>JAMKCF010000008.1:17235557-17690557 GCA_023634235.1 Pisaster brevispinus
AGCAGAATTTAGTTCTGATCAGAACTTGTTTGTTTTAGTTCTGAACGAAACTGTCCTGCTATTTATGTACTGCCATGGAGTCAAATTCAGTTTCGATGAGACCTCGTCCTGGTTTGTTCAGAAAGAGCTTGTCCTGCTTCGCGACTACTGCTGCGAAGAAAAGTGGATCGAGGGGGTCTTCTTAGGTTCCCTATCCCTGACTGAGATAAGTTAAGTTCCAACATTTTGACTAGCCTGCTCTAGTCATCGTTGGCGTGAGTTCTACTCGGAACTGAATACTACTCAGCGAAAGTAGACAATATCACATGGTGTTACCCCAAACCGAAACCTGGTTACTCTTTATTCTGCTAAGCTTTCAACATTATTCAGTCAGACGCAGTTGAACAATTTTGCTTTGTTGGTTTGTTAACTGAAGCAGAGTTGTGATTCTTCACAGAATCCTTTAAGACAGATGCTGTTATTTGATGAAACTTCAAATCAAATTTATCTAAATTGAAACTGATTTTTTAAAATTGTTTTTATCACGAACAGCCATGGAACCCCACTCTATTTAATCAACAAAAATTATTTTCTTTTTGTAATTAGAATGCTGAAAGGAAAATAAATAGTTTTTGGTGGGCAAAATGACTGAATTGTAGTCTGGATGCCCTTGTTCTACTTGACTCAATGCTTCTTTTGCCAACTGAGGCTCAAAATGCCGACTGAGAAAACTTATTGCAGAAATCACACCCTCTACAACCAGCTGCTGCTTTTGCAAAACTTTACACAACTGTGCAAGTCCACTTGCGCAACATTTATTGCTTAAGTTGTACACAACTAACGCAAGAAATCTTGCACAAGTGGACTTACGTAGTTGCCTAAAGTTTCGTAAAATTAGCTGCTGGTTGTATAACCATCTGTCAGAACATTTGTACTCGGATTTGTCTCCACCCAAACTGAGAATTATGCAATTTGGTCAGTTTAAGACACACATAAGCCTGAAAGGAATCTTTGAAGAATCAATTTACACCTTTGATGCATTAGTATTGTTATCCTTGCTTTAGTTATATTGCTAGCAGTAGCACAATGCAAAAACAATAACACATAACACTTTCTGCTTGCAGAGACTTCAGGAATGCAAAGCGCACAAAGGTATGACACATACACGTTTGGTTTTTGAAAGGTACATTCATTCCATTCTGTCAAAAAATCTTTGAACAATTTCTTAAACTGAGTTGATTTATTTTTTTTTTCTCTATAAAAACAGATGATAATATCTATTTTTCTCTTCCGATCGTTACAAATCCAGTGTCATACCTTTGAGATTAGCTGGCTGTCAGAAGCAACAGGTTTGGCTACGGGTATGGCTAATGAAGTCAACTTGGCCTATATGGTAACATTGCTGGCTACATGATATAGCCACAGCAAAAGCCAAACTCAATGTAGACACAGCCAATGTGCCCTTTAAAACCACGGCTTTCGGCTTTGCCTCTAGCTTCTAGGCTCTGTAAGCCTGTTCAATGCCCTGTACAGAAAGTGCACGTTTTCGCAATAACTGGCAAAGCCTAAGCCGGAGCCTGTAATGGAGCCTAAGCCAGATCTTAAGCCAGAGCCTCAGCCACAGCCTAAGCCAGAGCCTAGACCGAAGTCTAAGCCGGAGCCTAAGCCAGAACCTCAGCCATTGCCTAAGCCAGAGCGTCAGCCAGAACCTCAGCCATTGCCTAAGCCAGAGCCTAAGTCAGAACCTCAGCCATTGCCTAAGCCAGAGCCTAAGCCAGAGCCTAAGCCAGAGCCTAAGCCAGAGCTCAAGCCGAAGCGGCGGTTCCGAAAAGGGTCACAGTACACATTTGACACAAAGATTTAACAAATAAACAAATAAAATCCACAAGTTGGCAAACAAAAAATGCATCAGCGGAAAGTTGGGGGTGGCGTGCGTTAGGGACAAGAGAGTTTATGAATCTCAAACTTTCTCGAGGAAAATATTTGATACAATTTTCAACGGTGCAAAAACTAGAGCACTTACATCCGTGGTACTCTTAAAATTGAGAACATGGAGAAATTCACGTCACAAAACAAAAGAGTTTTAGTGTAAAAACAAAAGAGACGATGCAGAATTTACAAGCTGCACAGGCAGGGGAAATATATCAACAAGCAGGAAAAAGTGAAAAAGATGGAAAGAAAGACGGAAAGTTCAATAAACTTTGATACTGAAAAGACAAAAGGTGGTGATGAGCTTGGAGGCATTTGATGCATGATACGGCCTTTTCCCAAGGCCGGAAAAACACAAACTAAAGATTAACTACAAGACGTCATTCCTTCATTAAGCAGCAGGGGTAATGCAAGAGACACATGCAAACTGCAAGAAAGGAACAATACTTTATAAAAAAAGGATAATAATATAAACAAAAAGTAATGAATTCAAAATAAGAAAATACTTGCTTTTGGGGATGACTGCAGGTTTTGGATGGGAGTGCAAAATAAAGTGATACTTTTAATTCCGACTGTCAAAATTGATGTGAATAAATCATATATATAAATTATAAAAATCATTGTGAGAAATTGTGGACGTTCATGATAGCTACATACAGCAATCACTTGGTTTGCAAACATTTCACAACACAATTTCATTAACCTGGAAACAGAAAAAACTGCATTTAAGGTAATAAACAGAATTGGTAAGGATAACAAAATATAATTGTTTAACTTTCGTCTGAAAGCTTACTGATTATGGAGTTCATACTAGAAGCATTTTTTTCTGTGAAATATTTCCCTCTGAAATGAAGTTATACTTGATAAAAAAAGTGCATCTGAAAACCTAAAAAATGCAACAGCTGATTTCGTTTGTTACAACCAAAATTGAGAAAAATGTGTTTACAAGCTGAAAATTGTGCAGGGTTTTCACTATTTTCTTACGATTCACACAACAGATTAAGCCCAAGTTTCCTCAGGTTTTTCACCGGTATTTCATGTATATGGTTGACGTCACAAAACATGACCCTTGTCAGTGACTATTTTGTCAGTTCTACCAATCCTGTACAATACCAACCTCTTCCCCAGGGTGTGTCGAGCAGTACGAGGTTGACTGCTCTCTCACCCTGGTATTGGAACATTTGCATATCCAAAAATTTTGGATACGTATGCAAATTAGAATAGTCTGGCTGCATATCGAAATTCACATCTTCGCCATAGTCTTGTGGTCCAGTACCAGATTTAGTAGCTTGTATGTATTGGAAACATGTACATGTGCTAATGTAATGTTACAATCAGGGTCCAAGAGAGGAGTTTCCATCCCAGGGTTTACTATTTACAAACATGGTTGGAAATAAAGTAAACCATGGGGACGAGGTTGGTACAATACCTTTCAGAACCCTGTTTAAAGTAATTGAGAACTTCTATACAAAAGCTTCAAACAACCAGAAGTTGTTCAAATAACTTCAAAGCCTTTGGAAAAGGTCTGATGTGGTTCCAAACAAGAAACAAACAGTTGCGAAGCTTGGTATTCCATTTGCCACCTTAGTCTACTAAAAACTACTAAGCAATTGAACAGACAGATGAAGTCCATGATTGTATGACACTACGTGACTGTTAATTGACTGCAGAGATGAGACTGACCAATGTAGCTTACACAGGTTGAATTCAGTCAACTTTCAGGGTCCACCCCAGGTTTTTCAAAACTGTGGGGCATTCTGGACCAAATTTGTTTGATGTTTGGCCGAAGCACACTGAATTGAAACAACATCTTCGGAATGTTTTCTACTTGGTGTTTATCTTGGTTTTAAAAGCTCTACCATGCAATCTGGAGTTTTCTCTCGAATTTTGTTTTTGGAAATAAAGATTGTTGTTGTTATTGTTGTTTTGGTGGTTTTGTTTTTTTTGTTTTTTTTTGCATCGGCCTGATACGCTAGCTTGTACATCGGGAGAGCCCTGACTTTATTCTAGCTTGATATCTGGCTTCTACCAGTTCAGGGGGGAAAAAAACTGAGGTCACAGCACAATTTTTTAGCAAGCTCAGGCTAAGTTTTGCAACTTGGGCACTTGATCAATAGGCACATTAGTTCTCTGATGTTTACCAAGCTCTAGGTGTTTATTTCTCTTGTCCTACCCAAGAAATCATTCTTTACAAATGGCTGCTGGCGAAGTTAGCCCTTTGTACATTTTACGTTCTTATAATCCCACCTTAATGCAAATCTTTTCCCTGCCACTAAAAAAAAGACATTCTTAACGTCAGCGCTTTTTAAAAGATAGGGACACATGCAAACTGAGGTTTTGTTCACAGCGTTTAACAGTTTGACAGGGTGATTGCGTGAACACAGAATAAAAGCTTAAAAGTACAAACCTGCTTCTGTGGTGAAACCTTAAAAATGAGAGAGAAATCATGTAATGAGATAATGAACATGTGAACTTGAAGATTGGAAGAGAGGAATAGAGAGCAAGGATTCAAGAAGGATGGCAGGAATGTTTAGATATGGGAAAAAAAACCTGGAAGTTTGTGGAGTAAACCATCGGGTCGTAGAACAAATTAGAGGCCATAGAATGAATTAAAACAGAGAAAGGCGACTTCAAAGACAGCCTGTGTAACCGTGTTGGTCCTTATGGCGTCTAAAATGATGTACCCGTAGAAAACCCCACAATTGACAAAATTGAATGGTAGACAGGACAGCACGTCAAAATAACACGCTCGAAATATGGCTTTTTTATTTTATGCGTGATCCAAAGCTATAGCTGGCCCATGTCCAGCGCATACAGTGTGTACTGCGTACTTTTGCTCATTGTTGTTTATATGCATTCGCAGCCATGGTAACCGAATGCGTTTCCGTACAGACGAGGCATTGCCGGGGGGATAATATTTTTGTGCTTCACAGACGACAGCAATGGCGGCGAGCTCGCCGTTGTCCGTTTTAATTCTATGGCCGGAGCATAGAGCGATGGAAGGAAAAAACTGACCTCAATCGTATTGCACAAAAGTAAGTACAAAACACGAGGCAAGTTTCACAATGTTAAAACTTTATATTTTCGGAGATAAATTGTTGCTTGTTTGTTTATGTTTTAATGAAAAGAGTGTCTCAACACATAAACAGATGAAGTTAGAATGTTAATGGATGTTAAGTATAAACAAGTGGTTGATTCATGGATTACATGAACTCTTAACCAGTGTGGTTTAACGAGTGTTTAACTTTGATTAAACCAACATATTATTCAACCCAAATTAAAAACTCATTAAACTTAATCAAAGTAGTGAGGTCAAGGCTAAGCATGGTTAACTTCCTTTATATTGCAATTTTATTGATAAATTAATAATTAATTTGATTGCGTTTTGTCCATTCAGCAGCTAGCTTCTATTAGTGGAATAATTGTTATTATCTATTGTGGAGAACTAAATATCATATTTTTCAAAACATGATAATAGTACATTATCCTCAAAATTTCATGGACTTCAAATTGGTGTTTTATTGGCAAGTGGGCAATTTCCCCAAATAGTCTACAGTGTTCTACATTAACAGTGGTTCACTGGCCAGATGCCAGTTAAAACACCCGGGGACCAGTCAATTTTAATACTCAACGTGGTCTGGCTGACTAGTTCAAAGTTTCAATAAACATTTTCCTGTGTACAGCGTAGCAAAATGCTACACAAAATGTATCAGTTGCTACTCTTAAATCATCTTTTTTTTCAATAAAAGCATTCAGTGTGAACAAAAATGTTCAGTCCAAATATTTTGCTATGCAAAATTGCTTGACCCAAATCTTTCCCTGAGCAGTCCATGTAATGTAAATCATAGACCAGTGAAAAAGCTGGCGGACTAGTGAAATGACAAGTTAACTGGGCCCAGTTTCATGGCTCTGCTCACCGAAAGTAAAGAATCGGCGCTTACAGAAGCAGGGAATTCTTTGCTTACGTCAAGTGTATTTCATGGGTTAGCAGAGAATTTTTGCTTGTGTGCGTGCGTACTCCACGTTACTAGGCATTCTTCGCTTACACAGCTTGCGCAGTAATTCAGCGCTTGCAAAGTAAGCGGAGAATGGTGATCGCAAGCGCAGAATTCGACGGTAAGCAGAGCCATGACATTGGGCCCTGGTCCTGCTGGCCAGTCACTGGAAAAAGTTAAGGGGTGAGCCCTGCTCCACCATCTTAGATATACTCGTACCTCCTTCTCTCCATGGCGCTTGGCTTTCTTTTGCCTCCTCACAACCTCATGAGTCTGCAATGAAACCAAAACAAATATTTAAAAATACTACATTTAAATTGATTTTTTTCCCCCGCCACTATTCCGGCATATTTGTGGATTAAAACTAAAGCATTCAATCAAAGTGCAAACCTGAAATACGTGCATGGACCAATAGTATTCGAAAAGCATACAAACTTCAACCAATCAGATTGAAAATAATCAATTAAATTTTTTTTTTAATTACAAATATTTTACTTTTTTATTTGTAAATTATGGGAAGTTGACAATCATAAGGCCGTAAAAAACAGACCACTCAATGTGATGGCTAAAAATTGGAAAGGCTTTAACAGAAGAGGAACTCATAAAGTGGAAAGATGACCGTTGATATTGTGTCTGGATTGGGACAGGGCGTAAGGGACAGGGCAGCAGGATACAGGTAGTGAATTCCAAAGTAAGGCAGTACGTGGGCAGAAGCTTGATGAGTACCAATTAGTATTAGCTTTAAGAACAGCTCCAGTATTATGTTGTGAATGGGCAGAGAAATGTGTGGTGCGGCCAATGGTAAGGTCAAGGGTGCACCTCACTAAATAGGGATCAAAACAGAGCGTCCAAGTCATGAATAATTCAGAAGCCCTCAAAATCTTCTATACTAGACAGATTTGAGAGCCAAATAAAAGGGGTACAGTGTACACATTTTGCACAATTGTGACCTGTTGTTGACATCCAACTTGAAACATTTTGGATGAACAAGGCATTGAAAAACAGGGTCCTATTTGCTGAGAGGTGTAGGGCGAATTTTTTTCTTCAAAATTGACGCTCAGACGTTTGGAAAATTACACAAGTGTAGGTTGTTTTTCAAAATTAGGGCTTATACGTTTGGAAATTTGTAGTGTAGGGCTGTTTTTATTTGGAAGGAGAACAAATCCACGGGCTTTGGGACAACAAGCTGTGAGACATCTTAGTATTTAAAAGTAATTTTGAATATTTAGCATTTTGCACTGTATGCTACAGAATTTATTTAGTGGGGTGCACCTTTAAGTGGAACAGCCAGTGAGAGTATTGTAGCGGTACATAGTTCAAAGTTCACAATTCTAAGGTCACTAATCACTATTGTATGTAGATAGACACCAGACTGTTCCATGACGTAATGTCTAGGTCCGAGCGATTGGAGAGTTCTTGGCCTGAGTCCAAGTCACGGACGATGTTGTATAAGGATTGTTTTGTACGTGATTGGTCAGTTTGGAATTGTGGGTTATTCAATGGGCAGGATCTTTGCGTTGTACCTTATGGGACTGGTTTTCTATAAAATGGGATGTCCGGGCCAAGTAGAAGGGTGAATCAGGGAATCAAGAGATCAGAACAGTTGGGAGTCTGGGAAGAATCTTAAGAGTGTAATTGTCTGAATGATTGTAACCATTGATTGGTGCTGATTTGAGAGCATGAATAAAGGCGTCCGACCACTGCAGCTTGAATGAAGTCTCAGTCGTCTATATTACTAACGTCTCGGTTTGGGTTAATGTACCCAGGGTTATAAAGATCGGGCCCGCTTTAGGTCATAAAGACTCCGGACTAACCCGGTCCACCCCTCCCCTCCCCTGTAAGCTGAGGATCATCCCTGTTACCCATATTCCCGTCCCGTTCCTGGTCCAGTTCTCGACGAGAAGACCTTGGTGCTGTGGCCTACCACTGCAGGGAATCAACACCACCGTGCCGACGCTACCACCGGTATCCAGTGCCGACGACGGCGACTGGAGCTGACGTCACATTGGTGGCAGCGGTGGGATCCATCAAGGAAACAAAAACGACGATTTCTTCGATAGGGAAATCAGTGAGGAAAGATTGAAGTGGGAGCATGGACACCAGAGCCGAGTTGGGAGTAACACCGACAAGGTTGCGGTCAGAGGAGGCAGACTCCGGGGTGGAATTCCGGTTTCGGTCAGTCGGTGATTCTGACCGGGTGCCACCTACGACCGGCACGGTAGTTAGCACGGCGAGCATCATGCTTCGCCCTGCCGGGAACAGGGAATGCCTCGTCCGCCGTCCACACCCGTGATTTCCACGGCTTACATCAACTTGACTCCCAGCGGGCCGACAGGGAATGGAGAAGACGAGTGGAGCAGGCCGTACCGGTCAGGCGTAGACGGAGTGAGGGGGTTTCAGCGAGGAACACCTCTTCAAATGTGGGAAAGCAGACTTGAGGGTGAAGGAGTCACTGATTCAATGCGACGTTCCCTACAAGCAACTAATCCATTCACTGGTACAACCGAGGGAGAGTTACCGTCTCAGAGACCGGCAGTAACAAGAAGGATGGACGATGAAGCAAGACCATGGGATTCATTGCAGCGTGATGTGGGGTTCCAGCAGGTGTTGGTACCGCAGGGGGGTTCTGTGAAAAAAAGTAGCTCCACTCTGACCACCCCCGTACGTTCTATGACGAGCGAACTGCGTCCGTTGCAGCCCCGGATGTTCAGCACACCGATAGCGGGCATGCGTATGTCGCCTTGGTACTACTCGTCAGCTTCAATGCCGCTTGGCGGAGTTACGGTGTCTACAGCAACTTCCACCGGGGTAACCCCAGGGACAATCGATGTTAGAAAGCGAAACATAGGAGAACCTGCCCAGAGCGAACCTCAGCCGATTGTAACGACTGTGTCAGTGGGACAGAGTCCGGGAAAGCCGCCGACGGACGCACCGTTGGGCGAGACAATAAAAGTAGATGAGAAAAGGGCAATAAAGGCAGCAGACGAAGAAGGAAAAACACAGGTGAAAAAGGTGGCAACGACAGACGTTGCAGCCGGGGAAGGAACAGTTACCCGGGCACAACGAAAACCAAGTTTAACGCCCGACAGATTCTCGGGGGAAATTCCTTGGAGGGATTACAAGGCGCATTTCGAGTCTTGTGCTACCATCAATGCCTGGACAGCGAAAGAGAAAGCGTATTTTTTAGCGGCCAGCTTAAAGGGGCCAGCGCAACAAGTACTTGGAGACGAGTTGCCTGGTGATCTAGTTACGTATAAAGACCTGACAGCAAGGCTGGACCGGCGGTTTGGGCCTGGCGAGCAAGCTGAAAGATTTCTGTCCGAACTTCGGAGCAGAACAAGAACAGCAGGTGAGAGTTTGCAAGAACTCGGACAAAGCATTAGGCGGCTGACGGAGTTAGCGTATCCGGAGCTACCTCGGGATTCAAGAGAACGGTTGGCCAGGGGGCATTTTATGGATGCCATACAAGATGCCGAGGTGCGAGCCGGCATCTTCAGAGCACACCCAAAAACATTGGATGAAGCGATTAGAGCGGCCTTGGAAACTGAATCGTTTATAAATGCAGAGAGGCAACGGCTTCGAAATCAGGGTGGACGGCAGGAACGGAATGCACGGCACTTTAGACAGGTGGAAACTGCGACAAGGGAGGAACTGGAGCAACAGAGCCGGGCCATGAAGGAGCAACTTGTGGCGCTTCAGGCAATGATGGCTGGATTAACGAAAGCAATAGCGAATACGTCTGCTACTTCCAAAGCACCCGACAGCAGGGGGGGAAACAACACTAAGAGAACCCCAGAAAATCTGAAATGCTACAACTGTGGCGGCCTGGGTCACTTCAGTAGAAACTGTCCATCGGAAAAACAAAACCGGACGTCGGGAAACGCCAACGGGCCGACCCAGAGGGTCATGGGGAGGTCCACAATACCAGCGTACCCAAACCAAGGAATAACAGCCGGAACCAAGGAAAAGGAGAGAGAGGTAGACAGCAACCAATCGACAAGGGTGCTGTGATAGAAAGCATTTACGTTCAAGGGCAAGTGGGTGGTCATTCACTCAACTTTCTGGTTGATACTGGGTCTACCGAAACTATAATATCAGAAGCAGAATTTGCTAAACTCAAGAAAGAACACCGGCCGAAACTATATCCTTTGAGGGAAGCTATTCGGCAGGCAGATGGCACACCTTTGCCTGTGAAAGGAAGTGCGGACCTGAAAATTCGAATTGGTGGTTACAGCGCCAATCTAGAAGTATTGGTGGGGTCAATAGGTAACCAAGGCATATTGGGGATGAATTTTTTACAACCAACTAGCAGTACACTGGATCTGGAGAGTATGGAGTTAAGAATTGGCAAGCACGTTATTCCGTGTATTGGAAGGACGTCCCTTCCGTTTTGCTGCCGAGTAATGATGGAAAAAACAGTCCATATTCCCCCTGGGAATGAGGCTATTGTGATGGGAGTAGTAAAGACAGAGAAAGAATTGAGTGGCTGGGGTATCGTGGAGCCAAGTGACAGGTCACAATTAGGCGAAAAGGGAGTGGTAGTTGCCGGTACGCTGGTAAATGCTGCGTCTCCGCGTTACCCGGTGCGAGTCTTCAACCCTGGTACTGCTGCGGTAACAGTTTCCCAAGGGACTACGCTTGGTACCCTGACGTCAGTCGTGAATGAAAACGTTAGCCCACTCGAAAATAGTGAGAGAATAGCAGTATTGGAGCGTCTACCGGATATCACGGTGACTGAGGTACCGATTCACGTTGCCAATCTCTATGAAGAGAGCATCAGGTACTTACCAGCTATTCACCATGAAAAAGTAAAAAGGCTGCTCATAGACTTCCAAGATGTGTTTTCTAGGGGAGATGAAGATTTAGGGCAAACGGAGTTAGTGAAGCACAAGATAGAAGTTGGAACGACGAAACCTATTCGACAACCGCCAAGAAGACTTCCCATATGGCAAAGAGCCGAGGCTGACAGTCAGGTCAAAAAGATGCTAGGACAAGGCATCATTGAACCATCGAATAGCCCATGGGCCTCCCCCGTGGTACTGGTGAAGAAGAAGGACGGATCAACCCGGTTTTGTGTTGATTATAGAGCCCTAAATGACTGCACATTGAAAGATGCATACCCCATCCCCAGGGTGGACGATAGCTTGGATTCACTAGCGGGGGCAGAATGGTTCTCAACTTTGGATTTGGCGAGTGGTTACTGGCAAGTCATGCTGGACGATGATGCGAAGGCGAAATCGGCATTTGTAACGAGATCTGGTCTGTACCAGTGGAAAGTAATGCCGTTCGGTCTGTGTAACGCACCGGCGACTTTTGAAAGGTTAATGGAAAGAGTTCTGGGTGGATTACAATGGGAGGTTCTGCTCTTGTACCTAGACGATATAGTGGTTCATGCAAGAACAGTGGATGAAGAGGTGAAAAGACTAGAAGGGGTGTTCCAAAGACTTCGAGAGGCAAAGCTAAAACTCAAGCCGAAAAAGTGTTTTCTATTTCGGCAAGAGGTAGCTTATCTGGGACATATCATTTCGAATAAGGGGGTATCCACTGATCCTGAGAAAGTCCGTGCTGTGGCGGAATGGCCAACGCCCCAATCGGTGAAAGACGTAAGGAGTTTCATTGGACTGGCTTCCTACTATAGGAGATATATTAAAGGATTTGCAAGTATTGCTCGACCATTGCATCAAGTCACAGAAAAGAACCGTCCATTCAACTGGACAGAACACTGCGAACAAGCATTTGCGTCACTCAAAAAGTGTCTAACGACTGCACCCATTCTGGCTTATCCAAAGATGAGTGGTGAGTTCATCTTAGACACCGATGCAAGTAATGTGGGAATCGGAGCTGTCTTATCCCAACGACAAGAGGATGGAACAGAAAAAGTGGTGGCATACGCGAGCCGCACATTGACTAAACCGGAGCGGAACTACTGCGTTACAAGGCGTGAACTACTGGCGGTGGTGGCATTTGTGAAATACTTCAAGCAGTACTTGTATGGGCAAAAGTTTACCGTCCGATCAGACCACGGAGCCCTGCGCTGGCTCACCAATTTCCGAAATCCAGAAGGTCAACTCGCAAGATGGATGGAGATCCTCAGTGAATATAATTTTACCATTGAACATAGAGCAGGCAGAATCCATCAGAATGCAGATGCCCTATCCCGCAAACCGTGTAATCAGTGTGGAAGAGAGGATGAAAACGGATCAAAACAAGAAGAAACTAAAATAACTTCTGATACATCGCTTAGGATGCCGCAGGATGCGGCAATCAGTGAAAGAGAGGAGAGAGGTGCAATGGCCCTTGCGGTGCAACCAAAGTGGACGGTAAAACAACTGCGAAATCATCAGGTGAATGATCCCAACATCGAACCAGTATTACGAGCATTGGAAAATGATGAGCGACCGACTTGGGAATCGATTTCAGCAGAGTCGTCTACAATAAAAACATACTGGTCCCAATGGCAACAGCTGAACGTAAAAAACGGTGTTTTGTCACGACTTTGGGAATCAGCAGATGGTAAGACAAAGACTTGGCAAGTTGTGTTGCCAAAAACTTTGCGGGAAGACGTGCTAAACGAACTGCATGGCAGTAAGACTGCCAGACACCAAGGTGTGTATAAGACTTTAATGAAAGTGCGAAGGCATTACTATTGGCCAGGGATGTCTGCAGATGTCCGGTCGAAAATTAGACGGTGCCTCATTTGTGCTCAAAGAAAATCACCGGGGAAGAAATCACGGGCTCCCCTCAAACAGTACGTCGTTGGAGCACCAATGGAAAGAATAGCAATTGATGTAATGGGGCCTCTTCCAAGAAGTGACCGGGGTAATGCATACGTCCTTGTTGTTGGTGATCCATTCACTAAATGGATCGAATCTTATGCCCTCCCAGACCAGAAGACAGGGACCATAGCTCGAACACTGGTCGAAGAATTCATCTGCAGATATGGATGCCCAAAAGAACTCCATAGCGATCAAGGAACTAACTTCCAATCTCAAGTGTTTCAGGAGATCTGTCAACTACTGGGAATTGAACAAACACGGACGTGTCCGTTTAACCCAAAGTCAGATGGATTCATTGAACGTTTCAATAAGAGTTTAGCGGACTTAGTCAGTGTACTGCTGCAGCCCGACCAGAGAGACTGGGACGAGCAACTAGCGTATGCCATGATGGCGTATCGTAGTGCGGCTCAGGACAGTACCTCTGAATCCCCTTTCTTTATGATGATGGGACGTGAGATTGCACTACCTTTGGATGCACTCACTGAGCTACCACCTGATGAAGAAGATCAAAGTACAGACTATGTTCAAGACCTGAGAGAGCGCTTGATGGCTGCACATGACTTGGCGAGGAGAAACATCAAAGTCAGTCAAACCCGCCAGAAACGTAACTATGACCGCAAGGTAGCGGGTCAGAAGATTGAAAGTGGGTCGTTCGTCTGGCTGCACAACTCGGCTAGAAAAAAAGGCCTTTCACCGAAATTACAATTCAGGTGGAAAGGACCGTATCTAGTGATTGACCAATTGTCTGATGTAACCTACCGCATTCAGGAAAAACCACAATCAAAATGCAAGGTGGTGCACTATGATAAACTGAAGAAATACATGGGCCCAGAACTCAACGATTGGAGGAAAAGAAGCAGTCGAACTCAAGCAATCGGTGAGGAAAAAATGGCAGTGCTCGAAACTTCCGAAGAAGTAATTACGGAGCCACCTTCTCATAATGGGAGTGATGAATCCAACCAACCAAACCTAACAGAATCCGTTGAAATACCCGAAGATGCTGCGACTCAAATGGAGGAGGGCATTGACGCCAGTACAGTAGGGGAACTGGATGAAAGCCCTCCACTTCTCAGCCCACCAGAGGCACGCCCTCTACCGGACACTGAACGAAGGTATCCAATACGGCAACGGCGAAGGCCCGCTAGATTGGATGAATACCAGTGTTAAATAAGGCCACGCCCCCGCGCGACCCTAACCCACTTGAAGTTCTCAGCCATAAATTATAAACTACTGGGAGGAATAAAAGAGGGTTATGCAAGAAAGTTATCAGGCCCACGGGTTGAAGGTGTGCTCATAGCGCGCATGTGCACAAGTTCACCCCCGGCAGCCAAAGCCCAAATAATAGCAACTGCGACATAACCACTTTCGACTCCTTCGACGGAAGATTGGGAAGACTGAGACTGAAAGCAAGAGAAAACGATCGCCGTGCCGTTAGCATCATGCCGGAGACGGTAAAGCGGAGGCACCGGGACTCCAGACGGAGGGACCCCGGTGAAAGTCAAAGCAAACGGCCTAGCTCCACAGCTGTCAAAAAGCCGTGTTCCAAACACCACTACCAGAACAAGTTGCCTAGCAAGTTCGTGCCAGAGAAACCACATTCCGTGCACCGAGAAAAAGTTAAACATCGGCACTTCTGTAAGACGAGTGGTAAAGAGTATGAAAGTCGGGAAGGCAGAAGACTTCAGGAGACAACACCTAAAGCCAAGCCAACCAAGCCTTCCATGATGTCTCTACCCCCACTTCCTCCGGAGCCGGAGATAGAGCTAGTGCAGTGTTCCCTGATGCCTGGGTCCACAACGGAGCCTGTGACACCGCATCCACGTTACGGAGGGAAAAGTCTTCCGCTCCTCCGGGCCTCGTTGACGGAGACTAAAGACGACGAGCAGGACAGCATAAGCAGCAATGGCACTTCCGAGGGGATGGAACCATTGGACCTCGGTAACAAGAACGCTGATCGGGTCGACGTCACCATAACCACCACCATGTTCAAAGACGGGAAAAAGATCCACGAGGAGCATCTGACCAGGAAATTTTTCATGACGAAGTAAGGACGGATCATCGAACAATCATGTAGACTGTTAATTTATTATATGATTATTACTGCAATTCTTTAATTAATGTAAATACTTAATTTGTGTGCAATCAAAACTTCAAATTAAGGGTCTGCAATCACTGATGGTGCTTAGTTTAATGTAAGATGTTGACAGAAATTGTGGTGACATACAAAAGGGAAAGTTTTGTTGTATCACCTTATTTTGTTAATTCTTTGTGTTCTTGATTCAAACTTGCTGCAGTGGGTATCCGGTGTTTAGAACGGGAAAACGAAGAAAATGCATAAAAGAAATTTGGAGGAAAACGGCTTAAAACTATGGTTGCCCAGTTCAAACTGAAATGACAATGTTTATTAAACCCAATGTTTTTATTACTTTTGATCTATTCAGTAGAAAACGCACTAGTGGTAAATAGAAGGAAAACAAAATATATATGTACGGTTGAAAGAATTCTTTTTTGCTATTCACTGTAGATCCAAGGCCAATTTTTAATGAAGATGAAGCTAGTGTCTGTGCAATTGTTCAGGGACTGAATATTCTAAGGAGGGGGTTATGTAGCGGTACATAGTTCAAAGTTCACAATTCTAAGGTCACTAATCACTATTGTATGTAGATAGACACCAGACTGTTCCATGACGTAATGTCTAGGTCCGAGCGATTGGAGAGTTCTTGGCCTGAGTCCAAGTCACGGACGATGTTGTATAAGGATTGTTTTGTACGTGATTGGTCAGTTTGGAATTGTGGGTTATTCAATGGGCAGGATCTTTGCGTTGTACCTTATGGGACTGGTTTTCTATAAAATGGGATGTCCGGGCCAAGTAGAAGGGTGAATCAGGGAATCAAGAGATCAGAACAGTTGGGAGTCTGGGAAGAATCTTAAGAGTGTAATTGTCTGAATGATTGTAACCATTGATTGGTGCTGATTTGAGAGCATGAATAAAGGCGTCCGACCACTGCAGCTTGAATGAAGTCTCAGTCGTCTATATTACTAACGTCTCGGTTTGGGTTAATGTACCCAGGGTTATAAAGATCGGGCCCGCTTTAGGTCATAAAGACTCCGGACTAACCCGGTCCACCCCTCCCCTCCCCTGTAAGCTGAGGATCATCCCTGTTACCCATATTCCCGTCCCGTTCCTGGTCCAGTTCTCGACGAGAAGACCTTGGTGCTGTGGCCTACCACTGCAGGGAATCAACACCACCGTGCCGACACTACCACCGGTATCCAGTGCCGACGACGGCGACTGGAGCTGACGTCACAGTATATTGGAGCACCTGCCATTGTTAAAGAGGCTGAGGGAGGCTACAAATTTGTCTTTAAAGGAGAACTTCCTCACTGAATATCAAACATCCAGGAATGGCAAATGGATTATGAAACCTAAAAAGCTCGGAAGCATAAATTCTGGCTTTTAATGATACCATGAACATTGAAGCAAAGCGGGTCGACTGAACAGTGCTTCAGTAATGCAAGGTTTATTTTTTCTTTAGAAAAAAATATCCACCTCTAAAATAATATCTAAAATAACAATATGTCGATGTTGACTAGCAGCCAAATGGGCAGATTATGTGTCAGGGAACATTAATGGAATCAGAGAGCGACAGTTATGCAAGGTGAGTCATTGGTGCATAGTGAATTGCAGTCAATTCAGTCATTTTCATGAATGTCTAACTACGGCATCGGGGCCCATTTCCCTTCTGTATAGGCCTGAAACATGAAACACTTTTTAGTGATTATTTTACACCAACCAGCTGTCTCTTTCGAGGAAACAATTTCACATTTCGAGCAGTCTGAATGTATTATCTACTGCCCTATGATCTCTTTCGAGAAATATTTGAAGCTGCGTTCATCGTTTAAAGGGCGTGTTTGGTAAGATGGGAAAAATAAATGTTCACAGATTTGCATACAACTTTCATAGAGCTGATTAAAGCTGGTCATGGCGAAAAAGTTCCCCTAAGTCCGGTTCATACTTCATGCGAAAGCGAAGCGAGGGCGAATGTTCTTGCATCACAATTGGAAAAAACGGCGCGTACCGATTATTGCCTCACCAAAATTCACTTGGCATTCGCTTTCGCATAAAGTACGAACCAGGCTACAGACAAACATGTCAAGTAATAAACCACATGGAAAAGTGACCAGGTAGATTTTTGGGCGAGTGAAGAAAAATTAACAGGTAACGGGATTTGAACCTGCAACCGTAGGGCTACAAAGCTCAGTTTGTAGAGCGCCTGCCAATAATCCAGAGGTCGCAGATTCAAATTGCTGTTCCAATAAATTATCCTTTGTTCAACCAAAAATAAATACATTTCCTCAGAGGGTTGGTACTGGTGTGAACTTCCTCTAATTAATGAGCTTTCAGATTGGAACAAATCAATCTTTATTTTTAACATCAGTCTCGTTCATTTTCATTATGACGGTACATGATTCTGATTAGTTTCTGTCCATAAATCTTTACTCAAATTACATGCCACATTGCAGGCCCTTTGCTGTCGTTGTCTATCATCTTTAAAGCAATCGGACAGCGTTGGCAATTGTCAAGGACCAGTAATACACACTTGGCGTGTCCCAACACATACATGAAGTAACAAACCTGTGATAGTTTAAGCTCAATAGGTCTTCAGAGTCTCAAGAAAATAGTGGGGGAGGAGGGAGAAGAAAAAAAAGAAGAAAAACCTTGATATTTTGTTTCCACTGTTTTAGAACATCAAATTTGGGTGTGGGCGCTTCAGAGAGCTGTAGCACTTTAGGCCAAAATTTTTCAAGGGAAGTTTTCTACTATGACCAACTTTGTACCATGATTGATAAA
Organism: Pisaster brevispinus; assembly: GCA_023634235.1. Lineage (NCBI taxonomy): Eukaryota > Metazoa > Echinodermata > Asteroidea > Forcipulatida > Asteriidae > Pisaster > Pisaster brevispinus. The sequence continues at coordinate 17,253,089 of JAMKCF010000008.1, forward strand.
TGATTGATAAGTGATGGCACTTGCCGGGTTTTTATCTCACAAGATCAAAACTATTTTTTTTAGACTCATTCCTCACAAACTATTGCATTTCAAGCAAAAATATTTGGAGGGCAGTCTTCCACATGACCGTCTTTATACTATGTTAGTTGTGTGCAAACCTGTGAACATTTATAGTTTCAATTTTACCAACGCTATGCGCACCCTTTAAAGCAGTCAATTAGTAGCAATCCAAACAGGACTGCCTGTGGAGCATTGGTAACATGTAGTTGACAGCATGATTTATGCAAATGGCAGGGCCCATCAGGCTTCTGTAGCATAAATTGGTTTCAATATGAAACATTTTATTATAGGCGTGACTTTTCACAGTGGGTCTTCCCAACACACTCTCCATACAAAACACCATTGTGGCCACGTAAACAAAGCTCAAGTATACAGCCATAAGAATAAATAAACTCTGTTGAATGCTCAATATGTTCAGAGAAGCAGGTGCTTCATTCTTAAAATTTAAACAAATAAATAAAATAAATAAATAAATAAATAAATAAATAAATAAATAAATAAATAGATAATACAAAAATAAAAGAAGGTCTTATACAGGATTGGTAAAAATAAAAACATAATTGTAAAATTTTAGTCTAAAGCTTACTGATTATGAAGTTCATACTAGAACATTTTTTCTGTGAAACATTCCCCCCTGAAATGAAGTTATATTCAAGAAAACTGTATCTGAAAACCTGAAAAACGCAACAGCTGATTTCATTTGTTACAACCAAAATAAAGGAAATGTGTTTACAGGCTGAAAATTGTGCATGGTTTTTCACTATTTTCTCTTGACTCGCACAATGGATTAAGTCCAAATTTTTACAAGTTTGTTATTTCATGAACATGGCACTGTCTGAGACAATTTTGTCAGCTCTACCAATCCTGTATACTACCTTTAAAATGTGTTTAGAGCTTTTGAAGAAAAGAAAAACATGAGAGATTAGGTAGCTTTTTGAATTGGTTTGAACTGCTGCAACAATAGTGGAAACAGCTCAAGTAAGCTGAGTTGTAACAAATCAAGAACACTTGAGCGGTGGAATGGACAGCATATGTCACTGTGTCAATCACAAGAAAATGGAAAAAATGCAGTCCTATCTTTCATATTATTCAACAACTGAAAAATAAATTGATGTAAAATCGTTGCAAACAGCGAGCAGACCTGATAATTTATGGAAGCAACACAGGCAATTGCCTCCATGCCCTTGGCCATTGCCTTGGTGCCCCTTGAAATGTTCCCCAGTTGAAATTGTAATATCTCTCTTAGAGATGCCTGCAACTATTTCATTACACATCGAAACTCATGAGTGTCAATAACAAGATGATTAGGGGTTGATGAAGAAATGTTTAGGTGTGGCTGGGAGGAAAATCCCAAATGGGAAAAACCGGCCACGCAATCACGGCCCAATTTTATAGAGCTACTTAATCACAAACAATAGCTAAGCTCAACAAAATCTTGCCTACCAGAATAACGTTACCAGCCAAAATACCATGTCACATGTACTATCTGTAACTGGTATCCTGCTTATTTTCTGCTTAGCACAAATAACTGTTAAGCTGAAGCAGCTCTATGAAATTGGGCCCCGGTAGGAACTGAAAGCCCACTCCACACTCAAGGCTCTGGTCTGGGATTCAAACCAGGGGGGGGGGGGGTCCTTATGGGAAAGGCAGTGAAAGAGACCACTAGGCCAACCTGAGACTGATTTCACAAAGCACTAAGATTCATCGTAAGATGAGTTGTCAATATTTCCATAGTGATTCACAGTTAAGATCAATCTTAGCTCTTTGTGAAATTAAGAAGAGATCCCAGGGCTGGATGCAAAACCTGCCCTGCCCTTACTTGGCTTGGCAAAAGGGCTTCCGCTCTATGCTCTAAATATGTTCAAACTACAATATTGACACAAGCTGCGTCGCTTGTGTTATCGATGACAACTGAACATCATTACTGTAAAAGCTGAATAGGACATTGTACATGTTTGTAGATACAATATACATGTAGGCACTGTATTCAACCGCAAGTGAACATCGAGTTAATCATAATTAAGCTCAATGATAGTCTTCTGGGTCCCATTATTATAATGAGTTTGTACTCCTTGATTGAACAAAGCCAAAGGCTTTATACTTGTGGTGTGTCATGGCCGAGTGGCTAAGCATACTGGACTCAAGCTCTTGGCAAGCTCTGGTGTTTCTGATCAGCAGAGTGTGGGTTTGAGTCCCAGTCTTTACACTAATGTTCTTAAGCAAGACACATAATCATTATTGCTTTCTCCTTTGGATTGGATGTAAAGCAGTAGGTCCTGTGCATTGTGTAATGCACTTAAGAAAGAACCCACCCACACTTCCAGCAAAAAAAATTTACTGGGGGAAAAAAAGTTAATAGCAAGACTGTGATCATTTGATTCTTTCCACATTTGTTGCTGTTGCTGCTGTTGTTGTTTTAAGGTTTTTTGGCTTGTAATGCTTAAGAATGTTCAAGGTAATTCAACTTTCTAGCTGTGTAAGTTAAGGGTGCCAACCTTCAGAGTTTCTAAGTACAAATAGGAGGTTGGAGTTAATGCACATTACAACAAGGGTTAGATTCCAATATAATATGATCAATGAAGTGAGAAAGTAAAATTGACCAAGGTCCCCATCACAAATTTCAATTTGGGCAAAAACCATAAAATCAATGATGAAGCAATCACCATTCAAAACAAGATTGTTAGATGAAAAAAATCATGCTTGGTTTTTGATTTAGTCGTGCTGGTAAAAACAGAACATCAATTAGTAATGTTATTGCACTATGACATTTCTTCCTTGATGAAGTAGTTGTTGCTACGAAAGCTCGTGCAGATATGTATTTATCACTAGTTAGTCACTAAAGTACCATGAAAATAAAATAAACTGTGTAGTTTATTTTCTTTTTTATTTCTTCCTTAAAAAATTCAAAGTAGGAGAAATATACCACACCTAACCTTTAAAATGCGCCGGCAGGTATGGAATTGACCTTGGACTTAATTTTATTCCAAATAGTTCTCGCGTCTGGTACCTAACGGCTATTAAACTAGATGTGCACCTCCGCATGACCTGGTGACCAGCCTAATCTGATGAATTGGATGAATACTCTATGCGTTATGACTCAATGTGACAATGTTTACCATGATCTACACCGCGCATAAGACTGTGACTGACAGTACCTAAGATTTACATCCAGATATTTTCACAGACACGCAGGATGCATTATTGGCTAATGACGCCTGCAATATGCAGGCCATGCATGGATGCTACCGTACTATGGCAGCTTAATCTTGTTAATAATAACTACGTACATTAATGTATTGCTATCAATGTGAGGATTTTCTTTGTCTCTTCACACTCTCCATAGACTCAGCGCACGAGAAAACGTGAGGGCATAAAAACACAAAGGATTCCAATGTGAGGACAGCATTGTTTTTGTTTTGTTCCTTTGTTCTACTGTCACCTCTCTTCTGATAATACCATGATGCATGTATTGATGAGCTACATGCACACATGGCATGGGTGGTTCTAATACTCATTGCAACCCTGTACCCAAACAATCGGCAAATTTCAAACCTTGCTTCGCCTCAATTTGATTGGTAGTTGAATTTAATTGATGTAATAGTTACACTGGGGAAATAGAATAATTTCGGCTTTACCCTTACACAGATGTTAATAAAAAATAGAACCTATAACAAAACCTATTTGAACCCAAGAATCTCAGGTTGAATTAGAGCACAGGAATCTTGGAAGGGATTTGAACCCGGCACCTTGGGTGGGATTCAAACCCAGGAACCTTGGATGGGATTTAAACATGGGCACCTTGGTTTGAATTCAAACCTGGGTAACTCGGGCGGGAGTTGAACCAAGGAACCTTGATTGGGATTCGCAACCGGGTACATTGGGTGGTATTCGAACACAAGCACCTCGGGTTGGATTTGAACATGGGTACCGCAGGTGAGATTCAAAACCAAGCACCTTGGTTGGGATTCGAACCCTGGCATTTTGGGTGGGAGTAAAGCCCCCAGCACCTCAAGTGGGATTCAAACCCCCGCATCGAGAGAACCCTGGTATGTGATATTGTACTTCACAGTGTTCAATTGGTGAGAACATGTTTATTGAATAAACAAAGTTTTATAACTCAACTCTAAAAAATAATTCAACAAATAAGCAAAAAGTCAAAAAATAAAATCAGTCTGATGTTGGACGTCATATCCCAAACATATATCTTAGGAAAAGATCGAAATTAGTGCAGCATACTGCGAATGCTACGTGTAACTCAGACAAAATTAGGAGTTAAGATTGTGCGCATTTGGGTGGGTTAATCACTATTTTGCCTTTAACAGCCAGTGAGAGTTTTAGTGTTAGTCAAGTTCATTAAAAAAAAAAAAACACACATGTCGTTAGCAACGGTTTACGTGGGATAAATTTGTTTAACCAGCAATGAGCGTTAAATGATGTTTAGTTTTTGCCCTGAAATACAATGTGCATCGGATGATAAGCGGAGGGATTGTTTAATGAGGCCACACTCACCTTTCTGTTTGCGATGCCATTAATATTTGTTTGCCTTCTCTTCTGTTGTGTAAATCAATAATTGTATCATCAAAAATTGTATTCTTCCCCACCGAAAAATAAGAATTATCAATCCAAAAATTTGTTTTATATATAAATTATCTACGCAGGGGTGAGATGCTGACAAAAAAGGTCAGAGTTTGCAGGCCTGGCATAACACGGAGGCCACATGTTGCCCCTGGTCTTGGCCTTGGTGCCCCATCAAAAGTTTCACATAGACTGTAAGATTTTCCAATGGAAGTGCCCTTTGCAAAAAGAAAATGGCCTTGCCCTCTCGAAGATGAAAGGCCTGAGTTTGGATCCAGATCTTGTGAATTTTTTTGAAATGAAGACAAGTTCACCTTTTGGTGACCCCTTATGCCACAGTATCCTCAGTGCTGGAGAAGTTCACCAAAGAGCAGGACTTCTTTACTGAAGAGAATTACAGCAATTTGCTTTCACCAGGCAGACGTAAAAAAATTACTGACTTCAAATAAAAGTCTTAAGTTGCTCATCCCTGATTCTATACCATCACAAATGATCAAACAATTTGTATAGCCTACAGTTTTGAATTATCGCGTCTTGTTCGGAGGGCAAAATGTTGTCGTTAAATATCATGCTTCAGACCAACGAGCCATTGGTATTGAAACTTGCCTTACCACGACAAAATACCACCAATTTACACGAAGCAGATTTGCTAAGGATGAGCGTGGAAACTAGGCTAATGCTGTGTGCCTCTGGCTTGACTCATGAATACTTGCTTAGTTTTATTAACAATCCCACACTTTAATCCTGAAGACGCTAAGCACGAAAAAACATTTTGCTTATCAGAATAACCTTCCAAGCTAAAAATGCCATAAGGTACGCACCGTCATTGACTGGTTTCCCGCTTATCTTTGTTTAGCAGAACATTATTAAGCATTATTTTCTGCTTGAGCACCTAGATGAAATTTGGCCCTAGTGCATTGTAGTGGGATGAAATGCCAGTAACCAGAGTGCTATGCTATAAAGAATGCCGTGATCATTTCTCCATGTGCTCTGAGCATTCCCAAACAGCTTTGTTTGTCTCATTATAATTTTATTTTCAACAGAGAAAAAATTGACTACAGCTGGATTGAACCTGCAACCTCCAGATTAATGTGCCAGCCCTCTACCCAATGAGCTGTGTAAGCCTCAATGTTGGCGGTCTCCCTATTTTGCCAATATCTCTGTTCGGGGGTGCCAGTCAGAAGCCATACAACTGTGAGCTGCTGAGTAGCCAGGGATCACACCCAAGTTTATGATACAACTTCAGAAGCGGCAGCAGAGGGATCACCTTAAGGAGGATCTCACTTTTTTATTTCACATATCAAGTAATAAACCACAAAGTAAACTGACTGGGTAAAGCTTGATGTAATTTTGGGTTGAACAAAGACCAACAAAAATATGACTAAAGTGGGGTTTGAACCTGCGACCTCATAATGTTTCCATTACTTAGTAGTTTTACCTGAGGTTTTAAACCTCCTTTGAAAGTCACAAGAGACCTCCTTGCCTCCAAAGAGTAAGAAATGTGAATCAAAGCAACTCAAAAAAGCAAGAAGTGCACATGCAAAGAGTAAACTTGCCAAGTATGCATTATTAAAAAGATGAAAGGAAACAAAATTCAACAGAATGTTGTAACTCTCCGGACATGCAATGTTGTTTTGCAACTACATGCACTTGCGCCTAGATGGATCTTTAGCTCTAAAAAGTGGTATCCATAATGGATGAGTGCATGTGTGGTGGCCGGGCGGTCAAGTGCACTGGACTCAAGTTCTGAGTGTAGGTTCGAGTCCCGGTATTGACACTTTGACATTATTGCTTCAACCCTCGGATGGGATATTAAGCAGCTGGTCCCCCTGTATCGTTAAGAGAAGGGGTTTGCCCCGGTGTTTTCTGGTTTGGTTGGCTACAGATTGCGTCACAGCAATATTTAAAAAAATAGCAACCCATACACCTTGTCAAAAAAATAATAAGTGCTTTGAGATGCCCTCCGGTGTAATAAAGCGCTATATAAGAACTGTGTAATATTGTCACTACCACCTTGTCAATATGCCATGTCAAAGTTTGTTTTTAATAAATAGTAATTCAACGAAATATATACCTGTTGCGACCTCCTTTATATATTTTTAAAGTTTTATTATTATTTTTATTATTTCTTGTCTTTTTTTGGCTCATGATGTTTTATATAACAAGAAATGCTTGTGCTACCACAACAGGCATGCCTGTAAAGAAGCAAGGAAATTCTGTTGAGGTTTAAGGCAACGTACAATCCTTGTTCCACCAGTGATGTTACAGCAAGAGCAAGGCCTGTTTCTCCCAGAGAACGATTATTTTGAGTGAAATGAATTTGCAGAAATATTTAATGGGGATATTTACTGCTGATTCATTATTTATTAAACACAAATTTTACATGTATGGACAAGGTAGTTTGGCACACATCCTTCAGTAGGTACACACAAAATGGATGGAACATAAATGCTGCTTTTTAACAACTATCCACTGTGTAGATTTAAGAATGTTTTACATTTGTTTTACATGTAGCTAGCGTATTGGGCTGATATGCGCAAATTGCGTGCCGATACGCGCAAATTTTGGCCAATACAAAGAAAGAAAAAAAAGTGTGTTTTTATTTTTTTTTTATTTATTTATTTTTTTTCCTCAAAAAAATTGAGAGAAAACCATGAAAAATGCTCCAGATTGCACAGTAGAGCTTTTAAAAACATGACAAACACCAAGTAGAAAACATTCCAAAGATGTTGTTTCAATTTAGTGTGCTTCAGCCAAACATCAAACAAATGTTGGTCCAGAATGCCCCACAGTTTTGAAAAAAAAAACGGGGAAAACCCTGTTGCCATTTATTTTGATTCATCAGAAAATGGAATCTGGGCATGTCAAGTTTTCCCCAGAGTGCCTCATGTGTATCAGACTCATCTCCTCTGCCACCAAAATGAGGTTTCTTTGAACTCGATATCAATTCCAACAAACTAATTTGATTTCGGAAATAAAAAACGCAGTCTCGATCACAAGCGACATGCACATTCGGCCAGATGCTGCCCACCTACTTCAATTTCAACCTCGCTATCGCAACAATAACTGTACTCAGTTTCACAGTACATAGACAAGCGCACACTGACGAAATGGCTCTGAAAAAAGCAGATCAATACACGCACATAACATAACAATAAACATAGCAACTAAAATTTATAAGGCTCTATTCCATCAAGATCATAGCGCACATGATAGAAACTGTACAGGGATAGAGGTAGAGTCTTAAGAACTTAACGAAATAGAGATAAACGAACAGATTCCCAAATGACAGAAGGAAAATTGTTCCAAATCATTGGTCCAGCTGCACCAAGATTGCTTTTTGACCCAGAACTTCTGGGTTCTGTTCTGTCAAGTCTGGACCAACGTGGAAGAGTGTCATTTGTTCATTTGCGCTTACCGTCTCTACGAAACTCGGGACCAGTCTTTGAACTTACTTCCCCAGAGGCAAGGCAATTTTTTTTCCCTGATAAATGTGTACTTCTATGAGGAAATTGTAAACATAAATTATCTTGCGTAGGAGTTCAACTGCCCTATGGATAGTTCAGGGGCGGCCAACAGGGACACCTGTAGCTATAATGAGACCAATGACCTTATAATGGATGACTATACTTACAGGTCCATCAAGCCAGCATCGGATCAGTAGGCCAAGGTAGAGGTAGAACACCAGCACTGCCCCGGGGTTCACGTAGGTGAACCAACGCTGGCCGGCAACGAAGACGATTTCACGTGGCTCGTCACACAGTGTTGCATTAATGATGGCCTTCAACCCAAATAACCTATCCAGATGAATAATCAATAGATTAATCAATAACTGATCAATGATTTAAGACAACACATCTCTTTATATACATACTTGTTATTATAATTATTATGGTTTATTAAAAATACAGTGGCTAAGAAGCCAATAAAGTAATACAGTTGACAAAAACCTGTATTTAAAATACACCTGTGCATGTAATCAATATGCAAATTAGGTATCCGCTATTTGCCGAGCGTAGAGTCTTATCATCTATGAAGAAAAGAAATACGCATCTATGGAAACCAAGTACTAAGAAGTCAAAAGATAAATCAACCGTTATTGAATTAAAACCAAACCACTCCGTACGTGTTTCATTTTAAACAAATAACCTTCAATGTGCAATAATACTTACTGCTTGGTTTGTACTTTGTAATGCGATTAAAAGAATCGCATTCTGAAAGAAAATGGACGAGTGTTTTTTACAATACCCATTGTGGACCATATCCTTTTATTTCTTACAAAAGCATTTTATAAAGTGGATGTCTTCTTCATCCGTCTTAAACAAAATCTCCTGTGAGATAACAGAAGAGGAGTTTAGTGCCTGTGGTTTGATCAACTCTCTCTATAATGCATATGGATGAAATCACTCCTGTAAAGCATAGGACTCAAATTTTAAGAAAATCCCCACAAGTCCAAAAAATAGTGTGTGGACGTTCGTGACAAAAGAAAGCTAATTCTGGAGGGGGTGGGGGAAGAGGGGGTGGGGGAAGAGGGGGTGGGGAAGAGGGGTTGGGGGATGTGAATACCCGCAACACTACATCTGCAGCTCTTTGAAAATGTATTCAGATTTTTCACATTCGGTATGCTATTTACATGCTAGACCAAGAGACCACCACTAGACCACCAAGATTGCCTTGTACATGTAGCTAGAGGCAGTTGGCTATCAGGCAATTTCGGTGGTCTAGTAAGTAAGACATTTGCTCTAGAATTTGCAAAGGTTGTGGGTTCGAATCCCACCCGAGTGATATGCCAGTGGATTTTCACAGGACTCGGGAAGGTGCTGAGTTTACAGTGCTTTACAAACATCGGTGTACATTGGTGAAAACCAAATAAAATTCTTTATCCCCGATGCAAATTTATATGCATACAAAGAAGTCCACAACATCAAAGTTGGAGAAAAAAAATTTCACAGATTTGCACATAATTGATCACATGGTATAACGATGGTCATTGTGGAAAACTTCCCTTGAAATAGTTTTACCTTAAATGCTACAGTTTTGGAGAAAATTAGTAAAACAAGTAGTTTTGATCTTGCCACACCAAAACTTGAGTTCTTAAACAATGTTGTTGTTGTTGTTGTTGTTGTTGTTGTTGTTGTTGTTGTTGTTGCTGTTTGGGTTTTGGGGGGGTTTGTTTTTTTTTTTTTCTCGCTATATTCTTGTCACTACAATTAAGCTTAAATTTTCACAGGTCTGTTATTTCGCATAAATGGCTGATACTGGTCTTTGACAATTACCAATAATCTACACGTGCAACATGAACATGAATAAGCCATATGCATGGAGACGTGATGGCGGGCCATCCCACATGACTAATAGCTCTATCACTACAAAAAAGTCAAGCCTGATTGACCAGGGTGATCAACACGCCCGCTAGTCTTCCACAGTCATCATTTTAAGCACACTCTGGAATACAAAAACCTGGTGTCACAGACCTTTTGTGGCCAACTTCTATTTGTGAAACGCTCTTTAGGTATAAAAAGATGAAGGATGTAAAAGCAAGCTTTGCAGATCACTCAATTTTATGCAAAACTTATTGTCAGAGAGATAACTGAATGTAAAAAAAAAGCTTTCCACCACTAGTTAGTGAAAAGACAGAAATGCATCCAGTGACCTGACAGCATCATACATAACCAGCAGCCATGTACAACCAATTTGCTTGTTTATCCTCAATGCAAATTCAACCTATTAAATGATGCTAAAATATAGGATTCAAACTGCCTCTAGCTACCAGGCAAGCTCAATGGTCTAGTGGTAAGAGAATAGCAGAGGTTGTGGGTTTGAATCCCAACCCAGTAATATGCATAGAGGCTCCTGCATTATGCGCTATATGTCTCGTATTATTATTATTATTATGTGGATTGTTTTTTTCACAGGGATTAGGAAAGTTTCTCATTAAGATCCCCACAAAAAGACAAATCTGGGTTTCAGGAAGCCTCTTAAAATTTTGCAGAAAAAAAAATCCATTGTAAATGCAGTGGTGAGAGTCATTGACGAAAAAAAAAAGGTCTAAAAAATGGGATCCAGAAATGACGACATTTCCACCTTTTGGTAAACCCCTGGAGTTATAGATTCTAAGGAGCTTTTTGTTAACAGTATCCTCAGCACTAGAGAAGAAGATTAAAAAGAGCACTTCTGCCTTATTTCATTTGGAGAAAAAAAAAAAATTGTTCGCCAGGCAGACTTTCAAAAACCGAATTCAGATAAAAGTCTGAAATATCTCATCCTTGAAATGAGAGAACCCCGGCCATCATGCTAAATGTTCACCCTCTCCACCGGAGACACGGTATTAAAGTACAGGGTTCTCATGGATACATCCTGGCAATGTGTTTTGTTGTTGCGTTGTTTAATCGTTTGTCATTAAAGGAAGGTGATTAAAGAAAAATGCTCGTTAAATGCCACATCAATTCTGTACATAATACCACAATCTGTATTTTTTTTCTGTTTTTCTCAGTCATGGTTGTGGATTGTACTTTTTAGTGATGTTTAGCTGATAGATATTTCATTCTCTTTTAGCAAAACAAAATTAACTCAAAAGTAATTTAGCTCTTGTAGTTGAATTGAAGCTGACATGTGTAATGTAATTCCCCAGACTAGCTTTCCAATTTTTGTAATTGCCTTGGGATTGTGATATTAAAATGTTCTTCCAAAAAAATGAATGATTGATACACTACACGTATAAGCTGATTAAGTTTCAATACTCGACTTCACTTTAATAATTTAGTTTCAGCAAATTCATTTATTAAATTGTTCATTAGCCCTTGTACCACTGAAGCTATTGTACCCCGGCTACTGCACATGGTCAGTTCACAGTGCACAGTCACACATGGGGTGTTTGGACTCCTAAAATGTCCGCAACCAAGAACATGTAAAGAGGTCCGGTGAACTTGGTCATCTTTCTGTCAATGTTGCATTCAGAACATTGGATTAAAGCCTGTGCTAGGATCAAAACATGAGACTATTCTATTTTATTTTGAATTTTTTTTTAATGAGATATATCCTAACATCACTAGGCCGGACAGCCAAATCAACTGTCACCGGGGGCATGTTGCCACCTTCTCCTGGGGGCTGAAACAGGGTTACCCCCTTCATAGTCTGTAAGGATGTAGGCATGGGTATTATCCACTAGGAGCCTGGCTGGTAGAGCAGAATGCACTAACTTCCAAACTATAACCACTTTTGGCATTTTAAAGTTTTTAGGAAGGGCCTGGTTCTGGTAAGGAGCAACACAAATAGTCTTGTAAAAAAAAAACACACCTTAATTTATGTGTTAATTAAGTTGGCAGAAACATGTTGTCTTATTTTTGCTCCACATGACTTGAGCAGTGATCATGTCTGAGCAACCAAGTGCAAAATACTACGCCTCGTCCACCGATTGAATCTTTCATCAGAATGAGGCAAAAACACCAAGCAATATTAAAAAGATATCTGTGGAGTTGACATATTTTGCACATACTTTTATAATTGGTTACTCTACATGTAATCTATCAGTGCTAATTACTCACCCTCAAGGGACCTCAGGTGGTTGTAAGAATGCAATAAGTGGTCTGACAATAAGGGTTGTAATTTTCAAGCATTACGAGCGTCATGTGGGTCTGTTTTTCTAGGGCAAATGGCAATAACCAGGAGGTGGAAGTCTGCCCATAGTAGCAATTACAACGTGCATGGACCGTGACAGCTGGGAGAGAAACGGCAGACATTTGAGATGGCAATTGGTGAAAAACAAAACCAGGTGCAGAAAGGGAGTTTTGAATTTTGATTCAGCTAGTCCGATTCCCTTATGGCAAGAGCAATCTATCCACCCATCTTATAAAAGGGAGTTCCCATGTGGTTACCTGTAATTTAAGAATTTCATGGCTCTGCTTACCGCGGAATTTTTCCGCTCCTGGCGCCCTGTAATGCACATAATTCTATTGGCGCAGAGTTCCGCACTGAGCGAAGTCATGACATTAGGCCCAGCGTGCAGTTTCATGAAGCTGCTTAAGCAGGACACATTGCTTAACAACTTTCTGCTTAGCAAAAACAAGCAGGATACTAGTCACAGGTGGTACATGTGATGTAGCATTCTGGTTGTGAACAATATTCTGGTAAAGCATAGTTTCTGTTGTGGTTAGCTAGTTTCTGTGCTTTAAGGAGCTCTATGAAATTGGGCCTAGATAACGTCAATGTTTCTGTTCTCTTCACTACCCACACCAAAACTGCTGTGGTATTATTTGGAGGGACAATTCAGAACACAATAGCATTTAACTATTGACCCAAATCACCTGACTAGAGAGCTGCACGAGAGCAATACACTATACCCATAGCAACCAATGTATTTTACCAATAGGAACCAATGTACTATACCCGTAGCAACCAGTGCACTATGCCTGTAGCAACAAAATCAAAATTTAAGGTTCAAACCTTGCAAATAAGTCCTCTGAATCAACAGCCTCTTGAAAGAACGGAAACTGGGAGAGATACAACGCCAGGATGTGAGCACCGCTGTAGATCAGCCAAACTATGCAGACATGGTAGAACCTCTGACCCCACGACTGATAGAGTGACCACCAGGTGATGACCATGAGGAACGTGATGAAGTAGAATCCAGAGATAGCCGACGGGAGGATGACTGCGGCGAAAGCACACAGGAACATGGCGATGAAGGACTGGATGCCCTCAACGACCACGGACTTGTGTCTCGTTCGGCGCTTGACCACCCCGACGCCACTGCCGCTGCTGCCGCTGGCCTCTTGAGGATGGGTTTCCTCCGAAGGGGGGGACGGAGCGAAGAGTTTCTTGCAGATGACGAATACAACGATGGTGACGATTAGAAGGACTACATCCGGAAGGATGAGGCGACATACTGATACAGCCGAGAGATTGTCCAATCTGATTCAAAACAACATCAATATCAAGTGAGAACAAGAAATAGCTGTTGCAAACTTCCCACCAGTCAAAATGACCTAGCTGGTAGGGTACACAAATGCAAAATGTGGTAATTGCCTGGTTGAGCACAATCTTCAAAGGTGTGCACTTTTTTAAATGTGCCATTTTTGAAGATGCAAAACTAGTTTGCTGGCGTAAGTTTAAAATTTGCCCAATAGAGCTGGAGCGCAATCTTTGAAAAAGGTGCAATGTTTCATTACTCAACCATAATTCTGACCGACACTATGAAAAATGCTGTAGGAATAGTTACCTCCAAATGTTAAAAAGGTTGAGGTCGAAGTACATGTAGGTTAAAAAGGGTTGCTACGAATCGTGTAGTTTGTGCAAGTATCTCGTCTCAGTTGTTTTTTGCAGCAAATGTAGCGCTCAATTCAAATCGTGCAGTCAACTTGACGAACCACTTGAAACCATTCAACTTCAAAAGTACACAGATTGTGTATGGTGTCACAAGTTTGCACAGAACTCTCTGTATCTGTGTGCTGCCAGAGTTTATGTACATTATCAGAGTTCTGAACCCAGATTTTTGTAGAAGCAAGGTCCTCGCAATGTTTTTTACCTCATGTTTATCTTCGGCTTTAAAAGCCCTACTACTGTGCAGTCTGGGCCATTCTAAATGTTAAATTATCCTCTAATATTTCTGTGCCCGCGATTCAGGCCTATCAACCCTGATGTGCTAGCTTGTGCAAGGGGATAACCCTTATTATTATTCAAAATCAATAGTGGATGGTCTGGAATTTGTCAATCAAGAAAATTGAGCCTTGCCAGGAGCTTCACTTACCTCTGATACCCTAGCTGTCTCCATAAAACTTCAGTTCCGTTACCTGAAGAAAAAGAAGTCAGATTATCTTCCTTGAAAATTGATAAAAAAGCTAACTCATATTGAAGTAGAAAAGATAATTTAATGTTGAGTGAAACATCTTGAGAAATGTTCCCGTTTAAAGTTTTTGAAAAGTAACCAATCCTGTATAACTTGTAATAAATATATTGCTTTGTATGTAAAAAACCACTCAGGGACCGAGCACACAAAGGATGCTGCCTCCACACTGTGGGTTTGTGACTATCCAGAATGGGTATAGCATTCTATTCTTAACCCTCGAAAGTGCATTGACATCTGCTCCTCCATCTGGCAGGTCAGCTCAAAATACACACAGACAATAGAGGGCTTGCAGCGACGATCGCGAGTACCCTGCACTGTAGTTCCAATTCTCTGTTTGGATTGGAATCTCTAGAAACGATTTTAAAATGCTTAGGAAAAGCCACAACACTACGAATGATTTAGAATGTCAAATGCACTGAAAACAATCAAACATTTGGCAGGCAACTTTAAAAGTATAAAAATGGATGCAGAAAATAAGCTGAGTGCACTTTATCTCAAAATAAAATACCAGGACTGGAATTTCACGGCACCCATGAAGGTCATGGTCAATGTTGCCCGTGTCTTGGCCTTGTTGCCCCTTCAAAAACTGTCCCACAGACTTTAAGACTTCCCAATGAAAGTGCCCTTTGCAAAATGAAAATGGCCTTGCCCTCTCAAAGATGAAATTCCAGGCCTAAAATACCCTTTTTGAGGAAATATTCACTCTTTCATATTTCCTTATTATTAGACGATTTGCAATGAACCTGCTCTCCCCAAACCAAGTTTAAGCTTCCATTATCCCTGACCCCCAAGCGTCTTTGGCTGGAGATCCTCCCATATCCCTCAAAATCCTCCACTCTATGCTAACTCAACACCCAAAATGTGTGGGCTCGAATAAGATTTCCCATAAAGTCAGACAACTTCCTGAATAGGATTATGGAGGATTTGTGACTATAAACGTAGGAGTTTGAACAATATTCATCAGACATCATAGCTCAAAATATTTGAAAACAACTGCTTCTTATTCTTGACAGCAAATCGTCTGAGAAGACCCTTTCTCTAGCCATGCAGAGACAACCTAGGTCCAATTTCATAATACTGATGAAGAGCACAAAATTTACTAAGCTCAGAAAAATCTTGTTTTGCACAAAACAGACAATATACCATTTAACTTGCCACTTACTTTTCTGCCTAATTCAATTCAATTCAATTTGTTCCATCCAAATTTACGAATAAACAGTGAAAATTGTTCGTCCCCGGTGTGCACTCAAAATTCAAATCAAAGACAATTATACAACAAATGTTAATATTTTCTGCTTATTAAGTTGTATAAAATTTGATCAAATTTATATATAATCCCTAACCATGCTAAATGCAACAATATGCACCAAATGGTAATAGTTGTTGTGATCTGTTGCATTTGGCAGTCAACTCAGATGTCATTTTTTGACTGAATTTGTTGCATTCAGCATTGAAGTGACTTCATATACATGTACATGTAGGTTTGGGTGCTTCTATTGTATCTGAACAACTTATAATGGGTATTTCAAAATATTTTTTATGGGAAAAGTATTGAGAAGTATGATGTAATATTAAGTAAGAATCATAATTCAAATCATATTCAAAAGACTGTATAATAACAGTTAAACATTCATTACACTTATGTGCATACTGGGATTGCATTTAGCAGGGCAAACACCATTGCTCAGTCCTTTCACAAACAGCATGCCTGCACAATGCAACAATATCCCTTGTTGCATTTTGTTGCATTTGGCATGGTTCTCATTTCAACTGTGTTGCATTCTGTTGTATTTGGCAGGCTTTGTAGAGAGACCCTAATGGGGGTTAGGGTTAATTATATTTTTTAAGGGAAGTTTTCAATCAAAAGGCCTTAAAACATGCCACTCAAAGTGATGCCTAAGAGGAGGAAAGTGAAAACAAATAGAAAGGCGGTTATTGGTATTGCATTTGAATTGGGACAGGTTATAAGAGGCAGGGAAGCAGGATACATGTAGTGAATTTCAATGTACATGGAAAGTAGCTGGATGAAGGAGAAGCTTTGCGGACAGCTACAGTATAAAGATTGGATTGGGCAGAGAAACGTGTGGTGCGGCCAACGGTACGGTTAGGAGGAAGAACCATTGACAGTCCGTTGGAGCACCTACAATTGTAATGAGGCTCAATGACAAATCTACATTCCTTGCTTTATGGCCATGTCACATGGGGCAATTTACAGGCAATCAGTTCCAAGCAATCTCCCAGAAAGAAAAGGCGTTCACATTTGAATGTTCCCATACTTTTTCTTGATCGTAAGACATTATTTGGGAAATTACTCCTGTGCTACCAAAGTGGTCCTGTTACATCCACTACAGTTGGTTGCCTTCAAGTTGCCTGGAAAAGTTGCCTCGTGTGACAAGACCCTTATACTTACATGCTTCCCAGTCGTGACCGTAAGGAGAATCAGCGGCAAGAACTATTTGAAAGATTGCCTGAGTGAGGCAGCCAAGGCTGGATAAGATGATGACTATGATCAGGTATATCGCTGTCCTGCCTGTAAGAAAACAGTGTCAATGATCTCATCAGCTTCCAAGTGACAATCAGCCAAAAAAATTAACATTCATTAAAAGAATTCGTCATATTTTTGACCGCATGAGGGCGTACGTGGACCAATTTCACATGATGAAAACAAGTTAACAAACGTTTTTTGTTTTCATTTTTGTTATTATTATGTTCATGTATTTCATCATTGATGCAAGAAAACTACATACAGGCAGTTAAAATAAGATGAAACTGTAATTGTGATGCAAGACATTCCCTGATAAAAGAGCCCTCATGCGGTCAAAATTATGGTCAATTTGTTATTCATCAACTGCTTGTTATACATTGGTAAACAATTAATAATAATAACAAAATAATAATGGTAATAATAGTAATAATTTTTGAATAATATGCATGTATTAGTGCTTTAAACATTGTATCAAAACACAATTACGAGTGGCGTGTCGTGGCCGAGCGGATAAGAGCACCGGACTCAAGCTCTGGTGTTTCCGACTCAGCAGAGTGTGGGTTCGAGTCCCGGTCGTGACACTTGTGTCCCTAAGCAAGACACTTTACCATTATTGCTTCGCCTTCGGATGGGACGTAAAGCCATTGGCCCCGTGTGTTGTGAACGCACGTAAAAGAACCCAGTGCACTTATCGAAAAGAGAAGGGGTCCGCCCCGGTGTTCCTGGTTTGATTGGCAGCATATTGCGCCACAGCACCTTGTAAACCATTACATGGTGCTATGTAAAGGAGTAGGTCTCATACTTCAGAAACGTTGCCCCAAATACCTTGCAGGAAAATACTGAATGTTGTAGTGCCCTGTTATTGTACAGCGCTTTGATCCTTGTTAAAGGTGCTTTATAAATACCTATATTATTATTATTATTATTATTACTACCCCTGTTTATTGGGTCTTAAGCATTCCTGAACCCATCTCAACTCCTTTGGAGTATGCAGCACCGGCAACCAAACTGTTGCACAGGTTGCTATTAAAATAACTCACATCAACAACCTCTTCCCTCACAGGAACCTATTTACTCATTAGTGATAAGAAGCAATTGTATTTTGTGTCTTTCCAATGAACACATCTTTCAGGATTCAAATTAATGTAAGTGATACTTAGTTATGAACTAATCATTTTGATTTTCACTAAATGATCAACAACTACATAACTTCTCACTTTTGAGCCTGTCACAAGCTGCCAACATCTTTATGGTCACAACAAGTGTCAGAGGAAAAAGAAATTGTTATGCTTTGCCTATATTTTCCCCTCTTTGTCTTATTTTACTTTCTTTTCTTTCTTTTGTTGTTGTTGTTGACCTCGTTTCAATTCAGCATGCTTCGGCCAAACTTCCAAAATTTGGGTCCAGAATGCCCCCGAGTTTTGAAAAAACTTGGGGAGATCTCTGGATTACCCAGGAATTTTTCCCCTTCACACACCCCTAATAAAAAGTATTGTCATCAATAGGTTTCTTTTAACTTAATTCTCTAAGCTTTCTTTTTCTATTCCTTTTGGTAGCCTGCACCTTGAGTGGCCTTTTGTCCCTTGTGATGGGTAAGTTCAATGAAAAAAAAAAGTTTGTTTAAATGTGACCCGCTCTGCAAAAAAGGCCCGTAAGTCGCGCTATGCCTTTTCACGTAATGGGCTCGTCAATGTTGAAAGGGTGATACATTTTTCGTTGGTGTGATTTTTTTATTATCCCTTTTTTGACATCGTTGATATCCACACTTTCATAATTTGTAAGATTGAATGTTTATTTTGACCAATAAAGATGAAAAAAACCGTGTTTTGTGTACGTTTTGTTGGTGGTTTGCGCGATCGGTGTCCGCGGTTTTGGTGGAAAGTTGCGTCATTTTACACATCTGGCACCACATTATTTGGAACCCCCCTATTATAATTTTGGTATCATCTGAAAGCTGAAGACGTTGCCTTTCTGTATGTGGACATAGAAAAGGTTAAAGGTCAAATGCAAAACCAAGGCAGGTTAATTTCTGACACGTATACAAAGGGTGCTTGTTACTAGGAGCGTGGATTTTTTTGGTCACGTGTATACAGTGTAGTGTAACGATTGGACAATGGGCGCACGGTCGAGCGCGCGCATGCGCCGTGAATGGGATTGGTTGTTTATTCATTGTCAGGTGACTGCCTTGTGACTGTTTATAGAGTGCGTGCCACGCGAAAACACAGCGCAATACCTGTCAATTCTGTCCAACTCAACTACCTTCTCTTGCTCCGAGCGTAAATATTTTCATAATTATTTACTATTTTAGCCAACATATCTTGTTTTAAGCAACAGGTTTTCTATACTGTTTCGTTAATTATTTGCTTAAGTATGGTTTGAAGAATCAGTGTCTGGCTGAAGCTTTGAATGATCTCCGTGAGGAGAGAGACACGATTGGTTTCGTGGAAGATTACTTTGTTAACTTCCGATGTGAAAATGACGACGTTGAATCAGAAAACGATTTGGAATCTGATTCCACATCGCCATTTTCAGCAGGAGATAACGAAAAGATCGACCCTGACAGCAAAATGTTAACCCAAAGATTATTTCAAAATTGATTAATTAACTTTAGTTCGATCTTAGAAGGCAAACCATGTTGACTAGTGCTAGATTTAAATTAATAGAAGGAAATATTAAATTTGTAAACTTTTTTTTTTACAAAAACTTTAAATTTTTAGCCCCGAAATAGTTTAATCCTGAAAAGCGAGCTTATTTAAGAGTTTTATTAAACAACTCAAGCTGATAAATTAAAATTACAAAAAAAATGTGAAATAATTTTTAAATATTTTTTTTTCCAAAAAGCTCTTGTTTTCACACAAAAAATACATAATTTTAATTCATAGGGTTTATACAGCCAGTGTTCATTTGTTTAACTTTAAGAAAAAGCTACTCAATTCACCGAAAAAGGTCTTAACTCTTCAAAATAATTCTCAAGTGTGTGTTTGCTATTTTAAAATTTGCAAAAAAATGATAAGAAATAGCACAGTATGCAAATTAATTTTTAAAAATAGCGATATAGTGCATTAAATGAAATGCAAAATATGTTGTACTTTAAAAGACATAACAAACACTTGGTGAAAAATTCAGACGAATAGTCCAACGGGAACGTACTCGTTGCTAGGGACTTTCACAAGAACTTGGTATTGAAATACTTTAAAATACATCGTAAAGTTTAAAAGGCTGTTTCTCCATAACCTATTTTGACAAATATCAAAAGTATTTGTATGCAAATTAGAGTATAACTCTGGATTGCAAAATGCTACAGACTTCTTAAATACACCAAATTAAAGCTGAGAGAAAGACCTTTCCATCCATGTGTCTAACTCCAAAATTATTTTTTGCGACATAAGGGCCATTTTTGCAGAGCCGGTCACAAATTGCTTGCAGAATGGTGGTCGTACATGAAACACAGAATTCTCTGTATACGCTGCTCCATGAAATTGACCCTAGTTCATCAAACTATACTATTCATGCTCATGAATCACGAGCAACATTAACATACCCTGAAACTCAAACAACCTTGCGTTCATAAACGATTGTACAGTACATGTAACAATGCCCAGTTCACTCAGACTAAGCCAAGGTCAAATCAACTTAAGCGCATGCACTGTTGCATAAAACATTCAACTTCAATTTATTTATTTTCGAGACATAACCGGAAGTTAACAAATCTTTGCACGCCACAATCGGCCAGACTGTTGCCAAGCAGTTCCTGCTCTCAAATGTTATTACCAGACAATCTCTGCCCAGATATGAATGAATATTTGATATTGTAATATCAGCTGTTGTATAAAGTTGCTGCAACCTGTATTCATGCAAGGCCATGTATGTAATGTGTGCCTCGTGGTTATTTACAGGGTAATGTAGAAACCATCCAGCAGCTAAGCTTTTGTTTCCAGGTGCAAAATTGTTAGGGATTTATTTATTTATATATATTTTTTTTAATGGCTCTTCTATGCTTTCTGTAATGATTTGCAAACAGTCTGGACCCACATTTTGTGACACTTTTGACCACAGAATTCTGTGCTTTCGGGCGCACTGTAAAAGCAGGTGAATTCTATGAGGAGACAGGTTTCCTCAGGCTTGCAAGAGCTACAGTGATTAAGTTCACTTATGAGGCATCCTTGGTTTCATGAATACCAGAAATTATTATTTATTTTTTTTAAGGAGCAGAAATCCGCGGTAAGCAGTGCCATGAAACTGGGCCCCGGGGCTCGATTTCACAAAGCACTAAGATTCATCTTAAAAATGAGTTGTCAGTATAACCTCAACGATTTGTAAACTATGACATCACACTTTACTTTTAGCAACTATGATTGATTTGCAGTTAAGATCAATCTTAGCTCTTTGTGAAATTGGACGCTGGTTGAGCACTGCACAATGGAGGTTTAGTCCAAAATGACAATATATTATTTCTTAAACTCACAACCCAATAGTTTTGACCAATAGTTAGTCTCTTGTCAGCAACTTACACAGTAGCCATGCTTCACTCAAATCTCAATAATGTATAATGACTGTCCATTCATAACCACACTATCACCCACAATTGATATAAATGGAAACTCTGATTTTTTATTTTTTTTTTAAGCAGAAACTGATCAACAAAAAGATGACAGCATTGTTGAGTAGTTCATGTTGAAAGTTAGTGACTAGATGATAGCATCATACATGGAGGCATCAAGGTTCAATGATGTCTCACACGCAACCATGCCAACCATGGTTTGTCATCACTCTATCAATAATATGAGACTTTAAAAGTAAAATGAGTTGTAGTGTCCAAGCTATCCCAAAATGGGATATTACTGTGTCGATTGGGGTTAACTTTTGACCTGACTGGGAACCTTCTTATCCCAAGTGAGGATCACTTGTCCGAATGAGATAATCCTGTGATGACTTCATCTGCATTATTATGTAATAGCCCATATAGGGTTTCCCCCCCCCCAAACTACCCCAATCAGAACCCTCTTCTCCCAATGGGAATATCAATAGGCCAACAATGACGAGAACTCCAGTTCAATTATTAGTATCGCAGTCAATAAAACTAAAACATCCCCAACTGGGATTTTTCCCCCAAAATTCAAGCCCTGTATACCCTAATCAGAATAAATGGTCCCAATTAGGTAACCCATACTGATGGCTTCAAATGCACTATTAAATGCATTGTCCTTTTACGCAGGGTTTATTTCCACCCAAACTACCCCGATGGGCATATATACGGAATACCCTAATCAGAACCTTCTCCTAATCAGGATATCTGGGTGTTAGCACCCCAGTCTGCAATACAATCTTACCTGACATTGTCTGCCGGCTTGGGTTGGGTATAAGAGGCAATGCCAGCAGGCAGAGCAAGTACACACCGGACACGGCATTGTAGCGAAGGAAACTAGCTGCAAAGAGAAAGAAAACAAAACAATGTTTACTTTAGCGCCAGACGGTTTGTAGATCTTTAACAACAAACAGTATTTTTCCAGCTCTATATAAAACAAATAATGTAGGGAATAACGTCTCATATTCTTAATACACTGTAATATGACATGGCGATTACGTAGGTGCCAGACTACTATGTCATCACAATAACTTGGTAAGGTGGACATTTGGTATTAGCTCCCTGAGGTACAGAAAGTTGACAATTAACTAGTTCCTGAGTTGAAGCCGAGGAAACTAGTTTGTCAACTTCCAATAACCAAGGAGAGCATATATCGACTGTCCACCCGAAATAAACCATGTTATATTTGTTGCATACCTCATACCTCTCTCCTTATTTTACTATTTCCCTAATTTTTTTCCATCCATTATTTGTTTGAGATTTGAGGGTACTTAAAAAAACAAAAATTCAAAAATTATTTAACTCAAATTATTATCAGTATAACCCTGCAGGTCCATTCACATTCTGAACCATTTTGGGGGATGGTTTCAAAGGTACTTATAGTATATGAAAATACAAGGTGACAGCCCTATGTAAAGTGGCCTTCTTTACTGTGTTTTTGATCTTCAGCAAAAAAAATCACCTACTTTTCAAAACATGATAACAAGTAACCTTGTCTTAAATTAAGTTCTAATCACTAAAATAAATGCTGAATTTTTGCTGAATTTTTGTTGTTATCATTTGACCATTGTTTAACCTGTTGTGATCAGATGTTTACAATTAATTATTAATCAACTAAGGTCAGAGAAGGCGTCTGTTTTGCCATATCTGACCAAGTGTGTCACGTATTAAAAAAGAATATTAAATATTAATAATTGTTGAATTTTAATGTAAATTTACACCCCATAAATTTGAGTGTGCATTAAAAATTGCCGATGGTGTTAAATGGAAGCCAGTGCAAATCAAGGCCTGGAATTTCATCATTGGGAGGGTAAGGCCGTATTTGCATAAGGGGAATTGCAGTGGAAACTCTTGAAGTCCATGGGAAACGTCTGAAGGGGCACCAAGGCCAAGACCAAGGCAGCAGAGCCTCCATGAAAGAAGTGAAGCAAAATGTGACCGATACATTCATGGAGTATATCTACTATATTCAGATTATTTGGATAAATTATTTTTTTAACACTTAAACTGCAATGAATTCTGCCAAATGCATTCAAGAACAATCAAGGGAAAATAATCATCCAATCATTGTTAGAATTCATTCTTGCAATAGAAAGTGTATTTAAGTAATGAACAATTTTGGGTTGAACAAAGAGAAATTGACTAGAGCGGTACTTGAACCTGTAACCTCTGGATTAACATGCTGGCGCTCTACCAACTGATCCATATAAAAAAAAGTATTTACTGAACACCTAAAGATTGAAGCAAAAGAAATTGGTTTGTTATTGTTAGTCCTAAAGCCCGCGATCAACAACGGTAATTGTCAAAGACCAGTATCCACACTTCATATGAGCCACCATGAAATAACAGAACTGTGAAAGTTTTTAATAGCTCAATGGGTCATCGGAATCACAAGAAAATAGTGGGGGGAAAAAATCACTGTTTTCAAACATCGATTTGTGTACTCGCGAGATCAACTACTTGCTTTACTATTTTTAAAAAAAAAAAAAATGCATTTCAAGCAAAAATATTTAAAGGGAAGTTTTCCCACCATGACTACTTGTGTATCTTTATACCATCTAGGTTATAAATGTATGTGCGAATCTGTGTACATTTATATGTTCAATCTTACTACTGTTATATGCACGCCCATTACTAATTAATTGAAGCCAAGCAACTCGTTCTAACAATTTGGACTGCACACGACTCTGATATTTATATGTACATTATTGAGCAAGATGATGGACATACATGAACAATTTGTATGCACAATTCTTCCTTTTGGCAAACATTTTGCCAGCAATTTTTTTTTTAGGTGTACATGCATCGGGCGCCATTTATCAATTAATTGTTTTGCGCATTTTGACCTATTTTAATCTTAGTTTGTAACAATTAGATGTAAACCACACCAAGTGTTTTCAAAGTTTTTTATGATTTAAATACCAGTAAAGTAATGATTTATAAACTATGTTTTATGATGACTCAATTTTTATAGTTTACCATGATTTATAAATGATTGCATGTTCATGGTTTACAAAGAACATTTACAAACCTCAAAACGTGACATTACTGGTATACCCTATGTAAACCATACAAATAATGTTGACAACACTTTCTATAGTCTACATCCAATTGTTGTAAATCATGGTAAAAACATGTCAAAATGCACAAAACAATTATTTGACAAACAGCGCCCCATATAGATGACTCGGACATTTACGCATTATTGGAAAACATACACGTACAATGTGTACGCAAACCTTCTACCTTTCAGCCAATGTTCACACATTGTACACACATTGTAGTAGTGTGAGACTAATGGATGAGAATGAGTCAACAGTCCTGACTATTTCCATGTCTCGGTGAATTTGATGACATTGATTGGTCTTTGTGCCTACAGGTAGTATCAGCATACATGAATAAATGAATAAATAATAATAACGAGTATTCATATAGCGCCTATGGGTGGGCGACCGACCTGACCTGACCTGATAATAAGATCAAAGTGAACCTAGAACCTATAAAAAAAGCTGAACAGAAATAGAAAAGAGAAACTTTTTCAGAAGTTTTATGAATATCTGAACTGAAGAAGAGTCTCTGATAACAGTGAGTTTGTTCCATTCCCCGGGACTAGCTATGGAAAAAGCCTTGCTGCCTGTCCTACTACTGTAGATTTTATGAAAACATGAATGTACAGTACACATAGTGTACAAGTATAGTGCAATACAAACATTGTACAATATATTGTATGACAATACACGTAGTCATACAGTGTACATTGTCCATACAATCGCAAAATGTAATGTACAATGAGATATCAGCACTCCCACCTCTACTAGTACTACATATCCACTGTCATG
Source organism: Pisaster brevispinus (assembly GCA_023634235.1). NCBI lineage: Eukaryota > Metazoa > Echinodermata > Asteroidea > Forcipulatida > Asteriidae > Pisaster > Pisaster brevispinus. The sequence goes on from JAMKCF010000008.1 coordinate 17,278,477, forward strand.
ATACATGTACTATCCTTATTTGCATTTCATGACATACTTATGATGCTAAAACATGCCCAGTACTGTACACAGGTGCATTATGTGCACAACATGCTCAACAAGCGAACACAAATGGAGTGGGCGGGGACCCTGGGACAACAATGTGGTCATGTACAGTCTCGTCAGACTGCCAGGCAAAATGCAACCGCAAGAAAAAGAAAAAGTATTTGTAGAAAAAACTCAAGAGTAATCGAAAATACTCCCTAGCAAAAATGAGTTACATAAAATGTACAACCGATTCCATTTTATAGATTTAGTAAAATTACACAAAATATATTTGAATTACACTTAATTTGAAAACCCTAAAATGTCACCTTTGCCTTACCAATAAAAAGCACCAACCCGATCAAACAATATAAAAGCAGCCACGTGACAAAATACTTGGAGAAGATCCATTCTATAGTCTCTGCATACCATCGAATCGTTCCTGAGCTGGACTTTGCCCACGCTGCCCTCATCATATCCTTCGTCTGTCTCCATATATCCCAAAATGGAAGCTCACTTAGACTGATGACAGACCGCTGATCTGAATCCACAGGTTGATTTGACATCGGTTTAGTTTGATCGTAACAATCCTGAGATTGAAACTGTTGCTGGGGAGCAGTATTGTAGCTGATATCTATGGCGGGGTCCATCGCGTTTGGATCCCCAATGGGATGATGCACGTAGAGTCCGCCTGTGGTTGGATCGTCTGAAGTGGCAGACCTATTCACGGTGGGACTTTGCCGTGGTGGGGAGTGGGTATCAGCCGATTTCTTCCCCTCTACACGATCTTCTCGGGGTGTCTCTGCTAATAAGATATTATCGACAGCCTCGTCTGTAGATTCATCCGAGTGAAGCTGCTTATATCGCCCTTTCGCTTGGCCGTCCATCTTTCTAGCCTCTCATTCATCCACAGCCTTGTGAGGAGGATGATGACGATAAGGGGGTCACAGTTGCCTCCAGAGGCTCAATCCATTCGAAGCATCTTACATGTAAGCTCGAACATCAACAGCCAGTGCTTTAGTAGCTGCGCTCAATAAATGGGCAAGTTGGGTTGGCGGGAACTTTATGTCAGAAATGTTTTAAAGGCACTCCACATAGGTCATTTGCCAAGCTGCTTAGCTACAGGTACTCTAGTCTCAACATCTCTCGCAATCGATGTGTCAAAGTTTCAGCACTCCTTTGATGATGTTATGGAGACTTTATAGTTTGATACATTCATCAAAGTGTGGGATGACGGAATTAACACTTCTGACTTTTCTCAATTCAAACTGAATGGTTATCCCTGTACTTTAAGAAGAGATTTAGCACTGCCAAGAGCTTCAACTGAGCTGTTTGCCTGCAACACTGAGCAGAACAATGCTGTACCAGAGTCCTCTCAACCCACTGTTTAGTCAGTCTCCGATATGAATAGAACTTTGAAGAAAAGGATGAGACTGAGCGGTCCTTGCCTGTAGAATCAGCCACAACAAAAGCTCAAACAATCCCGAAGACACGAAAGTACAATAGCTGGCTGGTGGCAGGGTGAACAAGACGATCCAAACCGACAAGCAGTATGCACAGTTCACACCACCTGTATGCTTAGTGATCCGACCAGTGCAGGTAAACTGAAATATTCGCCTTGCAAGTGAGAATGCTGTGGTCTGTCTATTTGTTTATAACAAAGTCCACTAGAATCAGGTGGCAGAGATATTATAAGTAAACACTCATTACCTTATGAAGGTTCACTGCTAGAGCTTTGGAATAGGGTATACTTTTCAAAGTTCAATTCCATCTGTAGAGTTGCTACAGCAATAAGTCAATGCTCGTTAGTATCATTTGGTCATTTAGTACGATACGGGAAGCTTATATATCAGCAGACCGTTGATAAAAGACGTAACCTGGTACAACTAGAAAGGAAATTGCACATTGATCCCGATATCGTTTATCTGTGCGTACCTCATCTACAAAATGTTTAGTGACAGTCTTCTGATGCTGTTATACACTCCACCATCCAGACATAATTTTTGATGGTCTGACAGGTTTCTAATATCATTCTGAACGCGATTCACGAGCAAACGAGACCTGCTGTCAATAAAACTAGGACATTTTACACAAGAATCCACTTCACAGGTACATGCGCATGTAAGTATCATCTTGTTTAATTTTTGCTTTGTATATTTACAGTACATTTTAGGTGAGGATGAGCATTACTTATGTACATAATGTCCTGTTTAAACAAGGCCATGTGTTTGTTTACTATACAGTGTGGCAGGGGATGTTGCCTTCTGTCTCTTCTAATGAAGAGGAATTACTGAATTTGAAAAAAAATGTAGTTTTTCTAATCACATTTGGGTTATTTTTAAAAGGTTCTCCTGTGCTTACCGAGAAAGGTGGGAAAGACTTTTAAATGAAGTGGGGTTTTTTTTCTTCAGAATAGTGACTATGCATCCAAATTGCTACACATATTATGCATAGGGTTTACTGTACCACTTTGTTTGCTACACGAATCAGCCGTGGATCCATGGGGTGCGTCCTGGGGGTCCGGACCCCTCCCTGCACTCATCACATTTTTTTAAAGCTCTCTTTTTCCTTTTGTAAACTTGAAACCTGCGCCGTCACAAATAGCCCTCGTCTTGCTAATGTGTACAGACCTCAGCTCAAATGGGCCCAATTTCATAGAGCTGCTTATATGGCACAAGAGCATTTGAGAGCTCTAAGAAAAGTTACCAGCCATAATACCATTCCACATGTACCATCTGTGACTGGTATCCTGCTTATTTGTGCTTAGCAGAAAGTTGTTAAGCGATATTTCCTGCTTAATCAGCTCTACGCATTTGGGGCATGGTTGTGAGACTTCCAAGTCAAGCCTAATTGACATTTAAATAACTCACTCACACATAGATTCTTACCATCGTTATTGTCAGTACACGCATTACGCGCCATCCATTTTCGTAGCATGCAGTGCTACCTTCCTCTGAATGTTTATTGCCCACTTGCATTGTACCCATAAACATTGCGACCTCCAGTTACTTTGGAAAAAAACATTCTTTACGCCTCCCTGGTTAAGTTTCTGCAGCACTTGCGTATTTGCATTGGGATGTAAATATTGAGTTTTTATTGTTCAACAAATCCATGTTGTACATAAATTAAAAATTGAAAAGAAAAAATAGCAACATTTTGGTTGTAAATATAAATGTGGAAGTTTCTGCCACTAAACCAGCCCCCAACCCCGCCCCTAAAATGGGCAAGGTCCAAGATGGGTCCTTCAGGGTCAACATAATCCCTGTACGAAGTGTTAAGCTTTAACCACAAAGTGCACAACATCCCCCATGGACTTGTGTAGCTGACTTAGTATCATTGGTCAAGTAATTACACAAAATAATATTTGGGAAATACCGGAAAAAACAAACACTATAATACACGAAATGTACCATGAATTTTTTACCGTCATGCCTCACCACTTAGATTTAACTTTTTGATTTGTCTTCCTTTATGGCACATTTTGGTATCAAAGTGAAGTTGTGTTACTGATGGAGAAAAAAGCACGGCAATCACTAAAAGGAAGTGAAGCAGGCGGCTTTATATTTAACAGGGCGTGGGCAACAAAATGATTGCTTAGAAACTAGAAATAAAGGGTCCATGAAATGCAATTTCTTTTAAAGCAATCCTCGGAGATACACCTTTGTGTCCTGATTCACCTTGTCTTTAATTTTTGTTTTGCCAAAAAATGTTCAGGGTACTTTGTTGCCTTTTTTTATTTTATGCTAATTCAAAAATCAATATTCATGAGGAAAGTGTGACATCATGTTAGGCAGATATCTTCATATTGCAATTAGTTTATGCACAAAAAAGTGGACAGAATTTAGGATATTTTGCTGTCATTAACTTTTTTATTAAGTGATTTGTTAGTGAGTCAATTCGTAGCAGTAAGCCAAAGAGCAAACATTTTCTCACAAATTCTTTTTGCCTTCTCCTTTTTACCACAGATAAGCCCCCCCCCCCAGTCTGCCTTATTCACTAATAAACTACTTTTCTCTCCCTCTCCCCATCATTGACTTTGTCCTTTGTGTTCCCCACCTCTTGTGGTCAACCAGCCCCTTCCCCTAATCCCCACCCCTTTTGTTACCCTCCTTTCTGTTCAGCTTTGTGTGTTTTCATCTCTATCATCTATTTCCACTTTTGTTACATCAGAAACCTGTTTATGTTTGTAGTCTTGTCATTTAGCCTTCGAGAAAGACTCTGCTAGGGTCCAAACGTCAGGCCACTAACTATTTTTTTGCACAAATTCTTTTAGTTAGCAAATTTTGGAGTTCACAATTTCATTTTTGGCGAGCTGCGTAGCAGAGTGAGCCTATGTAATGACAATTTCCGTCCCATCTGTCCGTCCGTCCGTCAGCGTTCAGTGGAAATGTTAAAGTTTTTGTTTTAAGTATCAGTCTTTGAGTTGAGTTGTTTTATGGTATGTACAAGCCCAAGTGAGATTGTTATATATAATTGCCAGTCACTTTTTTTGTAATTTTCAACAATGTTTTCCAATAATGTTGAAGTTTTGGGAATAAAAAAAATGTTAAAGTTTTGGGAATACAAAAAATGTTAAAGTTTTTTTTTTCAGGCTCAATTATTGACCTCTGGATTTTAAAGAACCAAACTCAAACTAAAATTTTAAAGTTTTGAACTAAGTTAAGTTGTAACTTTGACTTACAATTGACAACAGACAGGCTGAGCATAAAATCGGTTCCGGTTAAATGAGCTAAAACAATTAAAAACTTAAACGGTCATAACTCCTTATTGCAATGATGTACTCACTTGAAACTTGAATCAAATATTGCTTCTTACATGTAGATTCATATGAAAAGATAAAGCTCAAAGAGTTTATCACTGGTTCCAGTTGAATGAGCTAAAACAATGACAATCTTAAATGGCCATAACTCCTTGTTGCAATGATGTACTGACTTGAAACTTGAATAAAATATTGCTTCTTACATGTAGATTCATATGAAAAGATAAAACTCTCAGAGTTTATCACTGGTTCCAGTTGAATGAGCTAAAACAAAGAAAACCTTAAATGGTCATAACTCCTTATTGCAATTAGTCATTGGTCTTCTATCTGGCGATCGGCAGCTCGCCATGACAGCTTCGCTGTTCTAGTTTCAATAGAAATACAACAAGTGTCTACACTGAAATGTTTACAGAAATTCTCTAATAAAATAAACAAATTTTACATTAATGTCAATTAAGTTTCATACACATAAGGGGATTAGGAAGTAGCTCAAAATATATTCCTAACAAATGTTAACTTGAGGGGCCCTTTAAACTGTGCGTGTCTCTAGTACGGGTAATTTATGTAAACAGCTGGATATGTACTTCATCTCATCGATATATTCTGGCTGATTGTCATTGTAGTGGGCAAATTGCTGTACATCCTACTCATCCACAGACCATGCAATTTCGATCTCCAGAATGCACCAGACTCAACCAGAAAAACGACTGGCACATATCGAACTATTACCACAAATGTTAGCCCCAGTGTTTCTGGTTCATGTAGCAAGCACCCTTGCTCACAGGTTTCCTCAGGCTTGTGTAGCTACAGTGATTAAGCTCACTTATGAGGCATCCTTGGTTTCATTACCAAAAATGTATGATGATAGCACTTATAATAATAACTGTGTTGTGAGACACATGACTCAGACTCAGACTTGAGTCTGATTCATTTCGAGTCACATTTTTGATGACTCAGACTCAAGTCACGACGGCCAATGACTCGGCCTCAGAAGTGACCATCTAGGCCTAATTTCATAGAGATGCTTTAGCGCACAGAAAGTGGCTATGCACAAAGCAATGTTGCTTACATGAATAAGGTTACCAGTCAAAATACCACATCACATGTATACTGTGACTGGTATACTGCTCGTTTTTGCTTAGCAGAAAATGTTTTAACAAAATTTGGTCAGCAAATATAAGCAGCTCTATGAAATTGAGCTCTGATGGGCTCAGGTTAGGAACTCAGACTTGTGTGTGTGACTCTAGACCTAACAGCAAAATTTTAATTATTAAAATTTTTGGCCAAAAAGTGAAAATAATGAATCGTGAAATTTACCCAGAATGGCCCAAATTTATTTCTCCATTTAATTTGAAAGCCTTGGTGTAGATCTGTCAGGTTTGAGGGGTTTTATTTTTTCAAAAATGTATTGTAAACTTTAGTGGCTTGTGACCGGGGACTCAGGCACGACCTTTGTGACTCGTGTCTTGGGACCCTAAAGACTCGTCCCAAATGACTTGGAACTTGGACTCAGACTCGGACTGGCACTCGGGGATTGAGGACTTGAATACAAGGCTGTTATTTTAATATTTTGTTGGTACAAAATTCTTGTCAGTCAAATATTATCATTTTGTAAATAAAACCAAACATTTCAAGTTACAAATCCCTGCCCCATTTTGCTGCTAGTATCCACAATATAAAAATTAAACTGTTTTAGAGCTAGTATAAATCTATCCAACCCAACTTGACATAATAATTAAAATGATAATGATAAATTACGCTTAAAAGGGCTGTACTATCTTGATCAAAGTGAGATCTGTGGCCAGACATTGATTTCTGAACTCTCACCCAGTCACTGCACAGTGGGCGCAATAATAATGACGGTGCCCTTTAAATCTTTTATTTGTGATGTAACGATCAGCGTGCGTGTGTTCTAACTGGAAGAGAGTTCATGTTCCACGCCCAGCCACAAGCAGACTATGATCACAATGATGCAGCTCATTTACAAGTGCCTTCCATCTATAACTGGATCTCAAGGTGCTAGGTACAAAGGATAAAAGGTGTAAGGGGGTCTATAGAATGTGCAAGTCTTGTGCGTATTCAAACATTGGGACTCGTTAAAACACTTGAGTTTGTTTCCTTCACGCCTTAAAGCAATGTACGTGGGACCAAAGTGGTCCCAAAAATATTTGAAATCTGCACGAGACTTGCACAGTCTATTCCAGGCCTGAAGAATGCAATGTACATCAGTCTGGATTTGTTTAAATTCTCCCAGATCTCCAACAGTTTACCAAAACCCTGATGAGAAATCCTTTAAACCCTACTGGGGTCAACTTCATTCCTCAGATTGATTGCTACCTGTGGAGTAATATTACCCCTAAGGCCTACCCCCCAAGAGGAGTTTGTCCTGATAGTCAAGGGATTGAGAAGCTCTGCATCCAGTGATTGGCGTTGACAGATAGGATGATCCTACTGTCATCTTCACAGCTTCTCAAGGGGTACTACAGGAATGCATCAATGGGATGGGTCAAACTAAATCACGTCACAGCTGGATAGACAGTTATTCTGGCATCTCACAACTTAAAAATAAACCGACCTTAGTTGTAAATAAGATTTGAGGCACTGAATCTAATTTGTAAACTAAATCAATCAATCAAGTACCAGATAACACCTATGGTTAAATTCAACTAATTTTCCTTCCTTCAGCTACATGGTAGCTTGGTATACAGTTATTTTGGCATCTCGCAGCTTGCGCGGACCCTTTTTTTATGCAAGAGAGTTTTACAAAAGAATTCAAGGTTATTGACAACAACTTCCGCCTTAGTGAAACGCATAATAATTATGGAAAGTTTGCTAAGGTTGCAAATAAGATTTGAGGTGTTAAAATGTTTGTACAATAAAAAAATAAATCAAGTACTAAATAACACCATTTACCTTCAAGCGAACTTGAATACTGGATTCTGATTGGCTGATCCATAGCAACAAGCGTGTGATATCAACCTATACGGCTCATATCAAACCCTGTTCTATATCGCACTATTCTAACTGCTAGCATTGCGCTATTTTAAGCTATGCGTCAAGTTTTCCCCAAGCTACTACATTCGTTACCACACGCGTGCTCATAGAGTACAGACAATTATAGCGCTTCTAGGTCCGGTATCCAACTCAGTCTTCGGCCTCGTTGGAAAAGTGACGCAGAAGCCCTAATATATTTTCCTTAATTCTTCTTGCGCTTGTGCGATGAATGCTGTTAATACAGGAATGATACTTGGTCCTTGGAAAAAGTATTTTAAGTGGGAATATTTTATCAAGTAGAAGTACTGACCTACATGTACACATGGTGTAGGCTGGACTATTCAGGCTATTTCATCACAATTTTTCTGGGTTTTTTTTCCCCCTGTGGGGGAAAAATTGGAAATCAGACAAAAGTGGGAAAAATATCATACCTGCTTCTTTTCTTTTCAGCAGGTTTTCCTTCCCTCCACATTTTATTTTATTTTTTTCAGTGTTTGGAAACTTCAGGCATATTTGGTCCTTGGGAAAAAAAGTATGACATTTTTTTGGTCCACAGCGCTGACATACATGTACTTGTTCATATGGTGTTTGGGTTTTAAAAATACTTTTCAGCCTGGGAAGAATACCATGCTAGAAACTTATTCCTACCAGTGGTGACCACTAACATTGTACAACAAGATTTTGACTGGAACTTTTGTCTGACATCTTGTAATCGTTATTCCTTCAGGGCATCAACCCGATATTTGAATGTGCCCTCTGAAGAGCTTGCCATTCTTGACAATTCTGCGGGTGCTATCATTTTCATGAAAATATGACGATAAAACCTACGACATGGTTGACTAAATTTGTTTTACGCTTCACTAAGGTGCAGGGCTCTTGTTGTCTACCCATTAATCTGTATACATGTTCACAGAATGAATTTCATTTTTGGCAGTGTTGTAGACTCGCAAATCATACTGTCTACCAATGAAGCAATAGTCATTGTAGGAGTTGGTGTCCATGTCAGATGTAGCCTATATATATGGGTGCTTGTCTTTTTTTCTTCTTTTTTCTTTTTTACACATTTTTGGTGTTTTATGATCAGTCAGTCATTGGAGACCGTGAAAGGATCGCCCAGAGCCGGCCACACATTCCTCAGATTATCCCACCCATATCCAGGGTAATATTAGTTTTATTGGATTCGGAAGGATGTGTAAAACTGCATGCGTCTGTTTGATAATTTCAATGATTTGATCATAGCATGGCTCCTGTTGAAGAGAACAAGACTGTAAGATACGATTGGACGGCCGACGGTCTATTAGGGTTGGCACAAACTACAACTTGTGATCCTGTAAAAGCATTGTTTGATTGCGTATGTGCTGTTTTAGAGAGAGAAACTTCTGCAATTTGAAATAATGACAATGCTGCTTCCCTGGTCCTATCATAAACTGGGTATGATCCCTGGCTATTGACCACTTGCACTGAACGTCACACATCGTCTGCCACGCTCATTATTTTTGGAGTCCAATTACACCATACAAATTTATGGTAAGCGTGTAAACGCTAGTGTCGCCTAAAATGCGGTTCGACACGAAAACCCAGAGGCCCCAGGTTCAAATTTCGCTCCAGTCAAATTTGTCTTCCTTCGCCGCAAATCTGATTTATAAATACCCAGTCAGTTTCACTTGATAAAAATAGTTATATGATCTGCACATAATTTAATGTATCATTGAGCTTTCAGCTTCCTATATTTAGGGTCTACCTAGCACACCAGTAGAATTATGTTTGGTAAATCTGTTCATTGTAAAATAATCTTGGAACAGACAGAATCCGGCCTGATACTTTACTGAGTCAATGGAGGCAATTGCCTTTGTTGCCCCTGGTCATTGTCTCCGCTTGAAATGTTCCCATAGAAATTTACAATTTTCCCAAAAGTCCCAAAGTCTTTCATGATAAGACTGTTCCATATAGTTGATTGGATTTATAGATTGCAATGCCTGACCCAGTGATAAGAAATAGTTCTGTGGGTCTACCAGCCCCAGTCCTTCTGAATCATTCACTAAATGGCAATTGGTTAATAAGAGGAAATGGGAATGTAAGGATTCTAGTGACCTAAAACTTAATCATGTACCCTAATAGTTGAGATTGATTGTGAAGAGAGTCAATATAAAAGTATTAGCGTGTAATTTTGCAGTATTGTTTGCCTCTCGATTAATTAGACACGGATGGGTCACTGTCCTTGATGATTAAAGTAGACAAACCTTTGTCTCGGCTTTATACTTTATTCACAATCAATAACTAGTGTTCTCACTTAACAGGGGGTCTGCTAAACCCAAGTGGTCTGGCTTGCTTGTCCAATGTTGAAAAGCATCTGTATGAAATGTGGACTTGGTGAAAAAGCTGACGGATTTTTAGCGAAATGACAAGCTAACTGTGCCAGCTGGCTAGTCACTAAAACAGTTAAGGGCAAAACGTTAATGAGCCAATTGGCAGATTTTTAATGGTGTCTGGTACAATTGATTGACTGGTCAAGTGAATGCTCAATTTGAATTCCTTCCACTTGGAATCACTTTTTGCTTACGTACATCACAAGGTTATTACATTGTATTAGTGAATTACATTAATGAAAAAATATACTTTGCAATTTTGTTTGTCGGCAAAACCATGTTAAAAAATTAAGATAGTAATGAGTGAAAATAACAAACCACTCTTGTAATTGACTAGTGAACCTTTTTGAGGAGCCATTCGAACATCATCGATACCAATTTGTTTTTAATGTAAACATTTTTTTTTATTCTGCTGTGGAGGTTTACAATGTACTTGCTGTCATGCACACCCACTGAGTGTCTTGTTTGGTTCGTTGTTATAAGTAATTGCATCATATGAAGAGTTATTTAATAACTTAATTTATTTAATTTAAATTTATTTAAATTGTAACTTCGGTAAAGCCAGAAAATTATTCAATAATGTGGTAAAACAAATTTGGTCGCTTCAATACGAACAAAATACACAAAGGATTTTTAAAAGGAAGAAATTGTTATTTAATTAAAATATAAACCCTTAGTATCCACAAGAAACCAAACAAAAATACTCTACAAGAAAATCTACCACAAGTGTAATATTTTGGATACAAAATTATTCCCCCAAAAATGAATACCACTATTCCAAGGACATTCGTATCGTAACTCCGCCACGGGTTATGCCCATTGTCCAGTCAGTGCCCCGCTCAATGCATGGCCTTCTTTGTGCCGTAGCGTTCTACATCTAAGGGCTTTGTCTGCGAGCATCCATGAACGCAAAACCTACCTACATTGTGCACCACACACATGGTTCAAAAGCGAACTCAGTTTAATTGCCACTGACCTTGGGATCCATTCACTACTGCACGCGTGTAAGTAAAGCTGTTTTGCGCTGGTAGTCTGCCCGAAGGGCGTCACCAGGCACAGCTGCAGCAGAATACACAAAGCACTTTAGTCTAAGCGTGTTTACCGATGATTTTCGCACTTTGTTTCAAATGATGTGTTTGGGCGGGAAGTGCACAAAAGCGAATTAAAGCAAGTTTGCATTCAAATAACCCCTGAGTTTCTCTAACTAAGAATTTAGAGAATTTATAACGCACGTTACAAGCCAGAATCTTGCAATGTTCAATGCGGTTAAAATTAAAGAACAAAGCAATAACGCAAGGAATGCCCATTCTGTACATAACACACCAAATTACATGAGCAGGACTCTCCCCAGGATTTTTCAAAATTGTGGGGCATTCTTGAACCAAATTTGGGAAGTTTGTGCGAGTACATGTGTACGCTGAATTGATGAAACAAGGTCCTCAGAATGTTTTGTGTTTATTGTTTATCTTTGGTTTTCAAAGCCCAACTGGGTAAGCTGGAGCATTCTAAATGATTTCTCTATGATTTTTGTGAATTTGATCTGAAGTTCCCCCCCCCCAGAAAAAAATAAATAACTTATTTAATTTACTTAAATTGTTTTGTGCATAACGACAAGCGATTTGCGCATCTATCTGCCCATATGCTAGCTTGTGGGACGAATAAACACCGACGAATAAACACCGACGAATACTGTGTAAGTATTATCAGGGCGATACTTATTAGGACCCCCTATATTGAGAAAACAATTTTTTTAACAGTTTTAAAACCAACCCCTTGACACAATTCATGTCATAAAACTGAATTCAGATAAAAATAAACCTTAGGGACAAATGTAAACTTGTGTGTTATTTCGTTTGTCTTGCCCTTTGATCTGTTCAATACTTTTGCCTTCAATACATTTTACATGTGTTTGAATTTTTTCATTTTGTTTACGTTTGATGCTTACTTAATTGCACTTAAATTTTGATATATTGTAATATCAGCCCCTAGGCTGCTGCGTCAAGTTTGATCCCATATGGAATTTAACATTTTAGGGCCTACTCAATAGAAGGAGTGTCAATCCCACACTTTCACAATCCCCTGATCTTTGCCTTCCATTTTCACATTGATGATTCCATGACAGTTCTGACTTTCACAAGGAAATAACAAATTAATGCCGCTTCGCCTGGACACTAATTGGCACACATCCAAGTAGGATGGAAAGTTAGGCTACTTTGTGGTTGTTCAACATTTTCAACATGTTTACAAACCGTCACGGGAGGGGGTTAACATCCAATATTTGCTTTTTAGGAAAATGTTGATCATCACCTAAAAAATAAAGGGTAGGCCTAATTACCTAAGAAGTGGTTGACATTAAAAATCAATCAAAACAAATCACAAACTTGTGTGTTATAAACTTGAAGATTTCATCAAGCCATAGCCTGGATTTGAAGTTCTGGGCTTAAAATAGCAATAGCCCACACACAGCCCCAAAATACGACAAAATTGTAAAACAAAAAATGTACTCTATTCTTCTTCCTTTGTTTTTTCTTCTTCTTTTTTGTTTAGGGGTGGTTTTTTTAATTGAGAGGGTCACAAAAAAAGAATACATCCTCTCTCTCTCTCTCTCTCTGCTATACTACATTTTGAAAATGTTGAAAATTTTCCTCTCTGTAAATGTACAGCAAGCAAAAGTTTCCCCTTAGCTTTATGATTTTACAATGGAAGTGTCCTTTGCAAAATAATAAATGGCCTTGCCCTCTCCCTGATGAAATTCCAGATAAAATATGTTGAGAAAACCTTTAACAAAATGCTAGATTACCAATGCATTTAACTATTTCTAATCTGTCACACTAAAAATAATTTGAATGTTATGTGTATAAAATTTGAATACATTAAATTTGTTTTTCCCCTGCATGACTCTGAAAGCACGTCAATATATTTCAGTATTTATCACACAACAGTGTAAGGGTTTTAAACCACATTGTTCTTTATCCCGATGCAATTATTTTAAAATATCCAATAAAATGGGTGATAAAACAAGTGTCTGTCATTAAAATGAGAATAAACACACACAAACATGACAACTATTTTGAGCAAGAGAAGAAGTAATTAAAGGACAAAATACTACACAATAAAACCTGCCTGAGTGCACTACAAAAAGTGCCTTCCTGAGCCCTTAACTTCATAAACCAGAATACAAGCTAAAAGGCAGCTTTAAATCATAAAACTACCCTCAAAAAGCAATAAAAACTGCGCAAACAGTAAAGCAGGCTATGATTTTAAAAAACCTTCACCAATGCATTTTTACAGGTGAAAATCAAAAGAAATATTATAAATATTTAATCAATCAAAAGTAATTTTGTATCTAGAATATCTCGGCCTGATGTTTTGCTTTTTAAAAGGGCAAGGCCACCAAAGCGTTTCTCCTCTTTGCGGAAATTGCCAAGGCAATGACCAGGGGGCAACGGAGGCAATTGCCCCTTATTGCCTCCATGAAGTATCCAGCCTGTACATCAATTAAAAAAGGTAGAAGACCTTTTGGGCCGGCACAGCAGGGATGTCACATGGCTTGCTAGATTTCGCATAAATTTATCACGCTGTACTTAGTGAGTTCCCAAGCCGAAGGCAGCAGACCCCGAGGTATGACTTCAAACATTGCGGGATATTAATTGATTGAAGATGAACACCATAAGTTCATGATCAGCGTGATATCAGATTTAATGAAGACAAAGTGTCACACGCTGTATGCAGCCTGAAAACCTCGCTCTACTGCATACTGTGGCATCATCCACTCATGCATTCACACTGAAAGTGAAATCATTGTCTATCAATAGACGCTACTGTAACCGTCAAGTGAATATGCCCTGCCTGCCATACCATAGATCCAATACTGATTCTTATTTAACAAAAGGAGCCAGTCTATTTTGTCCTTCTGGTTTAAATGGGAGAAAAGGCAAGATGGCTGCACCATGATACAATGTAGGTCCATTTAACAATTCAAATTGGATCTTTGAACTCCTCTGAGCAGGAATGTGAAAAATTTTGCTTCATTTGTTATCATTTTTTGACGGATGTTCAATTGTTTTTTATACAATTATTTTTCTTTAAGGCAGTTTGTTTAAATACTAGTTTTGATAACCATATCCCTTGCCCCTCCCTCTGTGGTCATTCGTCTGGAAGACTGAAGGTTATAATAACTGCAACTACGTGTAGTTTGTAAGTAATAGTAGGTCTAGGCCCCTAAGGAATGATTTTTTATGAAACGTTTTAATTGCTTCGCAAGATTCTGGGTGGGAAAAAAGTGGTGATGCTTTACAACCTTTTAACAGACAATAAATTATAAATATATAAAATGTTTAAAACTTAGCCCCAAGACTTTGAGGCCCACCACCTTCCAATGGCAATCCCCCCTATTATAATGCATAATTCCCGAACATACTATTTCACATTAAACAAAAACAAAACAAGTATTATTTCTTGATGATAATTGCATCAAAAGTTATCCTGTTTAATAGCAAAATTTCACTGTGTAAGCCAGAGAGTTGGTGTGTTTTTGAAGAACTGTTGAATTTGAAAAGACTCTTGTTGCAGCATGTTGACATACTCACATTTGCCAGACATGTTCAGTTTTATAATGTAAAGTCCAAAGACTAACAAATTACCTGGTGGTATAAAATGCCCTAGTTTTTCCAATTTGCAAAAAATCGTGGCACCAACATGTTCTAAGTTCCAAACTTAGGCTTGATCAAACCTGAACTGCACATTCAGTGTTGTTGTTGGATGATTCTTCAATTAAATTATAAATTTTCGTTATTATGTAGACCATTGAGGAACAACCGTTGAAGTCTAATTTTTAAAAAGAGGAGTACAGCGCCCCAGTTACTGGGTCAACAGAAAATGCAACTAGAGCAAGTCGATTCAATTAACCTGTTTCCTTGATTCAAATAAAATGTTTCAGCATGTGTTTGTAAAGCCCACCTATATTGAGACGTTGTATTATATGGCTTTCTTAGTTTTACTTTTAGCAGCGTTCTACCTCACTGTCCACGTGACAGTCACAGTGGTCATTGATAAGACTGATATTAAAAAAGAGAGCCATAAAGCCCAACAAGGTGTTGTGTGTAAGGGGAACTATACATTAAAAATATTTTAAAAGGCAACTGATTTTTGCCAAATGGCATATTAACAATATTATTAATATTACAATAGACATTCCATTCAACTAAAATGTTGGGCTGAACAGTTGTATTGTAACTGTTTAGTAGGAAAACCTTCCTTACAATTACATTATTATAATTAGTAAAATTGTTCATCAATCAAGTACTTTTCGCCATGAAATGTGTAATCTACACGGCGGTCCACGCTCAGTCTATGATTTTATTCAACAAACAGACAATGTTTACAAAGTGTAGTAAATCAAACACCATCCTGGCCAAACTATGCCCCCTCAAGCGAGACAAAATCCACACACATTAAGCGAAGTTCTTGTTTATTTACCTGCAAGTAATGTCACTCCGAGGACAATCTTGAGCAGTGTTGTTGACAGTGCAGCTTTTCCCATGTCAAGCAAACCCATGTTGCATGAAAAATCACGGCCCCAGCCCACCGGCCCTGGGCTCCGTCGAAAGTGGGCTTAGGTATGCAGCACCTTATCCTGTTCCTAGGTGTATTTTTCTCGGCTTTTTATTGAGATTCAGCTAATTTGAGACATTATTTTTCACGTGCCTTGGGGTGTATGCGCTAATTAGTTGCACGACGCACCCTTTGTCGATATGTGTGCAATATTATGATTTTCTCCAATCCAAAATTACAGTAATCAAATTCAGGAAATTGCATCAAGTGAGGGCGCTATTGTTATACCCCCAAAGTGGAGGTTGCTGAACCTTCCTTTCAGACCGTTGTTTCTGTTTTAAATTGGCACAATTTGTTGACGTTTTTGGGATTGGAGCCGCTCTATGTAAGATGATATAAAGGAAGAGGTATTGTATAAATCATGCTGAGAAGGCTTAAGACATTTTGACTAGGAAATCAGATATAAAACCTCTGATTTGAAGGAATTTGTTGGGGGTGTGTGATTTTTTGTTATGTGCGGTTGGGTTTCAGACGTTAATTGCCCTTATCTTTATATACAAATTTAGACTGGTAATCTGTATAACTTTCACTTTCAGTTGAAATGCAAACGGTCTAGTTTAGTTAGAAATAGAAATTAGAAATTAGAACTAGATAGAAGAAGAGTGGAGGGCCTCGTAGGGGCGTATTTCCCGCATGCAGCCACCCATTTATCTCCCTTAACTTAGCCAAAAGTTAAGTTAAATTTAGTCCCAGTAGAGTAGGCAGGTAGGACGTATGTATTGTGAGTGTCTGTTGCACTGCACTGCACTGGCTGCATATGATATACATACACATGCTAAACACCGGAGGAGTTCAACCTGGGCTAGGCTTGGTCAAGTTATTATACCTTACCTGTCTAGGTAGAAGGGTTGACAGAATGTATACACAGAGGCACGGCTTAGGCACTTTGAACTATTACAAAGTGTCAGAACCAGAAAAAAAGAAAAAATTTCAGGTCTATGGTGGTCCTGACATACTCCTACCTAGAACTATTCGGTTCGTTCCGCTATCGTCTCCCGTCGGGGAGACGATAGCGGAACGAACCGAATAGTTCTAGGAGTAGTCCTGACAATGCTGCTCGCTACACTCCATTTTAGTTCCTTTGCTTGGGCATGAGTGCGCAACACTTCCGTCCATGCGATGAAATGTGCGCTTGAATTGACCTTTTTAAATGCCATCATTTAGCGTTTTAGCGTTTAGCTACTGTACTAATTTGAGAGGAATATTTTTAAAAGGGAAATAGAGTCCTACGTCCATTACATTTTTTAAAATCAAAATCAAATAAATCACTTAGAAAGTGGTGGCCAGATACAAAAAAAATTTGAGGAAATAATTAGCCAATCAATAAAATCAAAAAGACCTTGATCTAGTTAGTAGTTGTACGTAGTTTGGAAAAATTGCTGAATCGAACCTCCACTTTTTCAGTTGCCACACTAGACAAAGTTAATTATGATTGTTAAGTATCTTTGTTCATCATTTGATCTCAAATAACAAGTGAAGAGGCAGATAATTTGGCATACTTTGCCTTATCTTTACTCTTATACAGATCCTTTTTATTCTTCTTTTATCATAAAGCTTGGAAACCTGCCTGTATGTTGTTCCAAACATTGATACTTAGTAATGCTCCTTAATTGTTTTAGGTGTACACTGTATGTTGTTTTTTTTTGACAATTTTGCTTACGTCACTGTATTGTTTGTTTCTTTTACTTCAGGCAGAACAGACTTACATCAGAATACTGACAAACAGAAATATTAAAGTGCCTCCTCAGAAATTACAGATCCATAATCCAAGATGCAGCAAATGAGCACAGCGATATCGGACCTGGTCCTGGCCTTCACTTCATTTGGAACGGCCTTTTCTCTCTTCCGCCAGAACACGTTCGCCTCTGTTGGCTTCCTCCTCATGGGGGCTGCAGCGAGCTGTGGCGTCTACCGATTCAGTCGGACGACGCTCACTGCCCAGGTGCTGTACTGGCATCAAACAATGGCCTGGGTTGCGACCATCCTGGGGATGTCCCTAGTAGCAAGCGGATTCCACAGACATTACAACAACTCCGTCATGTCGGCTGTTCACATGGGAAGTGCCTTGGCTCTAATGATCCTCTCCAGAGCCACAGACGTCCTGAGCTCAACCACAGAAGACCTTCTTGTGTCCAGTGTCTCGTCCGCAGCCGTTGTCTCCATAGGTGTATTCAGTATCCTCCACACTAATCCGTTCGGGATCTTAGGCGCTGTGTTTTATGTTATAGCCGGTGCCATTGGAACCAAGGGAGTTTTGACCGGTGTACGGTGTGTGGACTGGTTCCATTTTGTGCTGGCGTTTGCCAATGTTGTGTTTCTGAGGGCTTTTAACTATGGCAATGCACATGTTTTCTATAAAGAAGGTTGATGCAGAACTTGAAGAAAAAAAAAATTGAAAGAACTTCCGTAATCCCCACCTTTGTACAGTACTGGACTTCCATATAGTGCTTGGTATTAACCCAAAACATCCCCAACCCTTCCAAATACAATTTTGTGTTTTAATAGATTTTGGGTTGAACAAAGAGAAATTGACTTTAACAGGAGGATTTGAACCTGTGACCTCCGTATTATTATGCCAGTGCTTTACCAACTGAGCTATCTAGCCTTAATGTTGGCAGTGTCCCTCCTTTGTCAATATCTTTGTTCAGGGTGCCAGTCAGTTATAGGTTCAAATCCTGTTCTAGTTAATTTTTCTTAGTTCAACCCCAATTTGAATGAATCCAGTCAGCTTCCCTTGTTGTTTACTTCTTGATGTTTTAAATAAAAAGTTGTTCCCCGATCCCGTGGCTGCTTCTTCCCAGGTTGTATCGTAAATTTGGGTGTGATCCCTGGCTATACAGTAGTTACAGGTTGAATGGCTTCTGACTGGTACCCCTGTACAAAGACATTGACAAAATAAGGAGACCGCCAACACTAGGGCTTGATAGCTCAGTTGGTAGAATGCTGGACGTCACGGGTTCAAATCCCATTCTAGTCAATATTTTTTTTTTTTTTCAACCCAAAATTGACTTAAAATTTACCGTCAATTTCCCCATATGGTTTTTTACTTGATGTTTTAATAGATCAGTAAGAATTACATCGGGGCATAAAGGATATTCTTTCGATTTTTAAAGGATTTGAACTGACCTCTTGTCACTGGGGTCGCACGGTGGTCTAGTGGTAAGACATCTGCTCTACACTGGCCGGGTTCATGGGTTTAAATACCACCCAAGTAGCATCACTGTGGAGGGAGAGGGGGGGGGGGGGTACTGAATATACAGTGATTATCACTCACCAGTGCAGGGTAAAAACCAAAATAACATCACCTTCTGTTTGATTCTGTTGGACTGAGGACTGCACTAATAAACTGATTAAGACTCCTAAGGGATTAGGCATATCACCACAATTGGAGTCTAACACGATTTGGGTGTTGAGTTGCCATATGGTGTTGGATTGAGTGAGGAAGGATCCTCGTAAATCAATCTAGTGAAATTAATAGGGTTATTGAATTGAATTATGTTTCAAACAAGTATTCAGACTGAGATTGAAGTGAGTAACTCATATTATTAGATTTTTAGAAAGACTGCTTATAAATGCAAGTTCATCGAGTGGTATGAATGAGCCTACCAATCAATCATAGATGGATTCTGGGCCAAATTTCAAAGCGCTGCTTAAGCACAAAAGGTAGCTCGGCAAGATTATGCTTACTGACTAAGGTTACCAGCCAAAACACCATGTCGCATCTACCATCTGTGGCTGGTATCCTGCCCATTTTTGCTCAGCAGCATATTGTTGAGCAGGTTGAGCAGAGAGTTTTTATTTCAAGGGGCAAGGCCATTTTCCCTGAGCAATTTTATTGGAAAATAACAATTTTGATTTGAAAAGTGAGCTCTCACTAGCCACTGGGCTGTTGCATATTAGTCATGATTGCTACGGACACTAATATTTTAGTAAACAAAACACCGTAATTTGGACACATAAGACACAATAAATTCACATTTCAAGATTTGTTTAATACTGAAAGATCTCTAGGATAGACTATAGGAAGACCTTATGTAACGGCAAACTCAAAACAAAACAAAATCTCCGAGTATAAACTCTGCTTCCATATCTCAACTACCAGTTTAACATTTCAACTACTCCGACAAGAATGGTAGGGTCATTTGTTAAAAGCCATGCATGGGCTGCGAGTTGCAATAAAATAAATAAAGGTTACCAGCCAAGACACCACGTGTGATGTTACTGGTTTCCAGCTTATCGGCGCTTATTGGAAATTTATTGAGAACACTCTGCTTTTAGCAACTCTGAAATTTGGCCATTAAATATTTGGGGAGGTACAAGCGAAGCAGTTTTTAGTAAAGATTGAAATGCTGTGGAAAATGTGTGGTTCTTTTTAAACGGCAAACTACAAGAGTGATTTTTTTCAGATTTTAAATTAAATTCAAAATCTGTTGGTTATTCTATTAGGATTGCAGGCCATGTGACATATATCCTCAAGACAAAAAGAAAGAAAGTAAATGGTTGTAATCGGAAAAGGTATATGTACAATGTACATCTCAGGCCTAGATTTTTTTACTTTGAGTGGGTAAGGCCATTTCCATTTTGCAAAGGGCACTTTTGAAGGAGTGGCAAGACCAGGGCAAGAGGGCATGGCCTCTGTGTACTTCCACCAAGGCCTGAAAATATTATGTAAATGAAGTGCAACAATTTTTCCCCTAACTTTTTAAACTAAGTTTTTATTCTTTAACAAAAAAAAACACACTTTTTATGTAAATGGATTTTAACATTTTGATTTGATTTTATTAAATGAAATCAATTGCCTTCTTTAGTGCATTAAGTTAGTTTATTTTGGTTTAACTTCGAATTTGCAGCCTGCATCACTTTGCACCACTTTGCACATGATGTCATGGCAAAAAAAAAGAATTTAAAAGTTTTTTTAAGTGTTGAACTAGCTTCTTCTTTTTCATGTTTTGGAAATTGGTTATTTATTGCCGAAGAATTAAATCAGTTCTGCAGGTGAAGAGAAGAGAATTGAATTAAAAATGAGAGTTTTGGGGAAATTGAATGTAAGTAGATTTCAATTTCTTATAACTTTTTGTTTGGCATGAGCAACCATTGGTATGCTGGTCTTTGAGAATTAAATAAATTTGTACTGAAATATTGATAAAAGACTTTGCATTTTGCAAATTATCATTACCTAGCTAGAGCAATGTACATGGGAACAACAAGGTCCCCAGTATGTGCAACATTCACAGGATTTTGTTATAATTATTAAAAAGATCATTCTTAAATGTGTCTTTTGGAAGGAACAAGCAAACAAATTCCAAAGAAAAACATGTTTATAATGTGAGCAATTTGGACCTTTAAACATTTTAACGTAATGGAATTTTTTTAAATAAATGCATCGATATGTATGACACATTATCGTTTTATGTAAGTTACTCTTGAGTAATTCTGCCTCTTATTTGTTTCTTTTTTCAAACTTGTTTCTTTCTTTTTTTCTTTCATGTTAATGAGAAAAACTATTTAACAAGTGATAAACCACAAGTTACGCAGTTGCATGACTTCTAACTGGCGCCCCTGAACAAAGGTATTGACAAAATAGGGAGACCGCCAAAATAGGGCTAGATGGTTTAGCGCTGGCAAGTTAGCCCAGAGGTCGCAAGTTCACCCCACTATTGAAAATACAATTTGAAGGAAATACATTTCTCAAAACCAATAATGTACACCGGTACATCTCTCTCTTTAAAATCTGAATTCACGCTTTCTGGAGAATTTTTAATATTTGACGAATGATGAGACCTTAGAGCAGAAAATGAAGCCTTACTTATCCAATCTTCCAAGCAAAGACGCAGTCAAATCAATTATACTTCACATTGCGTCTTAGAAGTTGACTGATTTCCGCCAAAAAAAACCCCACTTTTTATATCAGCAAATCTGTGTGCTTGGCAACTCTATTGAATTGGTAGGTTTTGAAATTTTGCATGCTGGAAATACAATCTAGTAAGGTTTGTGGATAGCACATGACTTTTTTCCACCTTTGCACATGTCATAATAATTCTCATCTACAGTACTTATAAACAGCCTGCATCATCAGAATCCTGCTTTCTTTCCAGAAGACGACCAGAGCAGATTGATCAAAATGTCAAGTTGCTCTTTCCAGAGCCACATCTCACAAGAGAGATTTCATGTACATGGTGTTACCGTAAACCTTACTGGATTTTATTGAATTGGTTGAATTTTTTTGAGCCTAAATCATATGGACCTTGTACGATGACGTCACAGAGGTAAAACGATAATGAAACAATGAAAAATGCTCATCTACATAAGCGCGGCGCATAGAACATGCAGGATGGGCCAATGAGCAACCTACTTTTTGTTTTCTAGCCAAGGGCGCCCGTCTCAAATGACGTCATGTGCATAAGGTCTATTGGTCCTAAATTTTTTTTAAAGGCATATCACATGCTTATCGTGATCTAAGTTAATTCAAATCTAGTTCTACTATCTACGCTCTTGTCAGTGCAAAAGCGTTTTATCACAAAATATATTCTTTTCACAACGCGCGTTTTGGGAATGGAAACAGTATGACATTTCTCTAACTGCTAACCCCAAACAGCCGCAAGAAACAATGAATTTGCACTGACATAACGCTTCTGTACACAGTACCATTGTGCTGGTTTCTACTTATTGCTTATTACTGCACGTTACACAACAATTTGTCAATCAAGACTTCCAAAATAGTCTACCAGTTTTTTTTTTACGTCATGCTCCACACAGAAAAATATATCTTCAAAATGTGTTTGGTTAAATCTATTGTCTTCTACAATATGCATTTATCAGTTTCATATAGATACATAGGTGTGGTGACAGAGTTTTGCACTTTCCCCTTAAATGTTCTAACCACATGATCAGGTTTTTTTCCCTCCCCAAATTGGAATACTATAGACCCCTTGCATTTGTCTCCATCGGTGAGGTCAATGCAAGCGTGCATCACGCGCCATGCACAACTCTCAGCCAATGATAGGTCTTCATTGACCTCAATGAGGGCGCTGCTTGGATCTTATGACATCATATGCATGGGGTCTAACATTAACACAAATGGAAAGTAAAATGCTTTTTGCTCCGGCTTGTCGGACCTTTGATTTCAATCGGTTATCACGGTTTAGAAAACTGTGTTTCACAAGATTGAGTGAAAAAAACGATACGTACTTAACTTCATGCAGACCATGTGACCTGTGACTTCAGGTTTACAAAAGAGCCACAGAGGCTGGACTTTCTGCAGGCACAATTTGTACACAAGCTCAATGAAGGAAAACATACAATCTAAAATTTTCATGGCGATTGCAGTGTACGATTTTTATCAACTTTTGATATAAAGAAAGGGGCACATCTCAAAACTTACTCAGCTGTTTCTTTTATAACTCTTGAATTTATGTGGAAATTATGACACAAAACGACAAACATTCCCAGTGCAGTATCTTGCCTGCCGGAAAGGCCCTGGAATGTACGAGGTTACTCTTTGAGAAAACAAGGTTACATTGGTCTATATGTACCTCACTTTATCATGTAACTCACATGATCATCAGGACAAATTGCTTGGGGAGGAGGGGGAGGAAAGGGGTAGGTGAGTGTAGTGGAAAGGAATTGATGGATCTATATTTAGGATACCCAATGTCTTCAATCCAAATCTGACTCGATGTGATTTCAGATGAGGGGAAACCTGCTCAGACTCCTGTCACCATACCTCGTTAGAATTGCTGATTATTTACTTTAAATGGCTAAAAACAGAACAACGGTTAATACAAAATTAAATAATTTGTAAATAAACCCTTTATACACAGTAGTAATTAAATATGAATCATATCTGGCCTTTGAGAAGTTAATACTTAAAAAGTTATTGACAAAATAATAGGTTTCCCCTAATATACTAAAATAAAAGCTCTTATAGCAATACTAAAAATCAAATCAATAAAACAAATCATATTAATAAATACATGTGAATAAATAAATAAATAAATAGAAGCCATCTCCACAAGAAAGGATCATACTTCTTATGGTTGATGCAAAAATAAAGACAGTGTCCATGGGTCAGAAATATCTAGAGAGGATCCGCAAGTGCACAGCTCTGACTCAAACATCTAAACAATCTACCCCAAATTTATACTACTTCCATTTTACCCATTAACTTATGTTTTAAGCACTGTATACTCCACACTTTCCTCGAGTCCTGTGAACAAAAACAATTCCAGATATATTGCTCGGGTGGAATTCCAACCCACAACCTTTGCCATTCTAGAGCTTGCCCGGTGGCTAGAGTCAGAGATCGAATCCTATATTTTAGCAGTGAGTACCGCAACGGTTTAAATAGCTGTTTAATTTGCATCATCAAGGATATGAAGAATATGATTTTAACCATACACCGATGTGCGTTAGGAACTGTTTACACACATTACCAAAATTTTACCAAAAGTTTTATAAACCAATCCATTTTAGATAAAATTTAATAATGGGGGTGGAGAGTCATCAGTTCTGAATCTGGGATCCAGATCTTAGGAGGTACATTAAATTGATGGCCTTTCCTCCTTTTGACAACCCCGGGAGTTATAGATTCAAAGGAGCTTTTAGGAACTATTTCCTCAGTGATGGAGAAGTAGATCAAAGAGCCTGACTTAATTCTATTTGGAGAAGAATAAAACATTTTTTGTAGACCAGGCAAAAATCTGAATTCAGATAAAATTTTGAAATATCTCATTCCTGTAATGTCTTAGTACGAGTGTTTCTGCCATAGTTTGGATGCTTTTCTGCTGATGTAGGAGTGGCACGCAGGCTAAAAAACACATGTCACGCTGGTGTTTTGTATCTTGGTGTGAACATCATTGATTGGAGTTGCCTGTGTATGTGAAGTAAGTCGAACCTTGGGTCAATTTGCGTCCTAGTAATGGCAGAAAACACTGGTACGCAGGTCATCCATAATGGATTTGGATCGCCTGCCACACGGTGATTTACTATTGACTTAATTTTTTTTATAGAATTTCAAAATTTTTGATTCACTTTTTCCACGTTATTTCTCATCGTCATTGTACCCAAGGGGTTATTATTCCTTCAATTATTGATTTTTTAAGTGACTTTGTATAAACTTTGGTTTGTAATGCTTTTGGCATTGTACTTTTGCCTTTTTTGCTTTTAACAATTTTGTGTAACGTAGTTTCTTTTTTCTCACTTAAAATTAGTGCAAAATGTTTTTTGTATATTTCCTTTTATAACATTTGTTAATTTGAATTTGCTTTGGCCTTTCCCCTGCTGTAATGCGAATGCTTTCATAATAACTTACAATATTATACTGTTCTCATCCAAAGTTTATCCAATTGTGGAACACTAATATCTCGAATTGGGAGTGCATGGTTTTCATCAACATTAAAGTATACCCTGATTGGGATACTTAAAGCTATAAGTATTGTTTCCAATTGCGGCCACAATTTACAGCGTTGGTTCCGTTATTGTTCATTTATTCGGTAAGCCGGTCCTTGCTCCATAGAGCAGTTGGGACTCGGTCTCGATGACCCGGACTCGGTCTTTTGAAGTTGGACCCGATGAAAGTGGGTACCCGGTTCTGCGTAGGAGCGGATCCCGGGTCCGGTTTTCAATTTGGAACCGGGTAGAACCAAGTAACCGAAGGAACTGCACAAGCTTACTATTGATATCCTCATTGGGATGAGATGGTTCTCATTAGAGTAAAAATATACCGCACTTGGGTAGAAACCATATGTGGGCAATACATGAAGTAATGCAGATGAAGTCATCACCGAGTAATCTTATCGAGTACCACTGATATCCAGATTGCGATAAAAGGGTTTCAGTCGGGGTTAATTTCCCTCAATGGGGGTAGTTTAGATGACTAGGTATCTTCGAGTCAATGAAGGTAATTCCGAAGAAAATTCTTCAAGGAAGAATTGTGATAAATTTGGTGGACACTGCCTTCAAACTAAATTCAATCATTACTAGACAAACTAATTTGTCAAATTTGGTTGATTTTTAACTATTTTAACAATAAACTGTCCCCATAAAAATGACATTAATCTATTTTACATTTTAGAATAGCAGATAAGTTATTTTGTTATATACTTAATAGATATCATTTCAGATATATTTGAATAATTAAAATGTGGGTTTTAATTACAAGACATACAAGTTGCTTACTCCCAAATTATACATATTAGTAAATTAGTCAAGCTGAAATAGGGTCGACAACTTTTGCATGCGCCACTTTCCACTAGCTATTGAAACCTGCAACTTTCCAATTTTCCAGCGAGTTGACCAACCTTTGAACCATTCAACCACATGAGTTGTGTCAGTGGCACCGTGGCACAAATATGCACAGAGCTAACTGTGCACATGTTTAGATGCATTCACCACATGATATCATGTTGCAGGCTGGCATAGCGTGTCTATCATTCAAAGTTACACATGGTACGATATTGAATGGTCAGACAAAAAAGAGGGTTGACTATGTAGTGTATACATATTGCAGGCTAGCGTAGTGCATCTATCTTTCATAATCGCAGTGGATGATATTGGATGGTCAGACCATGGTAGATGGAACTCTTGAGGACCAAAGCTTATAGTATTCTGGAGGTATTTTTTTTATCTCCAACGGTAAATCTTCATGCATTTGCGACAGAAGACGTAGGACAAAAATTTACATTTCTTTTCATGTAATTTGTACTTTTTACCCTTACAAGAATTCTAAACACTACTGACCCTGCATCAAGACTACAGTGATTTGAACAGAGTCAGTTTACAGCGAAAATCCCCAGAATAAAAAACCTTTATTTGGAAGATGTGTTACTTCCGAGGCTGTATCCGAATTGGCGGCTACAGCTTGGCTACGGCTATAGCTAAGGGTGTTGCTAAGGACGTCCCATTCTTCAACGCATGATGACGCTATGATCCAGCCGTAGCAGTAGCTGTAGCCAGCAACCCAGACACAGTCTGAACTTCATAAATCAAATGTCGTGCATTTTCAGTAATGTTTTTCAAAAGTCAAGATATGTAAAAATTTGATACAATATACATGCAATATCCCGTCCAAATTTCACTAGAAACAACAAATAGAGCCAAACTGCATTTTTGCAAATCCGCCATAATCGCCATCTTGAAACCACTTCTTGTTCTGCACTCTCTTGATATATGAAGAGGGGTTGAATCGGTGAACTGTAAGCTAAAAATGAAGACTTCTCCAAGAATTGTAATTTTAACCCATAGTTTCAGAACAAGATATCCAAGGGCGCTGTAAACGCCCCTTAACCCTGACAGACTAGGCAGTTTGGGTAGAGCCTGGCCCAAATCCTTCCATTTCTCTTCTCCCAAGGCGCTCCCACACCGAGTGGTCTGGACTTGGATGAGATTGGAATGCCTGACCCAGTGATAAGCAATGGTTATATGGGCGTGCCGGCCCAAATCCTTCTAAATCCTTCGCTCGAGAAGTTGGATATAGGAGGAATTGGAACTATACGGGTTAAGGTGTATACAACTGAAAGAGATATCTACTTCATGCTGAATAGTTTTGACGGTTTGCAAAGTAAAGTTTCAACCCATCTCAAAGGATCTTTTATTCTGAAAATAGGAACCGCTTAATGCAACACCTGTCACCTCCAATTGAAAAAAACACAGCGTTTCAAGACAATTCTTGGCATTTAAGGTGCTGCAATGGAAGGCATTTTGGCTGCATCACCTCACTTAGTAATTTACACTTGACACAGAAGGCATCAATTGCATTGCAGTCTCTTTTCTTATCTGTACAATATATTGATAAAAACCTCATCTCAAATAACCGTGGTTATAGTTACAGTTAAGATTTAAACAGCATCCTAATGTAACCATCGCTGAAATAGGGTTTCAACCACCCACCATTATGTCAATCGTGCTATCTTAGGGTAAAACCTTTGTTATGGTCGCATAAAATATGATTCACTTTTTAAAAAAATCTCACTCACAGTTTCAAGTACCTGAATTTTTAAAGGTCTCTCTTTTAAAACAAAAAGTTTAAAGTTTTAAAATACGGAAACCCATTCTAGTTTTTTGTTGTTTTTACTTCTGCACTTGGAACATAATTAGCCTGACATTGATAGTCTTTGCAGCCAATAGTTTATTCCCATCGGCAGGATTGACCAATGGCATGAGCTGCAGGGGGCTCTCCGCTCTGTCCCCGCTGAACTCGAAACGGTAAACCTCCGGTTTAACCTTGATATCCGTGAAGGGTCCGCTCAAGATCATGAAATGGAAGGTCACAGGGTTGTTGACCCTACTTTTCAGAATCATCTGGTACGTCAGATGGCGATTGGTTGAGTGCAACGGGTTGCGTTCGCTGTCATTGATGCGCGCTTTGACCACCCACTGCTGATTGAGGGACGTAAAGCGACTTGTCTCATAGTACAGCTTGGTGATGAAATCATCAGTACGGTACGGGCGTAGCTGTAAATCTGCAACAATAATAATAATTGGTTAATAAAACGTACATATCCTAGTAGCTAGATCAAGGCACTTTACAACATTATTATCCCTGTTCGTCAGGCGTACTTTTAGACCATTTCTCAAACTTTTTCAACTCTCTGGGAAGCAAACAACACCAAGCAGCTGAAATTAGCGCAAAAGGGATCAATCCAACACAATACCGTCTCAGCCCTCTCAAGTTCCCATAAACACCTGCGTTAAGAGAAGAAATTTTTACAAAGTGGAGCGCCTTGCTCAAGGACACAAAAGTTGTGAATGGAAATCAAACCTACACTCCAATAATTTAACAATCAGAACTTAAGTCCGATGCAGTAGACCGCTCGGCCATGACACACCACAGTAGTAGTTTATCAAGCACAGACAATTAATGCTTAGTCTCCAAAAGTACCACACTTGACTCAGTTGACTGATCACAAAAAATGGAAAACTGTAACAGAATAGATGTAGGTGCGCACCCAACTATAGAAATGAATTCTTCTGCATAATTTAAGCCAACACCCTCTTTTCAAAGACGCCACTCTTTCTCTGAAATGTTTGAAGCCTAGCAGCGCCCAGTATTATCGGTAATTCCATGCATGCCAAGCTGAAAATTGTCAGGTTTTTGGGGGGTTGAAACTACACATACAAATTCTAGAGACAATGACTGCAGTCAAGGCATACAAAAGTTCAAAACTGACTTCCCAAACTTAATTTTGGTCACAGCATGAACTTTCAAAAAAGGTCATTTCAAGTTCTTGTGTGGTGTGTTGTAACTGATACAAATGCATTCAGAATAAGGCTGATTGAATCAGCCCTGCCAAAAACCCCAAATCCGAAAAATTAGGGCTGATTTATGATTAGCTCGGGACACTGGAAAAAAAAAAACCCTAAGGATCTTGCTTACACCTACCAGTAAACGCAATCTTCTCGAAGGACAACAGGTTGACAATGTTAAGGTAGCGCTTGATCTCATCTTGAAAGCCATGGCTCAGCTCCTTAACCTTCTCCGACACCTCAGCCCCGGTCTTTTGAGGGAACTCGCACTCCTTCTCGTGGTCACTGGACTCGCAGTGGGCCCCCTGCCACAGGCAGCCAATGGAGTGGTACACACATTTGGTAACTCTAAAGTATCATCAGGGTGTTTTTATGGTGTAGGGAATCGGAAATAACAGAACTGCGTTAACTCAAACAATCTCACACGCCATTGAGTTTTAATTGTGTATAATTCTTTTGGCATGTGTTTAAAACTCTGGGCTCAAATTGAATCCTTTTTATCCTTCGATAAATTATTTGTCTCTGTTTTTGTTCTATAAAACTCAAATTTTATGAACCAACTTCTTAGGCATGAACACAGAGTATGATACTTTTTACTTCAAAACATAACTGTTGTTGTGGAAAATGTATGTTTTTGGCAGTTATTAATACAAACAATAAGCCAGTAATTCTGAGAAAGTTACCGCTACCTTTTGGTACATATTGGTCAAGGTTTTTTTTTCTTCTCTGCCCAAGGGTTAAGGATGCCAAGTGAATCAGTAACAATAGTAAGTTCATCAAATAAATTAAACTAGAATTGGTTTGAAATTAAGAAACTCAAGATGAGCCCCAAGTTTGTATTTTGTGAAGTGATGTTTCCAGTAGCAATGATCCAATCAGCACTTAACTTGATTATTGAGATAAAGAGAAGAAATATCGCACACGGAAAAAAAGAAAACCCATCAGAAATCGAAAAATTATTTAACATTTAAATTAATACACAGTTCTTAAAATATGTAACTTCAAAGCCCACCTAAACTTGGATGAAATGCTGAGTGGGATGCGAGCTGAAAATATTGCAAGATTATTTTGTTCCATAAATCAAAATATTCAGTGCTGTTTGTGCAAAGTTGTGTGGGTAGGCAGGTACTCTTAATGCATATTGCCATGGAAACCATTGTATAGCCATGACAACAGTGGCATCAGACAAAACTAAATTTAGCAACGACATAGTCGAGTAAAGAAGAATATATTCTGAAAGTACTTCTTTTTGCTCCTTATCAAAATCGTTGGAAACAAAAGTGTTGACTTAATCGTGATCATTTGGATAATGAGTGCAACATATGGTTTTTGTTTTTCAGTAATGTGAGAATGACGTGAATGAAAAGACAGTATAACTTTTAACTGTCACACTTGCAACTTTAATAAGGTATTTTTATTGTTATTTTGTACTACAAAATCCTGATATCTGTTCGGGATTGTGTATTTATTGGAATTGTGACGATCTTAAAATCTTGAGATGTTCCTCTGATATGAATATTTCAAAATTCATTTTAAGTGAGCAGACAGCATTGGTGGTTGTCAAAAGCCAGTATCTCTACACTTCATGTGTCCTAACATATGATACATGAAATAACCAACCTGGTAAAATTAGATTCGATTGGTCATTGAAGTCACAAGACAATGTTTGTGGGTTTTGTTTTGTTTTTTTTACTTTATATTTTTACCGATTTCAAACATCTAATATCTAACAGGAAGTTTTCCCACCGTGACCATCGTTATACGTGTATCACGTAAGTTATGCGCAAACCTGTGAACATTTCTATTTCCAATCTTACCAATGTTGTGCACTCTCTTCAAATGCATTTAAATCATGAGTTGAATTTGAAATTGAATGTGGAAAATTGCAACACAAACAGCACTGAAAACAGAAAGATCTAACTTTTCCTTTTTTTTCATTATCTTTACAAATAATTTTCATTTATTCAATGATAATCCATCCAATGGCATCAACAAACCAACCCCAGTTTACGTGGACTTTTTTTTTCAAAACTTGAACATATAAAACGTGCTTTTTATAAAACCGATGTCGCGGATGGTTTCAAAGTATTGTGCTAGGAAACGCAATGTCTTTCAAATCTGTCTTTTGAAAATAATGCTCATGATGGGCGATTCTCCAAAATGGCCGCAACTTCTGTAGGAAGCATTGTCATCAGGTACTTCTCTTGGTGTCTGTTGTTGGAAATGATGCGCATTATTACAATAAAGGGACTAGCATGCTGTACCATCTTAATGTTTCAGGGGGGGGTGAGGTTTTTTTTCTTCTTCTATTGTGAAGATTTGACAATTGAGACCTTTCAAAAAGGCTAAACTCTATAACTCAAATTTATTTTTGCATTGCAAGGTTTTTTTTGAGGTGTTGAAAAGCTCAATTTGATTTTTGACTCATTTTAGGATATCAGTTTTATAACTGCATTTGCAACAAATCTTTTCAGTAAGGTGTAAAACAGCAGAAACTGACTTAGGAAATTAATATTTACGTGTAACAAAAGAGTAATTAATTTTGTTTTTTCTAGATGTTTTTCTTCATATTTGTATAAAATATCTGTACCCTTTTTCAGGCCAGGTTTTTTAGCACTCCTCAAGAATTTTTTAGCGTGTACAAATACATTAAAATGCGGTTTCTTATGGCAACTGAATCTTGGAATTGGATTTTGAAAGAATTAAATTGTTGTTTCATATTCCTGTAACAGTTAAAATTTCTGGCTTCTAAGTGCATCTGTTTGGTCTAAAAATAATTTGCAATTTCCTTAAATCCTTTTGTGCAATTTTTCTGCCATCAATACTGCCCATTGATACAAAGCTCTTTTTTTTGTTGAAAATATCAAAGAAATTGAAGGGAAAATGTTTTGTTCCGTCTCCAAATATCCTTGTGGTTTTTATTTAACACTGATACACATCGGGGCACAGCATGCTAGTCACCAGTCTGTCCACGGTCCATTGGTAAAGCATTAAACAGTCTGGAACACACTCTTGGGACCCTGACTTAATGCAGATCATAATTATATGCAGAGAGAAGATCTTTACATTTGCATTTTTTCAATGGCTTTAATTTTCTTGCTATGGCTTATGGTGTAGGGGTTGAGGGGAATAATTTAGTTTTGTTGTTGTTGGTGGTTTTTTCTGATGAAAATTTCGTTAGATGCATTTAATCACATTGGTGTTTTAGAGAAACTGAAGATTTCATATTTTGCATAAATTTCTGTTTGTATTCCGGAGGGTACCACAATTCTTTTTTTAATGTCAAGCCAAAATCTTTTGTAAAAATTTGATACTATAATTTTGTGACTGAAAACCATTTTATCCTTTTTGGAGTGGCTGGTATGGCAAAAGACAGTCATCAAAGTAAATGATGCAAGAATTCAACAGTTAATATTTGTTCACATTAAATATTCCCCACTTTTTTCTTTTTTTTAAGGTTGTGAGAATAATTGAAGAAAATTTCAGAAAACTGTCAGTAAAAGCTTATCCAAGACTTTAAAAAAAACCCGTTTGATTTATTTTTTTAACATCCCATTTTACAACCCCCCAAAAAATACAAACGTTGTCTTTTTGGAGTGGTCTGAACCAAAGATTATAGAGCGCAGACGGTGCAAGAAGGAGAACTCAGGCTGAAACGTGGAATGTTTCACTGGATGCCATTTCAGCAAGCGACTCTTTTGATGCAACAATAGATCAGTGCAGACAATGACCATTGCTATCAATGATATAGCAAAATAATATGCTTGCTGAAATGGCGCCCATATTTCACGTTTCAAAATAATAGACAGAGCTCCAGTTCCCCGTCTTGCACCTTCTGCGCTCTATAATCTGTGGTCTGAACTCATCACAGCTGATGGCCAACTCAGATTCGACTTGACCTTTTATTGCACACAAAAAACCAACACAATAACAACAGATCTCCTGTAGATAACTTCAGGCATTTGGCAAAATGTTTCTCACTAAAAAATGTAAACAGATATTTGGTTGAGAAAGTCAGCTATTTTGGCCATCTTTTTGGCTCAGTCTCAGAGACACAATGTATAAGTTTGTTTGAACCCCTGGGAGGGAGAATAAACTTTCACATCCTGTCATTGATTGTATCTATTGTGTTAGACCAGATTCGATTGTATAACAATTGCAGATGTGACCTTTTGGTGGAGACAGAATCATCTTTCATGTTTCGCTTTGTTTTGTTTTGTATTCAAATTTTCTGTACTTATTCCCCTTTTTTAAAAATCCAAATCATCAATTTCACTTCCTGATCAAACTGAGGGAAGGAAATCCAACCGGCAACAGAAAAGAAGTTCTTAAATGTCATGGAACAGCTTGTACAAGTGTCATGCAAATTGTGAACGTAGAAGCCTCTAATGCAGTGATTTGTTTCCTTCATGTGTTATAGCAATATACGTATGGGACTCAAGGTCACTTTGAATACGTACGAAACTCGCAAAGTCTATTACAGATACTGCAATTGCAGAGTCATCAATATTTTTTTCCTCAAACCATATTGACCTATTTCACGACCCGCAGTGAGCTAACACGCGACTATCTTGTCGGCCATTTTGGAAGTCAGAATATACACAAAGGAAATGACTCCCAAAATAGCGGAAATGGTGGACACTCACTCATTGTGCGGAGGTGCATTCCGTATCGAGCAAGGGTTCAAGAGACTCAAATCTCTCACAACTTAACCTTTGAACTTGGTTGAGAGACCCATATTGGGACATACCAAAGTCAATCTCAAATTCTGGAATGAAATCCAGGTTTTTATTTTTGATGAAAACACAAATCACAAAACTTTTGCTCTTTATAAATTTTTCATGAAAACTGACAAAGAAAATTGGCTCAAATCTATCGAGCAGTATTTTACTCTCGTCATATACTAAATTCTCTGAACTTCAATGTGTTTTCTTGAACCCCTAAATTTGAAATTAGAAGAACTGAAGGCTAATGTCTCAAATTTCTGTAAAACCATGGCTTTTAATTAGGAAATATGTTTTCACAAAATGTCCATTGTTTTTCATTTCATCACTGAAAAGTTTGTTTACAAAACTGGGAGATGTGATGTTTTTGTCACCATTATGTTGCGGTTTTATTAGTCCGAAAGTCTTTGTCTGTCATGTCTGTAGGCATTTTTCAGTGTGATGTATACTTTAATGGCTTGTTTTTGTCTGAGGGATGTAGCATCGACAGGAAAAAATCATTAAGATTTCCAATGTCAATGGGGTCACGGGGTTAACTGATCACCGCACGCTCAGTGAAGAAACCTGCCTTTAGTTAACAACAGTGAGATCTTAGGATGTGAAGGATCAAGGGAAAGAAAGACAGCCACCATAAGCCATAAATGATGTTAATGTCCACAGGATATTCAGCCCATTATTCTGTCATTTCAAAAACAGAATGTCAACTCAGGAAAAAAAATTTCAAAATAAAATGAAATAAATGGTGCTTATAAAATGAGTATGGAATATCTCTTTTTAAAACACTTGCTTTTATTATGTTTGTTTTCCAAAATAAAATAAAATTGATTTGGCTTTGTAAAAAATTGTGATTTTTTTTCAGAGGAAATTCCACTGGGTCACTTAGTGTGTTGGCCGA
Organism: Pisaster brevispinus; assembly: GCA_023634235.1. NCBI lineage: Eukaryota > Metazoa > Echinodermata > Asteroidea > Forcipulatida > Asteriidae > Pisaster > Pisaster brevispinus. Next base: position 17,313,094 of record JAMKCF010000008.1, read on the forward strand.
CTGCAAAACCACTTTCCAAGGACCGAGGACGGCCTGGATAAAGACTTACCAGTCCTGTTAGATTATACTCACCGTACCCCTGGCTTTATTTCTCCTTCAAAACAGCAACAAGCTCAAAGCTTTAAACGCCTGTGTGGAGGTCAAGCAAAGTTGGGTGAGCAAGAATGGCACAATACGTCAATTAGGCCTAACACTAAGCCCTACAGTGAACCTAGTCGACCCTACCTAGCCTATGGGACAGACAAAAGGGGGTAGTAGACGTACGATTAAGCCTAGAATCCCTACACCCGACACTGCTGGCATGCATACGGTAGTGGTGAGTTACCGCAGCGCGTTAAGCAGGGCAAGGTTGTACCTTTGGGGACAGTCTGAGCGCTGGTGGTGCTCCAGGACGTTCCGAGGTAGCTTGCAGGAGCAGTGCTCGCACAGCGACGGCAGCTCGCTCACAGTCTTCTCCACGGCGAGGTTGCGACTGCACAACGTCTTGCCGATCTCACAGCGGCAGTTGGGGCACGTCGACTGTTCATCTTTGAGCCGGGCATCTGCAAGGACGTGGGTGAAGCACCCTGCGCACATCAAATGTCCATTGACGCACTGCGTGACAGAAAAAGAAAATTATAGGCTAGATGATTAATTGCCATTTAGAAAGGTTGGTCACTCCTCCTCTCTGACTTTTACAACAAAATCACCCAAACCATGTGAGCTCATCCTCTTCCCCCCTCACCCCTTTAATAAAAATTAAAGTAACAATAAAGATGTATACTGTAAATAAGAAGATCAACTAATAAATTTGCTGGGCAGATACCTACTTCACGAAGACAATTGAGGCAATTGCCCCCATTGCCCCTGGTCATTGCCTCAGGTGCCCCTTGAACTGTTCCAATAGAAATTTACAATTTCCTCATCGAGGTGCCCTTTAACCAAGGAGAAAATGCCTTGGTGCCCTAATTGCCCTTTCAAATACAAAGCATCAGGCGTGAATTTACACCTCAGTCATACATAATCAATTACCAGAGATATTACATGGACATGTACTTACATGTACACATAGACCTGACAATGTATGTGTGTATATACACTGAGCGCCTGTACCGTATTTTCAAACCATTAGGGGGGGGGGGGATGGTTCCATGTTCTGAAACACTGTTTATATACCAATTAATACATGTATGTATTCAAAGCAGAATAAAAACTGATGTCAACACTGCCAATGACCTCTGACCTCAAACAACACAAAAGCTCTGCAATTCTTCAGCAGGTTGCTTTGTGTCAACAAGCGCGCAACAGCTTCCAAATGTTCGCCATTCGATAAAACTCATTAATCTGAGTGGGTGTCAAAAGAGCTGAGGCTTCGAAAAAGAATCCACTGAACCTCCGAGTGCCTTCAACCCCCCCATGCTCACCATAACCCCATTCTCATCATCATCATCATAATCCCTGTCTACCCATTCTCACTAGCGCATACCACACACCCACAATTACTGCTTTTAAAATCATTGATTTCTTTTTGTCACTTCTCAAAAAAATTTTGGGGAAATCAAAGCTTTCTCTGGGTTTGCCACTGCTGGTAGGGTATCACCGTCAAACCATAATCATGTAGATTGTTAGTGGGAATTCTTATGACCTTGATAAACACACCCACTCTGTTCGTCACATGCTAATTATAATACAAGTGACCATGCATATCTATACACAGAGAGCTTTAACCAGCATCAAAGTACAGAAATTAATCCATAAATTGGACACCAGCCAAAATTTACCTTAAAGGGCAAGCACAGTGAAATTGAAAATGTAAATGTTCACAAATTTGCACACAACTTACATGGTATCTAAATCAATTCACTTCAATTTACTTTACTAATCTTAACGGGAGCTTCATTTCGACCTTTACATTGACGTAATGATCAATGAGTTATGAATTTACATTCAAAATTACCATACATAAAAACGTCAAAAAAAACCCGTGGAGATCAAGGTGTTCATCAAGGAAAGCTTTGATCTTGCGAGTTCAAAACTTGCTGATGTTTGAAAACACTGAATTTTAAAACATAAAGGCAGTTTTAACTATTTTTCTTGTGACTCCAATGAGAGCTTTTAGACGTTCACAGGGTCGTTATTTCATGTATGTTGGGTCACATTGAGTGGGGATACCGGGCAAGATTTCACAAAGAGCTAAGATTGATGATAAGTGCAAATCAACCTTAACTGCCAAGCAAAGAGTGATGTCACAAAACAGATCACTACTCTGGTAATACTGACTTGAAATCCATCTTAAGATGAATCTTATTAGTGCTTTGTGAACTCAAACCCTGCTGACAATTACTTTCAATGTTGTCTGCGTGCTTTTGTTTGTAAGTGATTATTTGGGGGCGGGGCGGGAGTATAAAGATGAGCAGAGTTTACTGTTTGAAATGTTGAGAAAACATCGGTTCTTTCCAGAGCCAACACTTTCCTCCCAATAGGAGATTTCAATGTAGTCTTGATTGTACCTGCAACTTTTCTAATTATTAGTTACTATTATTGTAAATTCTGAAGACTCACTGATCAAATAAAAGATCCTACCAGTAACAATCCTCCACAGAAATGTTTGTCTCTGATAAACTGCATGTTTGGCCACGTCTAAATTGATGGCTGAGGCTTGATCTTCACATGAACAAATAATTGAAACATAGGATGACTTGATAGCAACACCTTTAGCAACAGCCATAACCATAGCGGCCAATTCGTAGACTTAGTCGCAAAAACAGCATTTGAAGACGCCAAATATTATCATTGCTTATTCCGATTGCCCTAATCAAAATAGCGACTGTAAAAAACATGCAAAAAATCCCAGATTTCTTCATTTTTAAAAGGCCCATCCCTAAATGTGACAATCAATGACGACCCCAAATATTATCATTGCTTATTCCGATTGCCCTAATCAAAATAGCGACTGTAAAAAACATGCAAAAAATCCCAGATTTCTTCATTTTTAAAAGGCCCATCCCTAAATGTGACAATCAATGACGACCCCAAATGTTATCATTGTTTATTCCGATTAGTGCCCTGATCAAAATAACGACTGTAAAAAACATGCACAAAAACCCAGATTTCTTCATTTTCTATAGGCCTATCCCTAAATGCGACGATCAAATTTGACGACATTTTCACAGGTTTGTTTTAACTTGAATGGTTGTGTTTATTGAAAACTAGAGGATGGGAACAAATTAACTCTTCCCCCAAAACGCTGGACTTGCCCTTTAAAGCATATTACAGATTCGTAACCTCCATCAATGTACACTATCGATAATGCAGGTCATATGCTAAATCATAGCCAGTCATGGTCAATGCGTTATATGGGACCCCTAATAGCTTCACACCGGATCAAAATAATAATATTAAAGGTTGCATATATTTGGGGGTCAGTAGACGTATAAATATGGCAGCTAGGTACATGTAGGTGATGGGATTGTACCGTTCAGGATTGGATGCCCGATGAGCATGTAATTTGGATACAGTCAGAGTGAGGCATATACATGTATCTTGAGACAGCTAGTTGGCTATAGGGCCATCGCAAATTTGAATTTTGGAAAATTATTGGTAAAACAAGCGGCCACTTAAAAAAAAAAGGTTTAAATTGCTGTTATTTTAGCTACATTTTTTCAGTGTTTAAACACAGCCTGAGGAAAAAGAGTCAAGAGATGGCGCAGTGCGCGCAAATTTCATGGCCAAATTTAAGATGGTAGGTGGCATATTTGGCTAGCCCGAGTTAGAAACTTGCACTTGGTTTGAAACGCGCACTCAAAACTTGCGCAAGGAGCTTATTACTTAGCACTCCACATGGATAAAAATTCAACGCAGAATCAATTAGGCGAGCTTGGGCTGACTGTCAAATTTTTTCTCAGATTTTTGAAGTTTTTAAGAGAAAATTTATGAATGGAAATAAAGGAGTGGTGACTCTGTCTTAGATAATGTTGAAAACCTTGCAATGTCATCACCGTAAAAGACCTCGCCTTTATCGCACAGCCACGACCCTGCCAGTTTGAAACGGCCGTTTTCAGACCTCGTCGCCTACTCTATTATTTCTTTATTAAAACCCAGACAGAGTTGGCAATTTGGCTCATGTGTGGTTTAAGTCCTCCAATATCCACTTCTCCTATGTATGTGGATCCACACAACAAATTGTACGGACTTTGAATATATAAGATTGGAATGCCTAACCGAGGTGATTATTGCCATATTGGGCCTGTACCGGTCCCATCACTCCTCTGGAATCCTTCACTTTGTCAAATTTGGATACAAAAACAAATTGAGACTGATACTAGGGTTAGTGTACAAAATAAAATGTACACTTCCTGCAATGTTACTTGGCATAAAATGTATTTAAGCATGACCCACAGATTTGTACACCATAGAGTTAGATTTACATGTACGCACTGTATATATACACATACATGACGTACAGTGTCAACTCAAGATTCCACATTTTATAAGCCTCCTAGACAGACGCAGACATGTTTGAGGCTTGAGACAGACGAGGATCAAATTCATTTTACATCCTAAATGCTGAAACCATTGAGAAATGATTAAACTGACATGGGCAGCTCCACGGTGTCAGACGTACATTTCAGACACTTCCAAGGCGGGTTTGCATTGCACACCAAACCAATTTATGCAACACATCCAATTTATTGGTTCTATAGTGCACAGAAACAGCCGAATGACAGACGGGCAAAATTTCAAGCTTTCGTGTACATTGGATATGCCCGCACGGCTTCAAAATGAAGGAATGCTTCGTACTCTAGTCAACAGCCATGATGTACACCCATGGATTATTCAAGCATAGTCAACACTAACAGCTCTATCATACACACCCAACTCTAGATCAAAATTTTCAAACATGATTAAAATTTTTGTGACTGCTTTACATGTTCTCACACCCCCATGGTCTGAAAACCCGATGTTTTGATAACCTCTCGTGATCTAAATGCTATAGGATTAGGGTTAGGATTAGGGTTAACATTTGGAAAATACAATACCGGAACAAAAGGGTGTCGGAACATTAGGGGTGTAACCAAAATTTCCATGCATTATTAAAATTTCGGGTGTATGCTTTATGTTCAGACACCCCTATGTTCTGAAAACCATGTTTCAATCCTTGTGATCTACAATGTACACGCTAGGGTTAGGGTTACAATTATGGTCAGCATTAGGAAAATACATTGGTGTCAGGGGGTGTCATAACATGCAACCAAAATTTCCATGAACATTAATTTCAAGTTATCTGAGAGTGAACATTCCTTGGCGTTGGATCCCGTTAGCAAGAAAGTAACATTTTGTTAAGACACATGTACATTCAAGACTCAAAATTTTTAATGGACAGCAGGCCCGAGGCCAGTGATTTTAGCATTGTGGGCCGGTAAACTCACGATCGGACAAGTCCAGCGGTCTTGTGTTTTTCGTTATTTAAATAAAAATACCTAACTGTGTAAAATTTTTAACAAAAATAAATGATGTTCAAATATGTTGACTTTTGAGTCTGGTGAATAACTTTCAATTCTGTTGAATATCAATATAAAGGCCACAAGTACTACTTACTCACAAGACATTTAAGTGAGATTTTCATGTGATATTTTTAGGAAAGTTCTTTCTAATTAAGAATCTGGTCTTGTAAAATAAATTCTAGCCCAGCAAACATGTTGTGCAGTCTCAGTGGAAGTTTACCCCACATTCGAGCCCTGACAGTGTCCCAGCAGGGCCTCCCTGCTTGAACTAAGGTACAACACACCCTTTTCCCAGTACATAGAAGAGCACTGAAATTTTAACAATTCGCTTCCCCCCCAACCCATTCTTTTTTATGGCCAAACCCAGTACAGTAGAAGGTTCTGTGCAGTACTAATAGCACAATGAACCAAGATGGAGATTTCAATAGTTTGCCTTGCATAACTCAAATACCCAAGGTTTCCATTGTGTACCTGGGGAGTATGTGTAGCCATGCATCAAAACAATGTGAGGAATTTGCCCAAAGAATGTGAATTCAAGAGTCCAACATACACAGTGAAATTTGAGCTGTGTTTCTTTTAATGATGGACAGGAATGTTTATCAGATCTCGAATTTGAGGTAAAAATCCAAAGACCGGCCAAGGCTTATACGCATATTTTTACAGTGTCAAATAATTAAAATCTAGACATATGTACACGTATTTTGTGTTGCACACAGGCTGTAAATACAAATTTAGACCCCTTGGCATCAGGAGCTCAAAACAGCGCCCTCACTAAGGTAAAAGAAAGACCTTTCATTAGCCGATACTTGTGCGCGGCACGTACATGGTATGTACAACAGTGACAACTGTGCACATTACCGTTGTTTAACCTCAGCGAATGAAAGGGGTCTATTGCTACAGTTTTCGAACAACTCATTCGAACTGCACGCTGCTGATGTCACTCACCCTTATTAAGGTTGCTGGTGTTAGATTTTGCACGGCCCCACCAGTCTCATTCAAGACTGCTGGGACGGGTTGATAAGCTGGTACAAATTCTTGTACATGTAGGCCCCCCTACAACCTTCATTGCACCAAAAGGGGCAGGGCTTACATGTCAACTCATATTTTGTGTTTTAACGAAGAGACAGGCTGTCAGCATGAGTGTGATCATGTGACATGTTCATCCTCTGCTAATTCGGCAATACGCAAAAGTAGATCATCATGTTTTTGCATCACGTACATAGAGATGGGTAGGTTTGACTAGTTATTGTGTTATTTGAGCAACATTTTGGTAACGATATCATTTCATATTGAAGAGCTTTCAGTTTGAAATTAAGGCTGTTTCTGAATTAGCAATTAATATGGCTACGGCTACGACTGGATCACTGCGCCAATGTGTGTAAAAGTAGAAAATGTCTGCATTTAACACCTTTAGCCGTAGCTAGCTGTAGTCGCCAATTCAGATACAGCCTAAGCACCCCTTAAAATGAGGACATCTCAAAATATTGTCTTAACACAATGAGATAGTCTACTCTTTTAGTGAAAACAGTGACGATGTAGCTTTACAGGGTTTAGTTATTGTCATGGTCAATCATCTGTCAATTATTGCATTGTTGTATGAATGGCTCTTCCATGGTTGGGGAAGGGGCGGTAATTAGAAACTTTGGTGACAAGCACACAGGTTCCATACACAACTGTACCGATCAATTAATCATTTTGACCTTAGTTTAGTGGACAGATTATAAGATTTAAGAGTTCAAAAAATTTGCCCAAACATCAACATTGATTTTTACATTCCCACAATCCTCTGCATAGATACAGTCGCTAAAGTTGGCGAGTAGCCAACCATCTAAACAAGGACGCAAGAACAGGCTGGCTGGATGCCAAACAAAGTGCTTTTACTCTTAGGGACAAGAGTTTATTTTATTTTGAATGAACATTCCATCTTCTTCAGTGTACACTGACGAAGTCCTCTGCAACATTGAAGTACAATCCACCACCACACAGAAAGCAATCCATTCATTTCAAACACCGAACTGCATAGTGCGGTCTCACTAGAAAATAACAAGGTTGACCATATGCTAACCTTTGGTCAGAAAAAATACACCGGCCACTCATTTCCAACCTCACCTGATAAACTAAATTTACGGGAAGGTCCAAACAGACCGAGCAGCACAGGATTTCGTTCAGCCTCTGTTCTAAATCTTCCCCTTGTTCTTCAGCCACGTCGCTCTTCGATTTCTTCAGAGGTGGTTCCGAGCAATCGCCGACTTCTTGACTGGAAACCGAGGGATTCTCGATTAAATTTACAGGCCCTGGAACAGCTATTTCCGCCATTGTTGACGTTTTGCAAATTTCTGTGGGATCATCAGCACAAGTTCATCGACGTTGTTCACCTCTTGGCCACATCAGCTGCGGCCGCACGTTCTTAGGCCAGTTGTCAACATACATGACGTCATCACACGCCAATCACATTGCTCCTTTTATCAATGATTGACAGGCAAAAGCTCTCGACCAATCACATGACGAAATTTATCAAAATAAATATGCATAGGAAGATTCTATTTTTATATCGAAGGGGTTCAGCACTTCTCATGTTATAAATATACAATTAAGTTTAGAAACAAAATAGTTTCACAAAGTTTTATTAGAAGCTAAATAAATAAATTAGGTTTGAGCCATCCCATGAGATATCCTAGAATTGCAAAAAATGCTCAAAAATGTTAACGTAACTTCCAATCCAAAAGTAATTCCCCCACCAATAAATTGAGAGATCTTGGCACTCCGCCACGTTTACATCACATGATCTATTACGCAAGTAATGCAAATTTCACCGTTAAACCGACCCACTTTCACCGTGAAGGTGTGGCAACTGTGGAATTATTTGGGGGAGTGGCAACATAACGTTCACCGTTAATTATGTGACAAAGTTAGGTTGAAACAAGTTATTCCCCCAAAGGAGAAAAAACACAAGATAATAGCTGGAGGTAAACAGCTGGACCCTAGGTGGCGCTGTGGTGATCAACTATCATGTGCTATTATAAAATGTTTCAATTGTGTAAAAAGTGAAAACAGAACTAGCTGTTGCAAACCGGTTACCAACCAAAAGGACCTATGGTATAAATGCAAAAAATAGTTAATGGCCTGACGTTTCGACCCTAGCAGAATCTTTCTCGCGGCTAAATGAGAAAGACTCTGGCATGGCATTTGTACGAAAAACTGAAAAACTTAAAAATCTGACAGGACAAATCACTTCTGAACATTTTAGCTCAGATAATTTATTACACTTGTATGTAAAATTACAAGCAAAGGAATGCACGTTCATTAAGAAATCCATTTTGATGAAAATTTGAACTTAACTTATAAACAATAAATTTGAGTAGAGAATTAATGTACTTTAGTGCATCGAGAAAAACACAAGACTACATTCATACCAACCAAGAAAAAAATATTTAAATTTGATTCCACCACCAACAAACATCATCCGAAAACCTTAAAAGAGCCAAAAACTCAAAAGGGAAAACTTTCATAATTACTTTCATAACAAGTATAGAGAAACAAACTAAATTGGCACCATTATGTAAAACATAGAGACCCAAACATTTCAATTAATCCTCAACGAATAAGTCACATGCAGTGTTTCTGGCATTTGTTGAGCTGTTATTATTTCCAACCTTGCAAATCTTGTTAACAAATTGTGATGAATTCTGCGTGTTTTAAAATTTACCCAGTTTCCCTTGTGGTTTATTACTTGACAAATCCTGCATGTAAACAAACTTTTTAGCCTTCGAGAAAGACTCTGCTAGGGTCGAAAACATCAGGGCCCAATTTCATAGAGCTGCTAAGCACAAAAATTTGCTTAGCATGAAATTTCTTCCTTGATAAAAACAGGATTACCAACCAAATTTCCACGTGATTTTCAGAATAAGAAAACAACAGCTGACTACCAGTAACAAGCAATATGCAACACATGGAAATTTGGTTGGTAATCCTGTTTTTATCAAGGAAGAAATTTCATGCTAAGCAAATTTTTGTGCTTAGCAGCTCTATGAAATTGGGCCCAGGCCACAAACTATTTTTTGGCATGTAAACTTTGTTAAGTTTGTAGCCCCCTACCGATGTAAAACACAAATTTAGCAGCTTAGTGTAACTCCCACCCTCCACCAAATTCTGTTCTCATCAAGTCTTCCACTTGCCCCAAGTATCACAATACAAACCTACACTACATATCTACTAACTAAACCCCACCAGGAAAAGTCTCAGATTCTGTCCGGATCGATGGCTTCGGTAGCTGCTATGGCTAATTCACAAAAGACCCATCCTACAATGTTGCAAACAGCCGTAGCCGAAGTCACTTGATTCAGACATGCCTTGGCTTTGAGATGTTTTTGACACAACAGTCCCGAACAGACAAAATACACAGAGCGGCCTAAGACGATATCTTTTAGAATTAACACACCAATGGCAAAATCATCAAGTGCATACTTGAGTTGACTGGGTGATTTTGAATTGTCAGATAGTGGCCAGTTTCAATTCATTCAGAAATGTTCTTTCATCATTTGAGACAATGCAGACCCAAATTGTATCAAATTAAATGTTGGTGGAAAGGATATTGTCAATGACTATCCTTCCATTAGTAATTAAGAACTTGAAGATGGGGTACTAACTATAAATCTCAAGGGACAAGCAAGAAGGAACCCGGCCGTTCAAAAATGGTTATATGAAGGAGCCAGCTATCATAATCGGTACGGACATAAAATGCAAAAGCATACACATTAAAAATCTATCACATGGTACCAAAAAGATCAAACTGACAAAATACCACAAGATTGGACACGGCTCAAAATGCCTAGTGGACTGCAAGCCATCCAGTAGATTTAGGATAGACCTTATGCATTGACGTCATCAAGCAGCTTTTTAGAGGTAATACGATAACGAAACGATGGAAATGCAGATTTGTATGCGCCGCACACAAGATTGGCCAAAGAACAACATCGTTTTGACCTCTAGGCGAGGGCGCTCTACTCAAATGACATCATGTGCACAAGGTGCATTGGCCTGGAAACCACACAACCTGAGCTCCTCTTAAAGGTTCACCAAATAAAAAAAGGAACGCAAAAGTTGTGTTCTAGAAAATTTGACGGATGACTAAATAAATAAATGAAAACCACAGAAAACAGCAAGCCCAATGACCAACCCTCGACCCCCCATCCCCAATTACGCCACTGCCCATTCCACAGGACTGCTCTCAGTTTAACTGGTCTCTGCAAAACAAAGTTTCCTGCGCTCAGGAGGAAATAAATGCGCTAAAAAAGCTTCAATAAAATTTGGCACAGCTGCAATCATTGCAACCATTACTATGCTTGTTATGCACATTTTGTCTTTTATGGTTGAATTTGGGCACATGTAAAAACCACATAATAATGGTCACAAAATCAAGAATAATTACAGTATCTATTTCATGCATATGGTGTTTACATTTCATTTAGTTGTGTAGCCCATAAACCTGTTGCATCATGTTTACAAAAGAGCGACAGAGCCTGGACGTCTGTACACGGTTTTAGAAAACATAGTCTTAAATATTTTTCTGGAAATTGCAGTATACAACTTTACCAACTTTTCATATAAAGAGGCACATCTCAAAACTTGCTTTCCTGTTATAGTGCGAGTACGAATACAAGATGTAAACTTTTTGACAGGACCAGTGTATGCCAGGAATTGAGCTGGAATACAATGTTCGTTTGTTTGTTTTCTTTTTTTAACAAGGTGACATAATGGCAAACAATGCAAATGTTGGCCAAGTGAATGTTTTCAAAGCAGAATGCATTTGGCTCAAAAGGTGTTAACAAAATTCAGCGTATGCTTTTAGATGAGGTGGTAATATAAGTAAGCCAACTTTGAAAACACAAAATCAGTGAAAAGTCTTTTTTACTTCAACCTGCACATTCTTAACAAATTCAGCAAATATTATCTTCCTTTTTTTTTTTTATAAATAAAGAATTAGCTTTTGCAAACTGCTTTACCAAATATTTAAATGACCTGTACAAAATAGTGATTGGCCTAAAGTTTGAAAAACTAACGCGTCCCCACCTGCACATCGCATGAAACTTCTTGTAAAAACGAACAAAAGCCAAATTGCACAGAGCTGTTTTAGCACAAAAAGTAGCTTAGCACTAAACAATTTTGCTTACCAGCTCAAATACCGTGTCACATGTACCACATTCTGACTGGTGTCCTGCATATTACTGCTTAGAACATTTTTAATTGAGCCCTAAAGTTAGCAGCTTTGAAAACTTGGTGAACTTGAAAAAATGTTGGGAGAAATATAATGATCAAAAGTATTACAGACCAACAAATATAACAAACACATCATTACACAAAAGGTATAAAACTTCCTGGTGTAATTTATTCTCCTAGTTGACCTTTTTGAGAGGTATAAGTAAAAGGGTTTCTGTAGTTTACCTTAAAAAGCGAAAATCCTGAAAATTCTTTTTTTTTTAAAGGCAATTTTGTTAAATTAATGTAATAATTACATCGGGGATAAATATCATTTGGTTTCACTCTGGTATAGGGGTAAAACCAAAAGAATATGCAATTTTGAAAAGTGGTAAAAATCGGGTCCAATTACATAGAGCTGTTAGAGCACAAAAAGTAGCTTAGCACAACAACAAAATTATGCTTACCAGAATTAGGTTACCAGCCAAAATACAATGCCACATGTTAAATATCCAACTGGTACCCTGCTTATTTTTTGCTTAGCAGAAAAATTTTCAGCATTTTTGTCTGCTTGAGCATTAGGCCTATTGAGCATCTCTATGAAACTGGGCCCTGATGTTTTGCAAAGTGACATCCTAGACGATTATCATCAGCAATCAGTGCCGCCCCTCCAATTCCCCCCATTGCTGAATTGATTTTTTATACACACTGTTTGCATAGTAATGCATGCATAAAAATTCATAAAATTCTGACGGATAATGAAATAAGATGCTTTAAGGATAGGTAGCCAAAGTGGCTCATTCAAGATTGATATTAAATTCTCATAGCAGTACTTGGGGGGGTTGACATTTGTCACTCATCCCCGGATCCTGTTGCTCTCTTGGTGCGTCGGCGCGGTGACTTGCGAGGCGAAGGAGTTTTTTCTGCAGGGCAGGAGAAACAAAGAGAGGAAGAATTAGATAGCAGGATGTCATGTGACTCACTGGTGGCCATTGGTTTTCATAAAACCTGCATAACAGACTCTCTGAAAAACTGCAGTTTTGTTTGTGCGATCACATATTAAATTTACATGAAATTCTGCAGGCTCTAAGGGGCTCGATGGGAGGTACATCCCAGCTTTCCCGAGATTCCAGCATACCACGACAGAATATCAGCCATAAAGTCGAAGTTTTGCGATTCACAGTTAACAAATACTCATACTTTTTCAAATGGGTACAACAAAGCACGTCACTTCTTATGAGAACCGTTGTTACCTCTCCTTGTCAAGTCAGGGTTTCATTGTGACAATGATATTTTCAGGAGAAAAAGATTTCACGGGAAGCTCCAAGAAGTTCTGAAAAATAATACTGCGCAGAGGAACGGAATGAATTATTCAGAAATACTGACCCAAAGTGGTTTAAAACTGAATAAAAAGTGTAGGGTGGGGGCGTAACATTAGGGTCAGTTAGGTAACCAAAAACAGAACCTTTATTTGTTTTAAAGGATTAATCAAGTTGAGACAGGTTGTTGGGGGCACTTACTTGCTACCATATTCTCCTTGGGAATCCAGTCGTAATCTATATCTGTGTTATTTTGTGTTCCTGTCTCCACCACTGCCTTCGGTGCTTTCCTCTTCTTCTGCAAAACACAAAAAAGGGCAAAATATAATCAATTAACAGCAGATTATATTTTCCATCAAATGCAAAAAAAAAATTGCTTTTTAAGAAATAATAAATAATAACACTCATTTCTTACAGAGTGCTTTATCTATGGGGCTCTCAGAGCACTTTTTTAACAGGTATGCAAAGTTCAAATAAGAATACCATTTACATAGCACCTTGTAAGCCCACCATGCCAGAACAAACAAGGCTAGCATCTTCTTTTAACGATAAGTGCGCAATGTTCTTTTACATACATTAGAAAACACACAGCAGCTACAGTTTTATGTCTCATTAAAAAGACAAAGCATTACTGTTCAAAGGTCTTGCTGAAGGACAAAAGAGCCATGATCAATCTCTAGATTTGTAAAAACTGCAAGCAAAGAATGCTAAATAGCAATGTGTAGTATGCCGTATACTTTAAACAAAATATTCCTTGCTAGCCCGTGTAATACCATTACACCTAGCAGGTTGTTTTCTGTTAAGTGTGGACACTGATTTCCCGCTTAGAGTAGGCAGAAAATTTGGCCATGATGGTGACTCTAGTATGTCCCTCAAAGAGTTTTGTCTATTCATTGTGTTCCTTTAACACTTTTTACATTCCCAATTTTGTAAGAACTTAAAATGGTATTCCAAACAATTGGCTTAGAAACTCACAGAAACCCAGTACTAATGAAACTTGAACAGGTGTTGCGTACAGATAGTGATCAAAATCTCCTTAAAAATGCAATACCCTTCAACACAGCATCCAACCAGTACTACAAAGCTTCGGAATTTGACCCCCTTCACAGTCACAATATTAGGTAACCTTTTGATAGATAAATGGCGCTATCTTGGTACAAACAAGCAATATCACTCTATGGAGCTTATCAGACTAATATCACTGTAACATTTGGATAAGCCCAAATTGGAGGACTTTGAGCCTGTGAGGGCAAGGATAAATTGTTCTTGCCATTCTGAGTTGCTCAAAAGCATTGAAATTCACAGAAAAACAAATCAAGTATTAACTTGCAGCCCTCGAAACTACAGCATCTGGTGACTCACTCAGTACCCAAACCTTTGGATTCTAAAAAGACTTGTTGTGTCAAGCCCCCAAACAAAACTCGGCTCAAAAAAAAAAGGAGACCGCCAACATAGGGCTAGATAGCTTAGTTAACAGAGCGCCGGCAGGTTAAACCAGAGGTCATTGGTTCAAATCCCGCTCTAGTAAAATGTTCTTTGTTCAACCCCCAAATTTAAAAACAAGGGGTGTCATTGTTCAGGGGGGGAATCAGCAAATTTATTTGAATCTTACTCAATAACACATGTATACAATTATATATTTGTATAGTATACATGCTGCACAAATTATTGGCAGCCACGAGTGAAATAGTGAAACTGTTTTCTTGAGGTGATCCCTGGAGAGCTGTAACGTCAACAGGCATCAGCCAGGGTAAAACAGACTGCACCAGGGATCGCAGAGAGATTCCTTGTCCATTTTGTGTTTATTGTGAAAAAAAAAAATCAAATGACAAGAATCTATGCGAGTGCTATACAAAACAAATATTGAATACCTTTCATTCATTCATTGTCCCAGAATATAATCACTCCATGAAATCTGTCTTTCTTATTTAACTTGGCTTTGCCTCGTTAAATATAATAGTTCAGATTTTTCTCGTGAGTATATATTCTGCAACGATGCACCTCATCTGAATCCAATATTTGTATATTATGCAACACGCTCTCGAGCAATACCAAGACATCATTACATGCTCGAGGTGTTCCAGCAGGTGATAATAGTATTATTCAACCCCCCCCCCCCCCACCCAATCAAGATTGATTGACCAGTCAAACCACCTGAAGGTTTCACACGCTGGATTAACCCTCTTACTGTTGGTGGCATTATCCAGCCGTGTTGACTAACCATTTGAAACCACTGAACTGTGCACACATGTAACTGTGCACATTTGTGTACTGTGTAGATTTATGCATTCACCACATATCATATCATATGGCAGGCTGGCACACTTCAATCTATCATTCAAAACGACAGTGGATGATGTCCTTGTACAAAAATGAAAAAATCCTGCCAAATTAATTGCAGTCCTTCATGGTCTACAAACAAAACCCTCTGAACTTCCAGTGCTTGATTTTAGAAAATTGTACAGACTCTGAACATTGATTACAAATAGCCCATATGCATGATCAACACACAAAAGGATTCTGGGTGAAATCCGAGTCCAGGCAACACCAGCAACCATGATGCCATGCTAGTTTTGAAGCCATGAGGTACACAACTGTAAAACCTGGCATAGTTATAAAGTACAGCATGGCGTCCATCTTGGCAGCCCGATTAATTTTTTCAACTGTACTCGTTTTTTTCCAAAGAAGCATACGGTTAGTTTTTAAAACGGCACATGTGCATATGAGCTGTTAACAAGCTCAATGTTTTGGACAGAGGGCTACATGTACCCGCTTATTCCCTTCGTTTTACGTTTCTTGAAAACAAAAACCTGCAATTAGGAAAAAAATTGTAACAAATCACAGGTGTGTAAATCGTATTAATCTTACACTTACCCCAAGAGATGCAAGCAACTGCTGAGCTCCAACAAGTAATACAACAACAAGCGCTACTAAAAACACGTACAAGAAGAACCTGCATTCAAAAATCACAAGAAAATAGGAAATGAACAAACAAAGAGTCTCGGATCTTAGTGTTAGCCATAGATGTACACGGTGTCTTTCGGAAGTGTAAAAGTACTGCAAGTGAGCAAAGTGGGAACCCCTTTTCTTTGTCAAATGACCCTCCTACTCTTGGTAACATTTTCCAGTGAGTTGACCAACCATTTGAAATCATTCAACTGCAAGGGTTGTGTTTTGATGGCACAGCTGTGCACAGAGCTGCATACAACCCTGTGTGTACTGCGTATAGATGCATTCACCACATGACAGTATATTGCAGGCTGGCATAGTTTATCTATCATTCCAGACCATAGTGGATGATATCGAAGGGTCAGACAGTAGGAGGGTTGACTGTGAACTGCATAGATGCATTCACCAAATGATATCATATTGCACGGTGCCATTGTTCACTTATCATTCCAAACCGCTCTGGATGATATTGAATGGTCAGACAGTAGGAGGATCGACTGTGTACTGTACAGATGCATTCGGTACATGATAGCATTAGAGCAAGTGTAGACAATGAACTTCCAAATATACTGCTTATGAGATTATCTGTGTTCTGTGCAAGAAATCTAGGTTTTGGAGTTTCCTTTTTTGACAAGTTACAATCACAAGTCACATTTTCTGTAAAAGACTTTATGACGTGATGAAAAGCCATTTGCGGGTTTAGATTTGAGAAACATCTTGTACAAGGAATGGCTTAATCACAAGTGACCGCTTAAATTTGAAATCCTCGAACTAAAGATAGTTGCTATGTCACATGGTTCAAAACAAGCTTTTGCATAGTTCTGCAAGAGACGGCAAACACCCATACACAATTCTGAATGACTGTGTATGGCACAATGGTACCAGCGTTTGCCCATCTGGAGGTTGCTATACAAAAGCTTGGCCAAAACCATTTGACGTTTAGTAGCAACATTGTCTTAATCCAATTTGAGTGTTCACTTTCGACAAATTAAGTCATTGTACCAGACATCATTCAAAATGTAACTCTCAAACAGCTTAATTACAGGCTAACATTTTCCTCGCCTCCTTTTTACAGTATAAATGTATTCTTTCATAATTAGTTGGATTGTATAGATCCTGAATCTTTTTCCTTACAATAATTGGCAAATATTAGATACTTTAAAACCGAGTGTCTTAGCGCCACACACTATCTCTACCCCTTACGTTTCTGTGTCGAGCCCCTCGTCCGGTTCAGTGAATTGAACGGTGTCATTGAAGACTGCATCCATGAACTGGTTTCCTTCCTGCAGACCAAAAGCACAATGTTATTCAATATCTGTCGGTAATCATTTAATATTTCGTCTATGCAGCTCTTCCCACAAAATCCAGAAAATATCTCCTCCAAAATTACATCTCGGTTTTGTAACCGAATCTGGCAGCTATAGAAGTGCATCTAGCAGCTGCCTAGTTTGAACACGGGACAAGGCATGTATAAAGTGCTATTATTTTGAGTTTTGAGTTACCAGATAGGGAGATTTAGAATTAGAAAAGGTTGCTTTGTTGCAAATCGTTTACATCTTTCACCCAAATGTGTTGTGAATATTGTGAGCGAGGCTAACAGACAAAACATTCTTACAGCATCTTTGTAGTTGAGCTCCATGACGAAACCGAATGGTCGAAGAGCAAGGGTCTCACTTGCTTGGAATATGTACTCCAGTGTAGCTTCCTTCCCTGGTTCCACCACTGTATTGAAGTCTCTCGCTGTGAACTGGAAATACAAAAGAAAAATTATGATGAAGAACATTGTTTTAAGTTTTTAACCCTGATAAATTTGAACATCTGTTAAATTGTTGCAGCACCGGCTGCTAAAATATAGGATTTGAACCGACTCTAGCTACTGGGCAATCCCGGTGGTCTAGTGGTAAGACATCTGCTCTAGAATGGCAAAGGTCGTGGGTTCGAATCCCACCTGAGTAACATGCCATGTGGTTTTTTTTCACCGGACTCAGTAAAAGTAAAACCAAACAATCTTCCTGATAAAATTTATTCGAGCATGAATGTAGAGGGCAGTTTCCATGTAACTGGTGCATTGTTCATTCTGCCTATTTTTCATGGTGTTTATGTTTATAATTCCAAGGCTCAAATTCTAAGAAAAACTCTACTAGACCACATGGTCCATTATGGGCGATTCGCAAAACACAGTGCGCCCTCCACAGTTTACCCAGGAGAAGCCACTTTCAGAGTGCATCACAGGAAAAGGTCGACTAGTCTTTAGTTGTTTTGCTTGCAAAGCAGCTAGGTTGTATTTTTCTGTGCTTACCACATACGGTGGTAATTTTGTGAGGATGAATGTTTTTCACATTCATGTCAGCTACTTCAAGGTCCAAACCACTTAGTTGCGAAAGTGATTTTTTTTTTGTGTCGACTGATTCTTGGGGAAATGGTGGAGGGCCACTGTATTAAGATCCTCCTATATCCTTCAGAAGTAGAGAGGTAAGAGCTCAAAGGGCCTAAATCCTTCTAAATCCTCCAGTGACAGGCTTCATCATCACATTCCCATCCCCCCAACAACCCACTATCCTTTGGAATCCCATTTTGGCCAAGCTGTGTTTGGCAGAAACCCTTCTCCTTATGTCAAAAATAACCAGGTAGCCCAATTCCTTCTAAACCCTCTCACAGCAGAAACCCACTATCGCCCAACTCCTTCTGGATCCTCTTTCACGGCAATGCCATGATAGCCCAAGTCCTCATAATTCCTCCACTTTGGCAAAGAATATATTGATGCAGTTGGGCCTTCTAGGGTTAATCAGTGAGAGCACACTTACATTTTGGATGTAGTAGCTGAAATCCTGTGGGTAGCGGAGAGAAGCATGGATGTTTTCCAAGATGTAGTTTTGCTTGCCATTATTGGTGAAACCAAGAAGGATCTGAACCATCTTATTCACTGGAATCTCTACAAATTGAAACAAACATTTGAATGGCATAAATAAAAATGAGGAGTTTGATTTAAGAAAGAGCACTTCAAACCCTGAATGCAATTCCCCATGCCCAGATAAAAACGATTGGCTATTCTACAGTAGAATGGCCAACTGTAGAAACAAAAAGAGTGAGTTGATTGTGTCCTCAGTCTGGCGATGTTGAGATCAATGCACAAACACCACTCAAACACAGTGTGATTCTGATTCAGAAGCACGGTTATCAGACCAAGACATCTAGAAAACTTAACAGGGCGGAAAAACCCCACCCTATAAAAGCATCTAGATGCCCTGACTAACAACACAGCTGTGTTCGAATAGATGGATGCAGCTCAGCCCAAATGCCTTGCCTGGCACATCATAGGACAAACATATCTTTAAAGAAGACAGAGTCAGTAATCTTAATACTAGGTTGCCCTTTCCTTGCCTAGATCCACTTTATTGTTGGTGGTTGCTCCATTTTGTCAGGTCACTTTAGTTTCAATTTGTAAAATAAGAATCAAACTTCTACCAGTCTAACCACATGAGACCCATGAAAATCCAGCATGTTTCGTTTGACTCTGTTGAATTGAATGGTGCACTAGTAAATTGATTATGCTTTCCATGCATATCAACGTAATCAGAGTCCAACAGTTTGGGATTTGAGTTACCATATGATGTTGAATCAAACTTGATACTTCACAGAGGTAACAGAGGTATTTTGCTTCTGTTGCCCACTGCCTTGGTGCCCTTGAAATGTTCAAACAAAAATATACAAATTCCTCATAGAAGTGCCCTTTGACAAGAAGAAAATACCTTGGTGTCCTTGTCCTTAAAAAAAAAAAACAAGGAATCAGGCCAATTGAATGTTGTTTGAGTGAGCTAGGATCCTAGTAAGTCATCCTATTAGGGAGTTAGGGTTAACCCTAAAACTTCCAAATCCTCCATAATCCTTGTCTCAACTTCGTAGGTCACGGCCTTTCAAGCCCAAATAACAACTGCTAATAGCACTAGACCAAGGAAGCATACCAATCTTGTCCAAGTCCAAACATTTGGCTAATTAGTATGCACAGAGTGGAGTATTTTGCAGGACATGGGAAGGTCTCCAGCTAAAGACACGTAGGCTTAGAATTTCACCTTTGAGAGGGCAATACCATGACCACTTTGCAAAGGGCACTTCCATTGGAAAATCTTTAAGTCTATGGGAAACTTTTGAAGGGGCACCAAGGCCAAGACCAGGGCATCAGAGGCCATGACCTGGCTTCTGTGGCCTCCAGGCTTGGTTAGAGGTAATGCAGACCATTTCTGCATTGAACTTTGACACTCTTTGACACCTCAACATTTGTTGCCACCTGAATACACAAACAGCTGGACAATAAGTAGTCTGAAGGGGCCCAATGTTAACCATGCAGATCTTGAACTTTGTTCTAGTAAAGCACAGCGAAATTCATAAGGAAACTGTGTCTGAGGAGTCATCAATGTTTGGCATGGGGTGCCGAGGAGGGGAGGGGGGCGGTTATTTCAAACCCAATGATTTAGCTTCACAGTGATCAGTCAAACTACTCCAGTCAAACAGAACCAAGCAAGTTATGCTGTTGGAATTTATTGGGTGTAAAGAGGAACTGTATCGTCATGATCAAAGCAGGCCGGTGGCTGTACATCATCACCATGATTATCTTCCTGTACTGTACAGAAACCTCCTCCAGAGTATACTCGCATATTCGTTGAGGTGAAAACAAGCAGGTGCAGACAAAACCCCAAGGCATAAAATAGATGTGTAATGTGCAAGTAAAAGCAATTATTTATTTTATGAAAGTATGAACTCTCACTCAGTTACTGCACATCCTCCCTTTCCTTGTATCGTATCGTGTCTCTGGAGAGCGCACGTGCAGTAACTGGGTGAGAGTTCATAATTCCACACATAGATCATGCACAGGCCTGCTTTGATTATGACAACACAGCCCCTTCAAGTTCAGGCTAAGGAAGTGTTTGACTAACCTTTGTCAGCATTCTTGGTGAAGAGCAATGTGGTCTCAACATCCTCAGCAGGTTTGAGCTTCTCTTGCTCTTCTTCTGCCTCCTCCGCTCCTTCGTCCTCCGTCTTGGCTGCTGCTGTTTTATCTTCTGCTTTGTCCCCTTCACCCTCTGTCTCCACCTCTATCTCATCTTCATCATCCTCCTCGTCATCGATGTCCTCTCCCTCTAAGGCATCCTCCACCTTGTCTTCTTCTGCGTGGCTAACCAGCGATCCTGGTAAATTACAATGAATGTCAAATTAATATTCCCAAATATACAGCCAAGGTTACGACTGCTCAAGATGCTGAACGATTCAAGTGATTCGCAACATAATGCGCCTTCTACGGGGCCAAGGAGAGGCCATTTTTACAAGAATCTTGGGAAAAGGTCGACAAGTTTTGGTCCTCACACAGCGCCCATGACACAACGTTGTTTGTTAAGTTCTTTTATGGCTAAGCAGCAGCTAGGTTGTATTTATGTGTGTTTACAGCTCATAAGATGGTAATTATGTGAAGCTGGTAAATAAAAGTTGATCCTTTTAATTATTGAGGGGGCACTTGGGAATTGCCTGTGTTTCCAAGAAATGAAGAAGAGCGTGTCGAATCCAACCGCCACTTTTTCACCCACCAAGAAAAAAAGGGGGATTTTCATCCCTTCAGATATGATTATTTTTGAGTCGTTGACGTGGGTGGTTTTGTCATTTTTTTCTGGAATAAAACAGGTCTCTAAGTCTAAGTCTAACTTAACAAAAATCAATTAAGGCAATCCTGCAAAATGGGTAGTGGGTTTGGGTATATGGAATGGATAATAAAAAATTATTATTATTACAAAAGAAATTATTTTGACCTGTCCAAGAAGTCACAAAGTGCAAGAATTTTGAGGAAGCCTACATCAAACTAGATCACAACAAAATCTCTGGACCATAAATATTCATAATTTTACAAAAAAATAATCCTTCCTTTTTCATGTTGTACTTGATCATTGATGAACTTTTAATAAAATAAATTAGGAACTTAAATTAAAGTAAACAGAAAATTAAAATAAGAATATTATTTTATTTATAATAATACTATTTTTGTTACGATTTATTTTTCATGGAACGTATTTTGGTCAAAATTCATTATTAAAAAGTGGAGGTCACACTTTGGCATCTTTTCCATTAACTGAGTATTAAGATATCAATACCCGCCCACAAATGAGATTGTTTGCTGTCACCCACCCCATGCCATATCAACACACATAGATAGATCATTTTAGAAATTGTTCATAAAAAAGTGTCCACGTAGCACATCACTTGTTTTATGTACACGTAGCATTCAATATGTTGAGAACAACAGTATCTTTTGCTTACCACGGCTTGACAGAAGCACTGTTGCTGGTAAAACTAGCAACAAGAGCAAGAGAAACTTTGGCACAATCTTCAGCATGATGTATGTGATTTTTATCCCACCGGAGAAGCTGGATGATGGTGGATTTTTCGACAGGTTCAACCGACACTTTCAGTCGGATTTCAACCTGTTCTGTCAAAGGAAGTATTCAAAGAGTCTGGTGCCCATAATAACATGTACAGCTAAGCTAATGTTAACTGGAACTGTTTGGAGGCCTTGTTGTTGTGGAACCAGACAATATTCAACGACGGCAAAAAGAGAGAGAGCGCCACCTGTTGAATCAATATTGTGAGAATTCTCCCGTGAATAAATTTTTTCCACTTTCAGCTTCAAAAAATTATTTACTGATATCCAATGTTTGTGAGTGTTACAGAGCTCATGACTCAATGAACTTGTTTCCAAACTCAGCAAAATGTTAAGCATAATAATTATTACTGATGGTCGAAGTGGCATAAAAAACACAAAAGCTGTTATAAATGTTCATTTCCAGATAAAATCATTAAGTAGTTTCCAAGCAAAAAAACAGAAAAAAGAAGAAGGAAAAAACCACCCCACCCCACCAATAACAAACACAATTTTAAATCAATTCGTTTGTTAAACTCTGATGACTCTGATACTTATAACAGTGAATATTCGTGGTCTTATTTTAATGTTCCCTATTTTAATCAAACAAAATTGTGCATACAAAAAGTGATTTTTTTTGGGGGGGGGGTCGGGGTCGTCAATGATGCACAGGGGTTGTGTTATGGTCGTCATCCTTGTACAGTAACCACTGTGCACCATTCAGCCGATCGACCCGTCCATGGCATAAGCCTAACTCAAAAAATAACATTAAATTTTGAGAAAGCAAGTACAGAGATAAGCTGTTTTGCCATAAAAATGGGATGAAAGTGTAAAAAGAGGCTGAGATAGGACAACTTATTATTCACAAAGCATACAGAGTATACCTTTAAAACTTTGAAATGGAAAAAGCGCCCTCAGTTTACCCAGAAATGATCTTGAATAAAAAACAACAATTTTCGAGTTAGGCTGTTTTGCATGGAAGGGTAGGGCTGTGTTGCTCTCTCTCGATCCTCTCTCTACGGGTAAAGGCGGACACACAGAAGGGCATTTGTGGGGTCCTGACAACAATGGAACAATGGACCCCACAAGGTAATTTCAATAGGAACAATTGGGCCCCCCACAAGGGAATTCTTTAGAAAAGGGAATAATAGAACAATAGTAGTAGTAGTACCCCCCAAACCGGATCCGTACGGCTGTGTGCACGCGTGGGTGCACCCCACTGATCTCATAATAGAGATCAGTGGTGCACCCCACCCAGTGACTGAATAAGTAACTCTCACAAATGTCCGTCGACAGAATCAAGGGTCATTTACCTGGAACTGTTGAAAATTGAACCAATATTGTATGTTTGGGTTATCTCGCAGTTGTGTGTAGCTAGGGTAAACGAGGCCTTGAAAAATTGGTCCGATTTTTCTCGAAGCGTGGGACCGCTTTTATGAATGATAATACAAACACTCCTGCCACCGCCACAAGCGCGTTTTGTTTTCTTTGAGACGAACGAGCGGCGGAAAGGCGGGTCGAACTCCTCCACTAATAGAACACTGAATAAGTAGGCAGTGCACTGTGGTGTTATTTCAGTTGGACAATTACCATGAACGTCTTACTATTTTGTTTGTTTGTTTGAGTATTTTGAATATTTATCTGTGATTGCTACGGGACTTCTAATGGGGGTGGGTGCACTCGTTTAGGGTTAGGGGGAGGGGTGGGGGTTGCCACACTGGATGAGCTGAATGAGCTCCCTGACAAGTCTCTTCGTCAAATCAATACTTCATGACAACTACATTTATGTTTTCTTCTTAATTTTCTAGCAATACACTACAAGGGAAACTGACTGGTTATATATGTGATATTGTATTGAACAAAAGAAAACTGAGTTCACTATAAGCGGGCAAGATTTGAACCTGTGACCTATGGATTCCGGCACTTTACCAACTGACTATCTAGCCGTCCGACCGGATCTCCCTATCTTTGTTAGTGGTGCCAGTCAGAAGCCATTCAACATGTAACTGCTGTAGACCAGGGATTGATCACAACTTTTCCTTCCTCCATGCACTAACCAAGTTTACGTAATACAACATCGGAAGTGGCAAGAGAGGGATCACGTGACCTTAAGTGGATGTGACTTTTTATTTCCAAATATCAAGTTATAAACCACAAGGAAAACTGACTAGGAAAATTTACCGGACTTGAACTTGCGACCTCTGGACTAACGTGCCGGTCTGGCGGGAGATTCTGCCCCGGAGATCCCCCCAATACGGGGAACTCAGGATCTCTTGGGACCGATTCCCCTAGGACACCGGAACTCTATCAACGTAGCCATGGCAGTCTCCCTATTTTTGTCAATATTTTTATTTACACTTTTAGTAGGTTATCCGTTAAATTTTTGCGCTATGCTTATCCAATTTTAAAACAAACGATTAACCTGGCCAGACTTCATATGGTAATAAGGTCCACGCTTGTTAGTGCACTAGGGCCACGCTTGTTAGCAAAAGGGGCAATTTTCAGAGGGCTAATAAAGGTACCCTAAATGCCCCAGCAGAGAGCACATCAACTATGCCCTCTATTGTCCAATTTCAACAATCCATAAAAGCCGTGACCTTCAAAGAATTTATGGCCCTTTACGAAACAAGAGCTTGGGCTTTTTGGACTTAGGCTACCACGGTGTTTCAACCACTGGTGGTGGGCACTGATCTCTTTAAGAGATCTGTGGTGGTGGGCCACAAAAGCAAGTAACTCCTGCGCCAGTCAGTGACGTCTATGTTCGCCCTCTTGTGGTAAAACTGGAATACACTGGTCCCATGTTAAAGATAACTTAAAATAACTGGTGCACGCGCTGGTCCACGCGCATACTTACCGTTCATTGCAAATTTTCAGCTTTCTGTCATGTCTGTGTGTTGTGTGGGCGCGCGCAGTGCAGTGTGTGTGTGTGTGTGTGTGGTGGGAGACCAGACAACTCGTCCGTCGGACAACTCGTCCGTTCGGACAACTCGACGGTTCAGACAACTCGACGGTTCGGACAACTCGACGGATGATTTATTCAACCATCAGACAACTCGACTTGGGGTCAAGACAAGTCGACGGATGGCCGTGACGGGGGCTCAGCACGGGGCAGGTTGGGTGAAGAGCGGCCTGGTGGGTGGGGGGTGCACGAGCGTCCCCCGGGGGTGGGGTATGGTGGGTAGTCGACGGATGGATACTTGTTTATTTATGAGTTGTTGTTGTTGGTAGTAATAAAGTAAAGTAAAGATGCAACATCCTCAGCGTGAAGTCTTGGCTCAGCACGGGGCGGGAGGGGTGAAGAGCGGGGTGAAGAGCGGGCCTCGGCGAAAGGGGAGGCCGTGTAATGACTTGGCGCATGCACGGGCGTCCCCGGGGGTGGGGTGTGGTGGGTGGGTTGTTATTGTTGTTACTTATAAAAGTAATGTTTTTTCAATGTTGGGGGTGGGGTGTGGTGGGTGGGTTGTTATTGTTGTTACTTATAAAAGTAATGTTTTTTCAATGTTTTTTAACCTGTTTCTGATTATGTAAAAATTGGAAGGGTATACATTTTTTAAACAGAACCTGAAAGCCAGAGGTTATCGGCTTATAACTAACAAAGTAATTGTATAGGGCAAGATTTAATCAATAATGCTCCATTCCCGATGCAACATTCACATAATCACATTCTTTTGTTAACATCCAAATTATACAACCATATTCAATTCCAATTCAGCTCAGCTACACATTTATGATTGATTTGAACAATATGTATATTATTTTACAGGTTTTCTGGTCAGGGTTCGTGTCGGCTTATTATTATATTCGCAATGGTTTTCGTTGTGACAGACCTGTATGTTTTTGCCAAATATATCAAGGGGAGCCACTCATTTGACGATTGCATCAGTGGAAGTGTTTGGCAGAGTGAGGCCGCGAGGAAGTCTAAATGTACCAATATATATCCTAACTCTTTTCTACCACATTCTATTCGTATTTTAACGGCAGCCAGTATCCTGACACCACTTATTTATTCACTAATTTGTATACAAAAGTAATATATCATATGATTTTGGGTAATAAATAATGATAATAATAAACAATGCTTATGATAAAGCATCTTAAATCCATGACTGGACCCCAAGGCATTGTACAAATTAAAATAGCACAAAACAAGAGGCAGAAATAATCACAGACCAGAGCATAAGTTCCATAACAAACTGAGCAAAAAAAGAAAAGAAAAGCCACTAATTATGCTTCCCACAATATAAACATTACATTAAATACAATTACTACTTTATTTCGTAAGGAATGAAAAAGTGCTGGCAGGATACGGGAACTTTTCAAAATAATTAATTTCACAGGACTTAATTTGTCTTTTAGCAAGTGTAGAAATGGGCTCCATGTTCTCGCTTTATACAGCACTACAGAGTACAGACCTGCCGCCGACGGCCGCGCACACCAAGCCGCACACGGCGGAGATCCGTCCGCTGCGTGCGATGCACGCCTCTAGAGAACAGAGGGCTACGAAAAGAGCTCTAAACACCCGATTGTCACTCTCCCGGCCGTGCAT
This sequence comes from Pisaster brevispinus, assembly GCA_023634235.1. Taxonomy (NCBI): domain Eukaryota; kingdom Metazoa; phylum Echinodermata; class Asteroidea; order Forcipulatida; family Asteriidae; genus Pisaster; species Pisaster brevispinus. The sequence continues at coordinate 17,339,986 of JAMKCF010000008.1, forward strand.
CCAGCCAAAGAGAACAGAATACTTACTTGAGGTTCGCGCAAAAATTATAGAATCGCAGGATTTATATAGGAAATTCGTGTAAACATTGGGAAACGGAGGTCAGCCGCTCAACCGTCGACTTGTCTTGGCCATCCGTCGAGTTGTCTCAAAGTCGAGTTGTCTGAACCGTCGAGTTGTCCGAACGGTCGAGTTGTCTGAACCGTCGAGTTGTCCGAACGGACGAGTTGTCCGACGGACGAGTTGTCTGACATCCGTGTGGTGGTATGATACTGTAAACGGCGTCTAAGCGCTGCAGAACTAGTGTATCAATCAGTCGGAGTACTTTGTAGACCATGCGAACATCGTGGTTGGAAATAGCTATTTAACTTAATATTTACGAAGGTTTGAGGAGACAAACTTAGTACGGATGGTGTTCGAAATACCAACAGCAAATGAAATGTCGGTTGTGAAGAAACATGGTATGCGGAAAAGCATGAAGCTGCCGTTTGGCCGCAAATCGAGCAGTAAAAAGTCGTCCAGTTCGACTTCGTCTGAAAATGATGTCGATGGCGTAGTGATCTCACCTATCCCGGAAAATTATACGGGCGAGTGCCAGGAGCAAAACAGCAATGAAACAAAGTTAGACGGTAAAACCTCGCCAACCACTCCAAAGTTACCTTCTGGAAAGTCACACAAGTGGTTGTTCAAAAGCAAACGATCGGAAACTAACAAAGGTGAGAAACGAGGGCCGAAAATCTCGGCTGATTTGAAGTTTGAAGAAGAGTGTGTCGAACCCGGAAGTAACGCGCACGACGAAGGGACAAATGGCGACCTACGCGAAGAACCTGTTGATGGCGAACCATCTACTTACAACGACTCCCAGAATAAATTATGCGGTAAAGGCGTGAGTTATGTCATACCAGTCCGAAGGGGAGAAGAACTTCTCAAATCCTGTGAATTGTTACTTGAAATGAAACAGAAAAAGATCCATGGTGGTGACACAAACAACGTCATAAGTAGTGAGTCAGCAACTGATGTCATAAATAATGGAAACAAACAATGCCCAGAACAAGAATTGGACTATGGTAAGCAAATTATAGTTCATGAAACTGAAGAAAAATTTCAAGAGAACCTGAATGACAGGTCTTTTATGCCGCCACCCCCTTCCTTCTCCACACACATAAGTCCACCACTGATTCCTCCGAAACCAGCTTCACTTAGAAACAAACCCCTAACCGCCCTCGCTCAAGGTGGAATTGAGGAAAAAAACTGGGAACTGGAAAATTGTGAAGAGCCACCACGTCCACCAGCAAGACCGAAAAATCGTTCACTTGGGAAAGTTGCCTTAAGACCTTGGCAGCACAGTGGAAGTGTTGCCCCCAATGACAACAGGGCTACAGTATATGAAATTGTAAGTGTGGTGCGAAATGAGAGCTCTCTAGCCGATGAGTTGGCTAAGCTACCCCGCCAGCCATGGTACTGGGGTCCCTTGACACAGGTCCAGGCAGAGGAAAAGCTTTCCACATTGCCTGATGGAAACTTCCTTGTGAGAGATAGCTCGGACGAACGGTACTTACTGAGTCTGAGTTTCAACTCACATGGCCGTACGCTGCACACTCGCATCGAGCATCGCAACGGTTTGTTCAGCTTGAATGATTCTGATGGCCACACCTCAATAGTGGAGTTGATTGAATGCGCTGTAAAGGAATCCCGGAGTGGCGTCTACGGCTACATGCGTGATGCACTGGGAGTCCAATCCTTCCCAGCACGCCTGACAGACTGGGTGTCAAGGTTTACGGAGATGCGATCTCTTCAACACCTGTGTCGTTTTTTGATCAGAGAGGTGTACCCTCGTCATCACATCCAAATGCTACCGCTACCCAAGAAAATAAAGGAATATATACTGGAAAATCAGTACTAAGTGATAATTATTCATGTTTTGATATTAAACTAATTTGGCCGTGCTGTGAGATTTCCTGTCTTACTTAGACAGAGCCCCACTATGTGGGGCTGCTTAAGGGAGAGTCAGAACGGTAGGAATGTTCTTATTAGTCAGGGATTCCGGAGCGTGTACATGAGCGAGTCCGTTTGATGTCTGAAGCATTAAAAAATGCGCATATTCTCTGGCGGTCCACTGGATTGGTAGTGTACGCCTACAGGAATGTTCCTTCGCGCCTTCAAACTTTTGAGATGCTCCCTAAGCAAAAAAAAAATCGCTTAACAAATTTTGTGGCTTAAAGCAGAAATGAGCATAATGCCAGTCACAGATGGTATAATGTGGGTTTTTGCCTTGTAGTCTTATTTTGAAGCATTGTTGTGCTGTGCTAGACTGCAGAATAAGTGAATGTTTGTTCAGAGGATCCAATTGAATCTCAAGTCCAAAATCATTCTTATTATTGCTTGTCGGGATCATGCCATACAAATAAAAAAAACCCACAAAAAAACAATATCAATTTGATGAGAAGAATGAAGAGTGAATAAAATATTAAATAAATTATGACTACACAGCAGGCGAGAAATCCAGATTAACAATTTCTGATCGGTATAAATGTAAAGAGTATTTAGCTTGAGGTCTTGAAGATCACAGTGTACCTCGGGAAAATCTACAATGAACAAGCAGAAGCTAGTCAAAGAATAAGTACACACATTTAGAAAAGTCACTTACACCTCATAAGTTTTCTATAATGCAAATTGCACGAAAAAAAAGGAAAAATTTCTGTGTAGCTTGTTCCAGTTTTCATCTCGTGTGCTCTTAAAAATAATCTATTGTAAAATAGCCCTCGCCCTATGTCAACACTTTCTGTAAGGACGGTGGGTCTGCTATTATCTTGTATTTTAAAAGTCGGAGATCTTTCTTTATCAAATATTTGTAGGTAATAATTCTCAGAATTTCTTTAGTAGAAAAGGGAGAAAAAAATGAAAAAAATAGAACCACACACAAAAAAAGTTGTTTTGGTTACACCATTATAAATGATAAATTTAAATTGAAAAATCCAGTGACTCTTCAAGGTGTGTACAAGTTCAAAACAAAACTTCAAGTTCCATGTACCTGTTCGGTCAAATACCTTATTTCAAATGTTTTGTTTTTCTGCCAGAGTTGTTGGGCATCAAAATGCCAAGCCTAACCAATCAATGCTCAATGATGGGACCAAATTTACACAAGTACATGTACTATCGGAGCCTATCACAGCTTTGGTGCTAAATTGAATTGTTATTGGCTGTAAAAATGGTTTTGTTGACTAAAAAAATAAACAGAATCCCAACGAGTGATGTAAATTTGAACAAATTCTGCATTTATTGTTGACAAACAAGCTATGTACCTTTGTTTTAAGTCTTATTCTATATTACTTTATAATTTAAGGAAAGTTGAAATATTATGTTATGAATTATGCAATGCTGAATTACACACAACGTAATCAAACAGTTCACAATTTAAGCCTTTCAATCATGTGTTGGACCAAGGCGTATGTAATAACACAGGACCTTTCGAAACACCATTACAATTGAAAAGATTGGTATTTCCCGTCCTTTATATGGGAAGTGAGAAATAATGATCACAGCCACACTAACGTCAGGTCTGTGCCATTGTACTATATTGCACACACAATTTGCTCTGCTGGTTTTTCGATAGATTGGCACTTTGGGGGGCCAAAGTTCTGCATTCAGCACAGGATCCGGCTAATTCATTATAAACTTTTTTAGTTCGGGGCCATGGATACAACTCCACACGCCCTTGTTTATTGACATCTCTTGCAGGTGTTTTGTATACATTTAGATTTTAGTAAAGGGTGGTTTATTATTCAATATTGTGATGTTTCGAGGTGTTATTCTTTTTCAAGCAATGTTTATCAAAATGGGTGAAGAGCATTTTGTCTTAAAGCTTTTTGATTTTCACCCCTTTATGTGATAGAAGATATCATAAATTTGTTATTTCCTCATTTTAAAAGCTGGATCATGTACACATTATTGGTATTAAGATTGACAACATAAAATGGTTACAGGTTTACACATAGAGACAGTCCTAATGGGAAACTTCCCTTGAAAGTGTTTGCTTGAAATGTTTTTAAATTTGCTTTGGGAAATAATTAAAACAATTGGTTCCCAAAGCAGATGTTTGAAAACGGTGACATCATATTTAAGGGGTTTTTCACTATTTCTTATGACTTTGATAAAAAAGAGAGCTTTCATAAAAAAAAAGAGCTTTCTGAGGTTTGTTATTTTTAAATGCTAGGTGTTACGTGTGGATTCTTGGACTTTGACGATTACCCGTGTTGGCTACCTGGTTTACTGGAATTCTAGTGGCTGAACAAAAGGCTGGTATATTTTTCTACAGGTTCAGAGTGAGTGCAGGTCCAAGTTTGGTACATATTTTCGCACGATTCTTTCTAGTTAAAAAGGGTATACAGGATTGGTAGCACTGACAAAATAGTCGTAGACAGTGTTCATGTTTTTTTGTGATCAACAAAGTACAAGAAATAACTAACCCATGAAAATGTTGGCTTAATTCGCTGTGTGAGTCAGGATAAAATAGTGAAAAACTTAAGATGCATAATTTTCAGCATGTACATGGAAACACATTATCATTAACCTTGATGTTAGTTGTAACAACCGAAATCAGCTGTTATTTTTTTTTTTAGGTTTTCAGATACAGTTTTCCTGGATATGACTTCATTTCAGAGGGAAATATTTCAGAGAAAAAAAAGTGGTTCTAGTATGAACTTCATAACTTGTGTAAGTTTTCAGACTAAAAATAAACAATGTTTTATATCCTTACCCAACCTGCATAATACCTTTAAGTTTCGGATAATTTCCAATACTTGGAAAACAAACATTACGGAAGTACGTCATCTCGTTTGTTTTACAGCTAAACAGTCCCAGCACCATGATAATGCAGTGATATAAAAATGGACTCCCATTTTGTTGAAAACGGGCCTCTGATTGTTTTCATGTGCAGGATTAATACCCAGATGATTTTTCATGCTAAACTCTTTCAGTGCCAATGTCGTACATGTACGATCTATTTTATGTATTCCGAAAGCGTCATTGTCATACATTGTACAATCTTTTTTTTATGTACTCCAAAAATGTCATAAATTGTGCATGTACGACCCATAAAATACATGTTATTTTGAGAGGGCATTATCACTCAAGAAATACTATTGACTTTGGGATCTATACCAAGGCAACACTAATCAGCAAGATACATTGTGTTTGGTGAGGAAGGCTTTAAACATTTTTTACATACTTTCAAAAAACCTCAAATAGCTGGGCATTTTTTATTCAAAACACACAAGAAAACGGGCACTGAAAGAGTTGAGCTAATTACAACTGAGATTATAATTTTATAGGATTGGGTAAAGATTAATACCTGTGAGCTACATGTATGTTTAGAAGAGTTGTTCCTATTTTGGTAGGGAAACAAAGTAAGAAAACAAAGTGACCTTTTGGTACATGTATATGTTGATCTTGCTTGACTGTGTCAGGTTGTGTTGCCTGAAGTGCTCTTGTGCAATAGGGCATGGTCCTTGTTTTGATATTTCTTTGTTTAAGTTTTGCTAGTTCTAGGTCATCTAAAACCTGAACTTTTCAACCCACTGTTGTGTGTATTGTATGTAAACTAGAAGGCCAGACTAATAGCTTGACCTGAAAGCTGCGAGGTCAGTATTCCTTGACCCTGTCTCATTATGAACACTTAACTGACCGGCGCCCAATTTCAAAACGCTGACTTTTAAGCACAAAAGGTAGCTGAGCACAATAAAAAATGTGTTTACCAGAATAAGTTTACCAGCCAAAATAGCATTCCACGTGTACATGTATCCAGCTTGTTTTTGCTTCTCAAGAAGAAAACTTCTTAGCAATATTTGCTGCATATGCAGCTCTACGAAATCGGGCTCAGGTACCCAGGAATACACCAACAGCTTTGGGTACATGTACATGTACATCGTCCCCTTAGAACTACATGTAGTATAAAGTTGTTTGTGCAGTTATTATGGTTTTCATAAAATTTCTTTTGCCTTTTTTCGGAGCTCTTGGTAAATAGAGTTTATTAACCGAGAATGGTCTCCAAAGTAATTGCTTGTCGAAAAGAAAATGATCACTTTCTAATGTAAACCAATTATTTGCGGGTTTGATCAATTCTTTTCAAATTTACATGTTTCATTTGTGTACTTCCTCAACAATTACAGTATTTCAGATGGAAATTATTTGTGTACTTAATCCAGCAGATAATCCAGCTTTTCAGATTCAAACTAATCAATTTAATATTTGATACATGTAGGCTAAATTACCAAATACCAAGGCTTTTCTTGATCTTAAAAGGGTGATTCACAACATTGGTAAGGTCGAAAAAAATAAATGTTCTCAGATTTGCATATGACCTACATGTAGATATGGTGTAGACCTAGTCATGGTGGAAGACTTTCCTTGAAATAGTTTTGCTTGAAATTCTATAATGTTCTATGCTTGAAAATAGCTTGAATATACAATGTAGGTTGTTTTTTTTCTTCTCACAATTTCCTTGTGATCCCAATGAGCTTAAATTATCACAGGTTTGAAATTTCATGTATGTTGGGTCACATAAAGTGCTTATACTGGTCTTTGACAAATTTACCGATGTTGTGCAATGTGCTAGGCCAATCTTCCTCCAGTTTCACAAAGTTTTGACGTATGTTACGTACATGTAGGCGTGTTCCAACAAGTCGGTTCAACATCTTTGCCCATGAACATTTAATAACATTATGGGCTATTTGCGAGGCATATAGCCTGGTTAACGTCTCTTTGTGTACCACCACATAGGATTACTGTTACGGAAATAAGGTGTCTTGAGAAACCAGGCTAACCCTTCTTGTGATCTCCCAACTGCGTTCAATGCCATGTCCATGTATGTATTCAAGATTTTGATATCCAATTTCATATCAGATTGAAATATCAGTTGGCAGTAATATAATACTCTGGAAAGAAAAAAAACCCCTGCATTTTTTCACTACATGGGCAATGGGCTTTTGGTTTCATTATTCAGGACAATACAATTTCCTAGAATATAGGATATGTACACATATGCAAGCTGATAGCTCCATAGTGCAAGGTAGTGGTTAGGTAAATGTTGCCACATGACTAATCACAATGACATGTGTGGCAGGGATGTGATTTCTCCGTTTTAAACCGGAATTCCGTTTTTTTTGCCCTTAAAAAAAAAGAAATTCCGGTTTTTTTTTGCCCCCCCCCCTAAAAAAAAAAAAAAAATGAACATAAAACCATATAATTACGCCCAGATTGCAGAGTAGGGCTTTTAAAACCAAAGATAGATGTTAATATTGAGCTTCATGCCTGCAAGTTTTCGAGCTCGCATGCTTCCAAGCTCGCATGCTTTCGCTCTTTGCGCTCAGAGTTCAGGTTTTTTTCTCAACAGCCTATCACATCCCTGAAGTTCATTCCTGGTCATGAAACCATCAGTAACAAACCAAAGAAATGGACAGTTACAAATTCAGGGACCCATTTCATCCAGCTATTTTGTGTAGCAAAGTATCTGAACATTATGTTGTCCCCTAACAGACTAGGCCTGTTTGCTTAACACATCATATCCAAAATCCTATACATGTATCCTTCAGATGAAGAGAGTTCAAAGTTCAAAGGGCCAAAATCCTAGTATAATTGCCAAAGTGAAGGATTGAAAAGAGCTGGGACATTGCAGTGGAGGAGGATCCAGGAGGATCTAGAAGGATTGGGGCCATAACGGGTTTGTGCCATGGGAGGATTTAGAAGGAAATATGGTTTGGAAAGAGAAGGGTTGGGGTCTTCAACATGCAGCTTGGCCAAAATGGGATTCAGAGGATCAAGGATTATATATGGGTTTTATCGGAGGTCAGTGCTGATAGCGTCCTTGAATAGAAAATAGCGTCCTCTAGAAGGATTCAGGTAATTATTTGGATTTTGTTAAGCACCAGACACTCGGTACTTTCTCAATTCCTGTGAGAAAAAAAAAACCCCAACAAAACAAAACCAAAAGGCTTACTCCGGTGGAATTCAAACCCACAATTTGTTATTCTAGAGCAGGTGTTTTGTTACTCGACCACCACTTTTTTTTCACAGGATTCCGGAAGGTACTGACTAAACAATGTAACGCACCATCGGTGTATAGGTAAAACCAAATAGTATTCTTTTTATCCCAGATGCAAATTCAACATCTACTAGGATTCGGGCCAATAAATCATTACGTAGTTTCCTTCCCATGTTCATAGTACGGATATGAAACTTATGCTGCTTTCACAAATTTCGAAAGTACACTGGACTGTGTTTATCGTTTCCTTCGGGTAAAGTGAACTCTTATTTTATAGCGCCCTGGATTTTCCAATTCTTTCCTGTTTAAATTGAAACCGTTGAAAAGGCTTTCGGTTACAACTTTTTTGAGTAATAAGTAAAAGGCATATTTGGAAAATGGTGTTGGATGTTACCAAACAGCCTCAGCATGTATGAATCATGTGATAAACAACTATTGTCTGAAAAACCAACAAAAACCCCAAACCAAAAAAAACAAAACCCAAAACCAACAACCCCCCCCAAAAACCCCCCAAAACCAAACCCAAAACAAACAAAAAAACAACCCAAAAACCAAAAACAAACATACCCAAAACCAACAACTCCCCCTCCCCGAAACCTGAAACCAAAAATATTGCAATTCACAAGCAAAATCATGTGACACTCTATTTCTGCATTGTTTTTTAATTCCAAGCGGTGATTGAACTTTCCAAATGTTTTCTACCAAAAAAAAGTTTATTACATAAACTTTTGAAACGTCACTCATTGTTAGTGATTTTGTTTCCCTTATTGTCACACACTATCTGAAGTGAAAGGTGTAATTTTTGATGAACCAAAGATGAAACGATCCAAATTATAAGGAAGCTTTTAAATCTCAACAAGGAAAAACCACACCTAAAAGAAAAACAAGTTTTTACAGTTTCTGTTCATGTCATGCATGCTCTACATGAACAGTACACCACATCGCAAATGATATGCGGGCATTAGAAATGGAATAAGGTGCATGTTGGTCTTGTTAGTGACAAAGTTAGGTTACTAACAAGTCCAGCATGCAACTCATTCCACGGCAAATGCACAAGTTCCCAGTCTTTGTGAAGTTATCCATGTGTACATGTACATTACATCATTGTTATATACCCTTATCTCTCTACACCATGTCCTAGGGGATAGCAGGCTTTATAGAAGTTTTCAAACAAGTTTACTTATTTTTGCACCATGCCTGTACAACTAAACAAAGAAACTTAATACATGTATTCTTTCAAAATCCTGACATTCGATCTCCTTTAGGATCTAGCAAAGCCTTGGTTGTGTGGGTGGTGGTTCGAATTAGGCAAGACCTTCCAATGCAGGGCCTCGAATTTGACACTGGACCGCAGGCCTGAGGCCAGTGATTTTAGCATCGGGCCAGTAAACTCGTGACCAGACAAGTCCGCCGGTCTTGTGTTTGAATTCAAATGTTGACTTTTAGACTGAACATTTTTAATTCTTTTGATTCTTGAAGAATACCTATTCATAATACAAATGAGATAAATCTTCTCTTATCTTATATAAAAAAACAAAAAAAAAACAGTTCAGTTGTTGACGTGTGTAGGCATTTTTTCTTCTCATTTCAATTCTGCTCTTGTACATAAAATTCTGGTCCAGTAAATATTTTGAGCTACAAGCCCTGCAGTCTTGTGGGGGTTCCCCCCCCTAATTTGAGCCCTGCAATGTTGGTGCTAGCAGCTAACAAGCTGCTACTATATCATGTATATGTATCATTGCAGCACACGTAGAGAAAAGTTGGGTTCGAGGTGGCCAAGAACAGTTATTGTTTGATATGGACCAAATTTTGCAAGCAAATAACTGAGCAGAGTTACGTTAATTATTTATTGCTAAATGGAATGAACTGCTTATATGATGTATGACAATTATTATAACTTCAATATCAAGCCATTATTGTTACAATATATGCAAACAAAACAATTCAAATAACGTTGTTAAAAGTAACAAGATCATTTAATATTTTCAATTGTTAAATTGTTTTAATTCAGCCAATTGTAGTAATTCATGTACGATGAACATTTTTTAATGTTAACATTTATTTATCTATGCATCTGAGTGCCTGTCCAAACTGTAAAAGTTTGAGAGATTACCTCTACCAAATTGTGCACGCTAAGTACACAACAAATTACTTATTAGTAGAAAAGTGATTGCTTGACTTATCCTTTTTTTAAAATAGTTTGCAGAACAGTTTAACAATACTTTTTGCAAATGGGTCGCCTTTTTCATCATAGCAAAGGTCAAAGAATGTGCACTCATCTGTGCTCATCAATTGCAACTGTCGGCCAATAAGGACATGCCTGGAATTACATGGAGACCACTGCCTTTGTTTGCCCTGGTCTTGGCATAGTTTCCCAAAAGACTGAAAGATTTTCAGGGCTTGAATTTGACACTGGACCACAGGCCCAAGGCCAGTGATTTTAGCCTTGGGCCAGTGAACTCATGACTTGACAAGTTCGGCGGTCTTGTGTTTTTCAATTTAATAATAGCCACTGTGTAATATCTTTATGAGGAAGAAAAGATGTTCAAATGTTGACCTTGAGTCTGGTATTTATACAAGTCCATTGAGTATCAAAATATACTAACCCAATAGACAAATGAGAAAAATCTACAATTTACTTGTCAAACTGTGCAGAAAGCTCTTTCTCAAAAAGATTCTGGTCTTGTGAAATAAATTCTGGTCCAGTAAACATTTTGAGCTACAAGCCCTGCGGTCTCGTGAAATTTTATCCCGAATTCGAGCCCTGATTTTCCAATAGACGTGCCGTTTGCAAAATGAGAATGGCCTTGCCCATTCAATGATGGCATTCCAGGTCTGTCGTGAGATTGTTTTCCTTGCTATTTTGAGCTTGTTTGTATTATTCAACTTTTAATTCATTTGCCTTTATTTCTTTTAGCATTTTATTCATGTGTCTTTTTAGTAACGGTTTCAAAGAATTATTGACATTTTACATTTTACAAAGATCATTGATTGTAATAAGTAAATTGTTTGTACAGCTTACATTATTTATAACTACATGTATATGTACTGTACAGTACACCACAAAACTTGTACATCATGTACATGTACATGTGTACTAAAATAACTGTCAAATTTTGAATCATAACTAAGAGGTTTTAGCTTCAAAACATCATATATTTTTGCTTGAATATTATCATGTATGCTACTAATACTTTTTTGTAACCGAATGTTTGTAACATTTTGCAAGATTAAAACATTCCTAAGACATCTATCCTTTGTATATTTACAAGTACACGGATGCAATTTAAAGAATATGTTGGTTGGGCGATCATGGGAAGGTAGCATTTTACACATTGCAAAATTACCCACTCCTTATGTAGATATGAAGTAGAACGCAAGCATTGCACTTTTTCTTCAAGACTTGGGTCCTGTCAACTGTACATTTTTATATACATGTAGTCCGCATAAATTTTGACTAGCCCATATGACGTTTGTGTGGTATTTTCATTTAAAATAATATTGTTATGCTATTAGTTTAAGTCAATCCCTGACAGGGAACACATGTGTGTAATTAACTTTTGTAAAGTGACCATAAGAAACTGGTATCCTGATACAGTGTTTTAAAAAAATACACAGAAAGAAATGTGACGCCCCAGGCAAAAATCAGGCACTTCTCCGGAATTAGTGAAATAGCATCAAAAGTGAAGACAATTGAAACCTTAGCCACGATATCGATGTTTTGAACATTCTAGCAGTTGCAGGGATCAGGTTGGCTCAGTGGTTTCTGTCCCTGCCTTTCACCTGTGTGGAACCACCTCAGACCGGAGCCAATGCATGTGGATCGGGTTTTCAGTCCCTACCTGATTGCATTTCCTAATCGCCATCCTGTTATTAGCACTTTGGCTATGGATGACTGGATGTGTATAAAAAAAAAAAAAACAACAACAACCCCAAAATCAATAATCAATAGTTGCCTTACAGGACTTAATTGGGTGTTATTTAATAAACCCAGTTTTAAATTTTTGTTGGAATGTCTGAATTTGGCATGGAGGGTCATACACAAATGCATAAGTTTTACACGATTCTGCTTAAAAGTTAACCGAACCAGAAAAAATATTATGCTGTCCCTTTCAAAGCAAAGCTTTTTAGAAACTCAGAAAACTTGACAGAATATTGGTTTCTAAAGAAGTTGTATTTTCTCTAATTCATTTTTTTATTTTTAGAAATAGCTGCTTGTAAATTACAGCTTTCACAATTCTTTATATGAGGCTTCATTTGTAAATTATTTTATAGCTTCTACAATATGTTTTGGTAACTGCATAGCATGAAACAACTAGATTTGTAATTATAACAGAAATTAAAACAATGATTATTCAAAAATCACTTTTGGCTGCTGTCCGTTTCCTTGTTTTGTACGAAAGCAAATCAACTTATGTACAAGTGTTGGTGGTTTTTATGCTGAACGCAAGATTTTCCCTCCGATCGTCATGATGTGCCAAGTGTGTATGCCTAAAAGGGGATAACCCTTCAAAAGTTTGTTTACCTGTTGATATAAAGGACTGCATTACTACTATATGTTTCTGGATATGAAAAAAGGACACTCAAAAGCATTAAGCACTGTCACATGTAAGCCTGAAGATACATGTGTAGAGGAATTGTGGGATAATCTCAGTTTTAGATGTGGGAGGTAAAACCCCCACCAAGCAATCGGATGCCAGTTTGGGATTCGAACTGGGGGTGACAGAGGTGAAACGCAGGGAAAAAACCCATTAAGCCTACCTGAATGTCCAGAACAAAAGAGATCTGGGTGACTTGACCAATCATCAGACCTGTGTTTGATTTTGTGTGTGTATCAGTAAAGCCATCGCAAAAAAATAAATAAATAAATGAGGCCTAATAATAGGAGAACGGAGGGTAAGTCCTTGATTTACTGGATTGAAAGTTACCGATTGACATTTCTGAAGAAACGGAAATGTCCTTATTAATGGGAGAACAAAGAGTTACCTGTTGACACTGAGGACTTAAAAGTGATTCCGGTGGTTTGACAGACCAAGGATGTCAATTTGGTGTACAAAACCAATGTGCAAAATAATGTTTAAAAAGATCCAAGAAAAAAGTCCTTAAAACATGGGTGAACAGAGAAGTCCTGGGCCCAATTTCATGGCTCTTACCGTAAGCGAAGAATCGACTCTAATGGAAGCAGGGAATTCCTTATGTCAAGCGTACTTCAGGAGTTAGCAGGGAATTTGTCTTGTGCAAGTGCGTACTCCACGTTACTAGGCATTCTTTGTTTACACAGCTAGTGCAGAAATTGGGCGCTAACACAGTAAGTGGAGAACGGTGATCGCAAGCGCAGAATTCGGCGGCAAGCAGAGCCATGAAATTGGGCACTGGTTCACTTGTTTAACAAACATGTCTGTCTGTACAGCCCCATTGTTCCCCACTGCAGTCAGACACCCAAGCACCAAAAAGTTCTTTCAGCTGGTTTGAAATCATCTGTAAAATTGGCCTAAATTTCATAAAGCCTGTAAGCACACAAATTTCCTAAGCACACAAAAATATTGCTCAGCAGAAACAGGTTTCTAGCCAACTTTCCATGAAGTTTACACTGTTGCCACTTGTACCCCACTCATTTCTTGCTAAGTAAAGAAATTTGGCCATGGAAATTTTGATGGTTTGTGGGCAGTAGGGGCCAATTTCATAGCGGTGCTTAACAGTAAGCAAATTTTCGTGCTAACTATAGCAGACAATTTAATTTGTTTAAGCGTAAGTGTATGTCACAGGTTAGCAAGAAAATTAGGCAGCCATCTTGCGCGTTCACCATGGATTTGCACTGTTGTACGTCAATCGTTTTCATACAGTAAGCACAGTAAGGTTAGCATGCCTTTTCGTTTGCTTACGTATAGCAGCGCTATGAAATGGAGACTCGCGCAGTAAGCACAAAATCGGCCGTTAAGCAGCTCTATGAAATTGGGCCCATGTGTGAACCAACTGTATAAAGCCACGGACTCTTTTACTGGAGCTACATTGTTATACATTTATGTACAAATACACGTATCGATCATGTCTGGAACCGTACAGTCTACAGAGCAGCTATTGCATTGGTGTTATGGTAATACTTGAATATAAATTGCCATTTGAATGGTTTTCTGCTTGCTACTTCTGTAAAGGCTGGGAGGTCAGTTTTTGTGCACTCATCTTAGCAGTTTAGGACATGTGGCATTGTGTGTTGGGCAGTCACAGCTCTATCCCCCAAGGGAGGTCTCTCCATTATGTTAATTGTTGCTTTGGTTGATCCATATCCGGATCAAAACCAGTTGAGGACTTTCCATGCCATCCACTTTAGTGAAGCACCTGGTGGAAGTCTCCCATCTGGCGTCAACTCCAACTTTTCGATAAGTGCACTCACTGGGTTCTTTTACATGCATTACACAACACACGTTACCAACGGCTTTACGACCCATCTGAAGGACGAAGCAATCATAGTTAAGTGTCTTGCTTTAATGACACAAGTGTCACGACCGGGACTCGAACCCACACTCTGCTGATCAGAAGCAACAGAGCTTGAGTCCGGTGCTCTTATCCGCTCGGCCACGACACTAGAGTACTTCTTTATTCCATCTGTGTTGGCATGCCTTTTCATCCAGCCTCCTGAGCCGATTTACACATTTTAAGGACAATGCTGGACTCCAGTCCGGTAACTATCAGCTGGTAGTCATACAGGGGTGTTGGCTCATTTGTGCATGTTTCATTGTAATCTAGTCATTAAAAAGACAGACATGGATCTAGGAATATTATCAAGGCGGGCTTCTCTGCCCCGCCCCCCAAAATAAAACCACCACACACACAAGAAACACACAAGAAACACAAAAGAGTAAGTGGAAGGCCATAATGATTATGGGTATGAGGCAAGCAAGCAATAGGAAGATAAGGGTTTCTATGAAAAGGCAAGTTTAAAGTCTACAAAGGGTAAAACATAGTAATAAATAAATAAATAAACAAATAAATAAATAACAAGTTGTCAAGAGCACCAAGGGGGGTCCATGCCCGAAAGGGCTTACATTAGAAGTGATGTTCCCTTTGATCAACTTCAACCTGCTGGGAGAGGGGGGGGGGGGGGGAGGCAACATGTAAGTTGAGGAAATAAACTGCATATTATTCCTTGGCAAACAACCACAGTAATTTAAGCTATGTCCACATGTGCAAAATAGGTCATAAAAGTAGACTAAACCTTCATTTTCGCCGAATAATGTGGCCCGATGATCGGGCACATTCTTCACAACATCAAAGCCACAAGTATTTTTCAGAGGAAATAGTTACATGATCTACCCGCACTAAATTACCTAACTAGTATTTAAATAATGGAGTCTAAATCAAAATGGATAATTTCCTCGTTTTGTAATCTCATACAATACATCCTTGTGTAAGAGATACACATTACACAAAGACAGCTTTATGTCCCCACCCCCAAACTCTCAGTCATGTATTGTCACAGTTTTGGTTACTAAATTATATTTCACACATTAATACAACTATAATCATTCTATCCAATGTTTCTTGGGGGGTGCCAGTCAGAAGCCATGAGGTTTATTACTTGATTTTTAAAACAAAAACTTGTATTTCCTTCACGTGATCCCTGTACTGCTACTGCCGAAGCTTTATTGTAAACTTGGGTGTGATCCCAGAACTGAATGGCTTCTGCCTGCCATTCCGACCAAAGATATTTTGGCAAAATAGGGAGATCGCCAACATAAGGGCTGGATAGCTCAGTTGGTAGAGCGCATCAGGCACGTTAATCTGGAGGTCAGGGGTTCAAATCCTGTTCAGAATTTTTCTTCGGTATATATGTGACACTCATAAATTGGGTCGGTACGCTATTCTGAGGTTCGGTAAATCTCTTTATTTCTTGTATATCTTTTAATCTGTAAAATGAAGACAGTGATGAAGCACACGTTAAAGCTGTCTTCACAGAATGGAATTCTGGGAGCGCCCGGAAACCTGACGTGGAGGGCGCTCGGTTTAATTTAAATATCAAAAGAATTTATAGTTAAAGGAGTTAACTAGGAAGTTCATAAAACCGAAAATTAATGGGGGCATGTTTTATACCTGTCACATATATTTCTGTTTAAAGGCATATGTCATGGTCATAGTGTAACTAATTTGCAAAGCACAGTGGCAGATTTAGGGATGGGCACAGTGGGTGGAATAAAAGAAATACACAGAACCTAGCTGACACTCTCGAGCTAGCTCTCTCATCCGATGTTTACCATCGCCCCCATGTAGAGTCTTTTGTTATAAAAATAATAAAAGTAGCGGCATTTTTTATGCATGAATTCAATCTAGATAGATGTTCCAGATGCAGAGAAAAGCAGAGAAAAAAACAAAACAATTAACACTATCCAGTGAAAAAAAAGCAGCAATAACAACAAGATGGGTAAATTAAGAGCAAAGCTATCAACAATAAAAACAACAAAACTAATAATTATAGAAATTCTATCTTGAAACGGTGAGCCTTGGGAGTAACATTGAAAGCGTCGACATCAGAAATATTACAGATACCTTGAGGAAGTTCATTCCAGAGAGAAAATCCGGCATGTGCGAATGAATAATCCCGCCATAACTTTAGGTACAACAAGTGAAAACAAATGACTCCCCCATAATTTGTGAGTTTTAGGTACAAGTGAAAACAAATGACTCCCCCATAATTTATATATAAAGTGGTTTTGCTTTTCCAAACTGTATGGTGTTTTGCCACCTTTATAGTGATTGCTCTATGCTCCGACATTTGTCTATCAGTTCCAAAAATGTTTCGATAACCCCTCATGATCTACAAGCTAGGGTTAGGGTTAGGGTTAGGGTGAGGGTTAGGGTTAGGAGCATATGTTTGTGGGGGTGTCAGAACATAGGTGTGTAACTGTCTTTATATAGTCAGTACCCAATACAACCACCTTAAATCACATATATGTTTTATATAATAAAGTATCCTGCTAATTATTTGTCAGATTCATGACCAATGAAAAATCTACAGTGGGCATGAACAATGACAAGCAGTAGATTTGAAGTAAATGCCAGACTATCAGATCTATCAAGGTCAGTGGTGAATCACATGCCAGTTATTTACGCAGTCATATAAAAAAAAACCTGTGTAACACAACAACTTTTTGATCTTTTCTGTGGTTTTTACTTTGGCAGTGAAGCGGGTGAATACCTCATATCCCAATTTATTTTAGAGTGATGGATAACTAATTTTTTTTTTATAACTCATGGTGTAAAATGACAAACAAATCTTTGCAAGTTTTAGCATTCATTGATTATTAAATGGTGTCCAATTTGCCAAACTTTCCGTCTACCAACATTCTCCACTATTTCAAGAAAGACTAGTGCGCCCAGCACAGAAACCAGAATTCAATCATCAATAATGTCAAAGCCAAAACACTCTTTTTGAAAAAAAAAAAAAAAAAAAAATAAATAAATAAGTGTACAAATGCATTGTTTAATTCAATTTTAGTGCTTCATTTGCCAACTGCGGCTCAAAATGTTGACTGAGAAAAATAATTGTGTGGGGGAGGGGGGGGGGGGGGGGGTAAATGCAAAAGTGATGATTATCATTATATGTTTCTGGAACTGAAACAAGAATGTCTCCTAAGTGAACTTTAATCACTGCAGCTCGCAAGTTTGAGGAAACCTGTCAACAAGTGTGCTTGCTATGTGAACCAGAAACACCCAGGGGGCTGTTAACCCCTACTCTTACACCAGTGTTCAGGGTTGGTTCACGAGTGCTACCAATCCTAGTGCACGTGACCTATATGGCTTATAATGTCCCATCCGTAGGACAAGGCCTTGAAATTACACAAGTGCCATGACCAGGACTCGAACCCACACTCTGCTGATCAGAAATGCCCAGAGCTTGTGAGTCTGGTGCTTTGCCACGATGACACACATTGTAAAGAAAGGTAGGCCTACCTGACTGTTTGTGTTCTAGCCTCAGTTTAGGCCGTGCCTGAATTGCTAGCTGCTGCTAGATCAACAAATTAACATGAATTCTTCTGAACACGATCAGAGCACACTGACCGAAATGCTGAGCTGTTAAACCACAGATTCTTTTCAATACCAACACAACTCATACATGTCATAGAGAGAGTTTTTATGTACTTCCTCACCAGTTAAAGCTGTAGTATCCATTTGCTTTTCTCTTAAACAAGCCCATCTTCAGCACTACTATTTTAAATAAAGATGTAAAAACATGACATGTGTGTTAAAACAAAAAACACTGTCCGCATGTAAATTAAAAATTACTTTTAGAACATTGAAATTATAATTCTAAAGCTTATAAAGTAATACACTTTACTCTGGTAATTTTTAATCTCAAAAGTCCAGATTTCAAAATGGGAAGGGGGGCACGTACATGCCCAGTTTGCCCACCCCTAGTTATGCCACTGATGGGTGGGTCTGCCTAACTCATTGCCCATTTGGCAATAGGGCCTACAGCAACTGTGACTACTTCTATTCCAGTAAACCTGATCCAAGGGACTTTACTAGACTTTTCTGAAACTGTAACCAGCTCCCCACCACCCCCCCCCCCCCCGAAAATAGCAAATGGATTGCACATGGGGAATGAGTCAACAGTTTCATAATACCCACAGAGACTGGTAGTAATAGTTACAACGCTGCAATAAACACATGAACTATAAAGGGATATAAATATGGCGCGCTGTTTCTGTCGCTGAAGATATCTCTGCAGTATTTCCTGTGGATTTCACAACGCAACTGACTTCAGGAAATGAAGAGGACAAGAGAAGGGGTTTGTGAGAGATGGACTGCTTAAAGGGGGAGGCGTTAGACAGGCACGGAGTTACAGCCGCCTGGGGTTCTATTATTGTATATTTATTATTACACATTTCTGGTAATGGAACCGAGGATGACTCATAAGTGAGCTTAATCGCTCGCAAGCCTGAGGAACTTTACCCTTCAACAAGTGTTCTTACAATGAATCAGAGACACTGGGGTATAACCCCTACTTTTCCCAGGGATAAGTGTCCTGGGTTTCTTTGTTGGTGCTGCCAACTTTGGTACACAGGACCTACGGCTTAATGGCCCATCTGAAGGACAACCGGACTTGAAACCACACTCTGCTGATCAGAAATTCAGAGCCGAGTCCGGTGCTCTTAACCACTCAGGCACAACACATCACGCCCCATCCATGTAATATGCCTGTGAGTTGTTTTCACAGGACTCTGAAAAGTACTGAGTAAACAGTGCTTAACACACATGGGTAAAACCAAATACTATTCTTTATCCCCGATGCAAATTTAACATCTATTATAACACCGCCATCTTGTTTTTCTTCCATTGGAATCAATGACATTAAACAGACACCGGAAGAGAGCAGAGATCATCGCCCCTCTTTATGGATGGTTAGACCAAGCACGACATTGCTTTGACTGGTGAAGGAAACAAAATTCAAATATGTGCAAGAATCGCACTACTAGCATGTGGCGTAGCTTAGGGTTTGTGGCACTCTGGGGCAAGGCGTGACATAATTGGTGCCCCTCTACTCACTTTGTCTTTGAAAATCTTGGCATTATTTTAAGCTATTAGTAATAATAACCTAGGCTTTCAGATTGTCACAACCCACCGTTTTACAGGGGAAAAAAACAACAACTATTTTTTAAATGGTCATCAATTTGGCAAAAGACATAAGGCCATGATAGGGGGCACTTGCCCCTCCCCCTCCCCTAGCTACGCCTCTAATTACAAGCAGGGAATACAACATCATAAATGAAGATTATGGTAGCAAGGTCTATTTAAATCGAACAAATAAACAAACAAACAAACACCCCAACACCCCAACAAACAACCTAACAAACAAACAAACAAACAAACAAACAAACAAACACCCCAACACCCCAACAAACAAACAAACAAAAACAAAGGGTTTTCAGGCAATGGAGACTGCTCTGTATTCCATCACTCCTGTAATGTTCCAATTACCCCTTGTGATCTACATGCTAGGTTTAGGGTGAGGGTTAGGGCTAGGTTTAGGGTGAGGGTTAGGGTTAGGATTGGGAACACACATTTCTAAGGGTGTTGGGACATAGGGGTGTAATTACCGTATATATAGTACATACTATTAATACATACGTGAATATTCCCATATATTTATCTGAAGTGCTGGGGCTTACTTGGACACAATATACGACTATTTGGATGGTTAGATGAATGTAAAAATTATCTCATCTGAAGTTTTTTCATCATAAAGGCCCCCGAATTTTCATTATCTCCCCCCCCCCCCCACAACGTCCCATTGAAGGATGTGGTTTTGAATATAGCAGGGTTTATGGCCACATTCATTTTTTATACGCTACATTTCAGTGCTTTTTAATGTTTATCATATTAAAAAAAAAAATAACTGTTCAATTCTGAAATGAATAAATAAAAACTGCACGGCCCTTTAAGTTTTGTGTGAACCTTGATCTATGGGGGAAAAGTCCCAGAGAATAAAACAACATGAGGAAATGGTGGGAAATGATAAGGGAATGTAATTTCAGCCAAGCTCTTGGCAGCAGACAAAAGATTCAAAAGAAAAGTTTAGCAAAATAGTTTAAAGGGACATGTTGCCTTTGGATTGGGTGCTTTAGGCTATAAAAAGTGTTTGTTATGAAATGAATATAGTTGGAAAGTTTTTTGACAGTAGATTATAATGATCACACAAAAAACCCTCGGTATAGTGTGGTTTTACTTTTACTTCATGAAGTGACACGGCCCATCATTTTGTAGAGTCAAAAATTTAGCTCTACAAAATATTAGTTCACGAAGTAAAAGGAAAATCCCATAATTTCGAGGGATGTGTGTGAATCATTATCTACTTTAAAAAAAAATCTTTCTAACTGTATTAATTTCATAACAAACACTTTTATAGCCTAAAGTGCCTAATCCGAAAGGCAATGTGTCCCTTTAATATCATACAAACATTGTGACCTTTGATTCATTTATGGATTTTAGACAAATAGGGCCTATCACAATTGTTCTTATTTGTATATAAGAGTTAATATTTGGCAGAGCTTTGATGTTATCAGAAGGAAAAAGAATCATGTTTTTAATCTGAAAGCTTACTTAATGTAAAAATTGTGCTGTTGCCAATCAATACCGGTAATTTTTCACATTTGAGTTCTTTGATCTTTGATCTTTGTGATCTTTGAGGAATTTTGTTTTAATCCATCCAAGGGCAAAATATATTCAAATTTATTCCTCTATACTGCACAGGTTCCATTTGAATATGTTCAAATGAGTATCTTGTAAATTAGGCCGTGTCCGAAACGGCGACTTCGGCTACAGCTAGAGCTAGATCAGCGCGTCTGCCAGTGTTGAAGAATAGGCAGACGCGGGCAATATAGCCGTAGCTCTAGCCGAAGTCGCCGTTTTGGACACGGCCCTATACTCCAAACATGCTCATAGAGGGCACATTATGCAGCAATCCAGAAACACCAGGGAAATCCCGATCTCTTTCATGATAGATATCCCGAGTGTTTTTCAGTGCAATACATAATGCTCAGGACCTACAACTTTACATCCCATTGGCAAGATGCTGGCTTGATGTTAAGGAGCCGTATCATGTCCCAGACAAGCCACCAACCATGGCAATACAAGGAGGGGGTCTCCCATCCAATTACTGATCACCGTCAATGGGGCATATCTTAAGCAACCAGCTCTTCATTTGAGCTGACTGTTTAAAAGTTATAGCTTATATGCAAAATGTTTGCATAATAGGCCGCTAGGCGCAAGACTTGCAGAGTCTATTCTGAAAAATATATTGCCAAAGTTCTAGTTCTTCTGGTACTGAATTTAAAGATACTTTACATAAACCTAGTTCATCATTTTTCAAACAGAAACTTTTCACTGATTCTTTGAATGAATATTTTTTGGGCGAGGGCTTTAAATTAAAAATTGAGTCTTGTAATGCACATATCCACAATAAGGTGCTCTTGATGCTGGAAAGTTTATTATCCCTGGTCATCAGGCATACTCAACTCCCTTGGGAGTAAACAACCTTGGCAGCCTCTTAGGCACTCAGGGGTTGATCAAACACATTACCACTTCAGCCCTGGCAGGTCCCCCTTTTATACTCCTGGGTGAAGAGAAGCAAATTATGATCAACTGTCTTGCTCAAGGACACAAGTGCTATGTTTGACCAGTCTGGGATTCAAACCAACATGCTGACGACTCAGCCAGAATTTGAGTCTAATGTACCAGACCGCTCAACCATTCCACTCCACAAATTCACAAAAATATCATCAAACCATTGCCCAATAAAATGGCCAAGTTGGTTGATTTTGCTTACAATTGCCAGCAAAAATGTTCAGACAAACAGTGAAGACAACAGTTATATTCTGGCCTGTTAGGATAAAATGGCTGCTCAAATCTGGGGGACTTTTAGTGCCTAATACTAGGTATTTCAGTGACAGTTATCCGGTCTCTGAGTTGCTAAATAGCATAATTAGTGTTACGTTACAGTAAGGAAACATACCATTGCCGGTGATTCATGAACAATTCCACATGTACACATTTCCTCTTTAATAATATCATTTCACAACACCCCCCCCCCCCCCACAAAACCACATGCTAGGTGGTGATGTGGAACTTACAATCAACCACATTGAAAGCTGTTTTTAAAATTACACACAGCAGGCATTAAAATCCTACAATGCTTCAAACCCCGGAACTCTGTATTCCGATTTTGTTTAATTTCAATGGACACCAAAACCCTGGCCCTCAAAATGTTCTCGCCATCCCCCCCAAAAGCATCATAGAGCAACTGGTTCCCTCTCATTCTTTGATCTTGTGGCATGTGTAACTGTATGCAGTTTAGGGTGATCGTGTAAAAACATGATTTATTTGAAGTGGAATGCGTCAAAGTATGTGCATTTTGACATGGTGCCCTACAAGCGTTCCCAAAGTTCTTAACAAGCTTGCGAGAAAAGCAGACATTTTGGCCAGCAAATCAAATTTTTCAGTGCTTCCCTTCCAGGGGTTAGTGGCATAGGTATAGATGTGGCACGCTGTCCCTGGTAGTGAGGCAGCTGGGCCCGGGGGCCAATTTCATTGCACTGCTTATCGGTAAGCAAATTTTCATGCTAACTATAGCAGAAAAATTGGCTTAAGCGTAAGCGTATTTCCCAGGTTAGCAAGAAAATTAGGCGGTCAGCTTGTGTGTTCACTATGAACTTGCATTGTTACGTCATTCATTTGCGTACAGTAAGCACCAGAAGGTTAGCATAATGCCTTTTTGTGTGCTTCAGTTAGCAGTGCTATGAAATGGAAACTTGCGCAGTAAGCACAAAATAAGCCATTAAGCAGTTCTATGAAATTCGGCCCAGGTCTTGAGTTGAGGGTGGATCAAGAAGGTTCAGTAGAGCCATGAACATTGCAAACAAGCCTTAGATTTATGTGCTGCAGTTTCAACTGCTGACGGAATGTGTTTGTGTGTTTTCACTTTTCACTGTCATTGACTTCCAGTTTCCATTGAAAAATTATACCCTGCTTCAATTTTCATTGTTCAAGCTGGAGGTGTTACAGTCTGTACCTGTTGATTAATTATGTTTCACTATCGCTAAGCTGTTAAAGGTATCATGCAGGAGTGGTTTAAAGATAAAATTCATCATTGTTTAATTTTAGAATAAAAGCTTACTGATTATGATACACAAGAACCATTTTCTTCTGTGAAATATTTCCCTCAGAAATGAAGTCATATTCGAGAAAACTGTATTTGAAACCTAAAAAAACCAGCTGATTTTGGTTTATATTACAACCAAAATTAAGGACAATGTGTTTTACATGCTGAAAATTGTGCCAGGATTTTCAACATTTTCTCCTGTTTCACAGCCCAAAATGTCAAAGGTTTGTTATTTCATATACATGGTTCATCACACAAAACATGAACACTGTATGCAACTACTTTATAAGCTCTACCAACCCTGCAAAATACCTTTAAGTATAGCTCAAGGTAGATGTAACTTTTACTTTTAATTTAATTAAAATTTTGTCTATTATATGAAAATCTGTTTGTTGAATTTCAGAGAAAATAGTATGACTGTGTGGGTAGAAAATGTCGAAAGGTTTGGCAGGAAATGTGTATTTCCTTAATCTCCAATGGTACTGTTTGTGCTACATAAAATGTGCATACTCGGAACTACGTAAACAATGGAAATTTACCCAAAAGTTGTAGATTTCGAGAAGCTTTTAGAAACAGTATCCACAGTACTGGAGAAGTAGATCAAAGAGCAGGATTTCTTTCTAAAAAAAATAGTGTATTTTTTCTACACCAGGCAGGGAACAAAAAAAGTCTGAATTTAGATAAAAGTCTCAAACTTCTCATCTCTGCAGACATTATAACTACACCAGTTCATCAGGTCGTGAGCACTCCTGAAACCATCTCAACTCCTTAACCTTATGCAGCGCCGGCAGCCAAATGAGTGCACAGGTTGCTAATCCTTCACATTCAATAATCTCTACCCTCACCTGTACCCATTTACTCCGGGTTGATGAGAAGCAACTATGTATGTTATCCAGGCAAATTTATAGAAACTTTAATGACATTACAAATATTGCATCTGCCTTCAAAAGTATCAGACTTTCAAGAAAGTGTCTGATGATTCTTATGTTTCTCAAAGGTGTCTGATAATTCTTATGTTTCTCAAGTAAACATTAAATTTTGGTGATTTATGTTCCCTATGTGGTAACACCATGGAGATGTTCTCCATACAAATTGTGGTTGTTGTAAAGTTTATTTGTAAACAAGATTTTTGAACATAAATGAAATACGTATTATAGTTGTATTTCCCCTGAATGCAAATTATACTGTTTTTATTTATTTGTAAATTACACAATGTCTTTACAAGTTCGACGAATGATGAAAATCTTTTGTTCGTTATGTCTACTCAAGAAAAAAGACTTGTCACTTGGGATTCAAACATATTCTGTTCAGTGAGCTGAAAGACAGGCAAAATGTTTAAAAGTATTATGAGTTTATTAAGCAATGGTTCCACTTTACTAACAAGTAAAAATCCACTTATTGCTTAACGTTGTTATGAAGCTATTCCATGCCAGTAGAACAAATAGCAAGAAAAGTTTTCAAGCACAAATCTACACAGCAAAGTAGATATACACACATTGTGTTTATTATCGCAAACTGAATATACATTGACACCTCACCATGCAATGCCTCAAAACCCAAACATTTCACTGTTGTTGCCCTTTCCTGGGGTTATGGGGAGTATGTTCTTGAATTTGGATTAATACAGTCAGTTTAATTATTACACTTGCCATATTATTATGAATCTATAGCATTGTTTCTAATTTTGTGCTAGAATTGAGAATGACAAAACATGCACTGCATCTCTTTGGAACTCCTTGCCTGGCGCATGTTTCTCTCCATCCTACAATCTGGACTGTTTTAAGAGGGATATCAATTCCTAATCAGCTCCCCTGAGTTATTTTCATCTTAAATATTGTCTTCTTGTAGCCCCTTACCAAGAGTGGCTTTTAGCCTTGTTTAGGGTGAAAAAAATAAAATAACAGAGTTTAACACAATGTAGGTTGTTATTGATGTACCTTCCCTCACGTCATCAACTTGCGCAAGTCTCTCTGGTCATTTCAAGCCCAACTTCATCTGTTTCTATTGTTAACACCAGCTATGTTTCGTCCCTGAACAGGAATGGAGAGAAAGAAGATAGATACTGTGAACATTGAGAGTGAAAGAACATCAGAACTAGAATTTGTATGGCTGATGTACAAGAATTTGCATAAAATTGCTTTCATTTCTGTTCTTTATCAAAATAAAAACAAAGATACAATCGGATTACAATACTAAAGTTTTATAGCTGATGTACATGTACAACAATTTGCATAAATTTGCTTTTGTTTCTGTCCTTTGTCAAAAGAATTAGACAAACAATCTTATAGCAATAGTAGAGTTCAGGGTATCACCATGGAAGTAACTCTCTCTACGAGTTGCGGTGAATGTGAAAAGAACCGGCGCAGTGGTGTAACAACTTGCTGTTTCAATCGGTATGGTCTGACTGTCTTCAGGAGAATTAATTTGTGAAAGTATTTCTGATACATGTAATGCATGTGAATAGATGCTGACTTGCGCAAGGTTTAGCATAGGGAGACTGTGACGTGTACTTCACTGGTAACAAAATGCAGTCAGTGACCTCCCTATAATGTCAGCATTGAAAATTAAAACAACGGACGCCGAGTATATCATCGTGTCAGTTTCGGTTGTTTTGATGACGTTTTAAACAATCATAAGTTGTTTAAGATAAAGACAAAACATTAAAAGTGTAGGTATGACCTTGTTGCACGGACACTACACACGGTTTTAGACTGGTCAAAGGTCGTGTCTTGGAGCAACAACCTTGTTGCACAAACCTGCATCTCATGCAATCAGTGCAACAAGGTCGTATGTGTGAGATACAACTTTGCTGCTCGGAACACCTGAACGAAGTCTGACGCCATTTATTGTTAATGACGTGCATCTTCTAAGTTACTTTTTGGACAAACTTGTAACCTTTAAAGTTTATTCAGACAAAAATAAAGCACCTTTTGTATATTCTTACCCAATTTCACAAAAAATGTGACATACGACCTTCTTGCACTGACACAACGATATGTAAATCTCTCCCTGCCCATGCTTTCCCTTTTTGCTACAAAGACCATATCCATCTTAAAAATATACTGCAATGCATCTTGGAAAACCAAACACAGTTAAATAACAAATCAAGCTGCTAAGATGGACTTCATGCTGTAATTAACATGTAACTATGCCAAGTTTTATATGTACCACATTGCTTCAATCAAATGGTTGCCAGTGTTGCTTGGACTCAGATTTCACCCATAATTCTTTGCACGCTGATCATGTGCACTGGGACATGCATGCGGGCTATTAACGTTATGCAATCACACGCATCAGAAATGACAGAGACAGTGGCCTGCACATCCACCTTGATGCATTTGCTGTGTGATTTTCATTGTGTGTTTGATGTGTTTACACAGCATATGCTGTCTAACTGCGTTAGTGCCCTCTGTTGGTGAAGTGTGCATGTTATTTCTGTTTCGCACGTACTAGCGCTAAAATTAAATAACAAAACCAAGCAGAATAACTCAAATATTAGAAATAGGATTTTGCCACAGTCCTTGTCAGACCTAATATGTATTGTTCCTCAAGTGAAATGTTAAGTTGGTGTTTACCCATTGAAACCGAGGACTTTAACAAAAGGGATCCGGGTGTTTTCAAGTTCAATCCAAATTGGAGAACAAAGAAGTCCTTGATTTATGAGTTGACAAACATGTGTTTTCATCAATACTAAGTTCAGGTGTAAGTATCCTTCATTGGAAGAAACTATAACCACTAAAGTGAATAACACAGTACCACAGACTTTAAAACTAGAAAACATTGTCACCTTCTTCAACCACAAACAATCCAGGCCCAAATCACCCATGTCCCCTCATCAAACCCCAATCAACTCCAACCCCCACTAACCCAGTCCCCCTCCAACAGTGGTCTCTCTTAACAGTGGGCCACTGGCCAGATGCCGGTTAGGTCATCTGAGGACCAGTCAAAGTTCTGTCCAGCTAGTCTGGCTGGCTAGTTTATTGAGCTCCCACTGCTTCATGTGAATCACTGACTGCTCATATTGTTTCAAATTAGTAGTCCCACAGTGTTGAAAGGGAACCATAAAAATATGGACCAGTGAAAAAGCTGGTAGACTTGTGAAACGACACTTGAGCTAACTGGTCCCCAGGCTAGTCACTTAGGCAGTTAAGAGTGAAGCCTGTCCAACCCCAGTGTTAAGTTCTCTTCACGTTAGTCTGCACCTGAGAGTGACACTACTTATTAAAAGACAACCCCAATACATTAATTCAGGTCAACATACTTTGACTTACCACAGTGTAAGCTGCAGACATTAATGACGAGAGGCTACCAACAGTTTGACCAATCTGTGATGGAGAGCGAGAGAGAAAAAAAGAAAAAAAAGAAAGAATATTACTTTTCAAAGATATCTCAAAAGTCCTATTTCAAGATTTTAATCTTATATTTATAATAAGTGCTTGTAGGAAAACATGGAAAACAGGACTTTGAAATGGTTTCCAACAATCTGATTACGACAAAATGAATCCCAAGCAAAATCTCACTGAGCTGCTTAGGCAGAAAATATTGTGTAACATTTTTCTGCTAAGCACAAATAAGCAGTACAACAGATAAATCAGTACATGTAACATAGGACGTTGGCACCACACACAACTTTCAGCCAATGGTGTTTCTTTGACCTCAATGAGGGCGCTGTTTTGAACTTGTGATATAACCTGTATGCAAATGATCCTTTTTAGCATTGGGTCAGTTACCCCACAGGTGAAAAAGTCTTGCAGTCTATTGTTTTTCAAAATTTACCTTAAATATTTAATAATAATAACAACAACAATACTACATTTATTGTGCGCATTTCACTATAATTGTTTTTATAAAGTACATTACAATAATCTACAATAATGGTTAAAAGTCAGCACAATGAAGTAAAACAGCAAAGAGTAAAAACAATATTATTACATTTATTAACTGTTGCGGTACTCCCTGCTAAAATATAGGATTCAAACTGCCTCTAACTACCGGGCAATCTTGGTGGCCTATTTGGTAAGACATCTGCTTTTAAATGGCAGAGGTCGTGAGTCGAATCCCACCCAAGTAATTTGCCTGTGGATTTTACAGGACTCAGGAAAGTACTGAGTATACAGTGTTTTACACACATCGATGTACAGGTGTAGGGTAAAACCAAATAATATAGCAATATTACACACATTTACTAATCCATACTTTAGCTTTTCAATTCCATAACTATTTAGCAAATAGTAACACTAACATGGGAGGCTCATCATCCTCACAGCTGAGAAGCTGAATTGCGCGGCTACAGCGCGTTCCAGCCCCAGGCATGCGAGGGCGCCATCGACCCATACATGATCACATTGACCCGTATATAAACACGGAGCACAGCCAGGGATCCATAGTGTTTGGAGAAAGGAAAACCAGAGGGCCCGGAGAAAAACCCTCGCAGCATAGGAGAGAACCACAACTCTACTGACATATGGCCCTAGCCAGGAATCGAACCAGGGCGATAGTGGTGAGAGGAAAGTGCTTTACGCATTAGATATCCATACACAAATATAATAAAACAGAGGAATATTTTTGGTCTTGTAAAACTTTGTCAGTGAAAATTGTGATCTACACGACATTATGTAAAGTTGAGATATTCTTAAAATTCCAGTCTTCTTGTATCATGGCCTATAGGATACCATTCAATGGAGCAATTCCAAAATCAAAACAACAATCGTCGCTGATTAATTACAAAAACTTACATCTGATCGTAATTTGTACATCCTTGAGAAGTCTGCAAGTCGTCTGTCGATAAACATCCACGTTTCTTGGAAGTCCATGGACTTGTCCTGTACAAGGGTCAGCTCAGCACTCTTGTATATGGCAAGCAATGCAACTCGCTTTGTATACCAGTTAAACTACAGAAGGAAGAAAACAAAACAGCTGTAATAGTTAATAATACTATGCAGTTCATATGCAGCACACATATCCTAGTTGATAGATCAAGGTGCTTTACAACATTATTATTACTGTCCATCGGGCATTCTGAAATCATTCTGCTCATATCAGCACTGAGGGCTTAATCCAACTCAATAGTACCTCAGCCCTAGCATGTTCCAATTTATACAACTGGGTTAAGAGAAGCAATAATGGTTCAGTCTTGCTCAGGGACACAAGTGTCATGACCCAGATCCCAGCTGATGCAGTTGACTGCTTGGCCTAGTCAGACATTAGGTGCATGCATAAACATACCTAGACCATGTCCATGTTTATCTACACTAGGAAAGCCCGTAAAGCTGGCTGACAGACACAAAATACCTGTAGCTAGTGCCGCACGCACGCTGTGTGGTATGGACTGAGATGAATGTCTTAAGCGACTCAGGTTGTAGCACCACAGTGGAATAATATTCAAATACAACAAAGTTGAAGGGTGGACAGTGGATTTTAGCTCCCCACGGTATTTGAAGTTGACAAACTAGTTCCCGAGGCGAAGAATAATCCAATGCCGAAGGAAACTGATATCGACCGTCTGTGAAATAAACCTGGTTATATTTGCATTACTGCCGACATTTTTTTAACTATAAGCCGCCCAGAAAAATAAGCAGCAGCACTAGAAAATCTCTTGACAGTGTATAAGCCACTCAGAATATAAGCGTCATCAGAAAGTGCAAGATCTTTATATCACATGCACAGAAGACAGGGTTTGAAGCAGGGGGGGGTTGAAAACCATTCCCTTTGAAGTCTTTCTATTTGATTTATTTGCTAGATTTGTATGTGTCCACGAAAGTTAGCTACAAATACATACACAAATCACGTAGGGACACCATCTATACTCACATCTGCTGATCGATCACCGGCATAGTACCAGATATCGTCCATTAACTGAGACAAGTTACTAAAATGCTCCTTGGTGTTGGATGGGATTGCCATAAGAGCCATGGCTTGGGGCCAGTGCTCTATGAAGGGGACGGTCATACGCAGACGTGCCTCCAGGGCATCTCGGATCAAGGGAACTGCCCTCCTGCTTCTGTTGATAAGACAATTGATTGATAAATGATGGCGCTGTCCAATTCAGTCACACTCCAAGACTAGTTGACTTTAAAAGCATGAATCCGTAAAATTATTATTACATGTTTTATGGAAGTGGCTCATGTCGGGGTATTATATTCATAATGTGTCATACTGACTGTTTTTTTTTAATGAATATAATGTGACCAGGAACAAACAAGACTTTTTTAGTCAATGGTTATAACTGGTGTAATGAGACTGAGAATATTTTTTTCAGATTCTCGGGTAGCAATAAGTAATTCTTTAATAGTAAAGAATTCTTAAGAGATTTGATAAGGTCTTTAGGGAGAATTGTAAGTTTTGAGACTGCCAACATTAGGGCTAGATAGCTCAGTTGGTAGAGGGCAGGCATGTTTATCCAGAGGTCTAGTCAGTTTGTCATTGTTCAACCCCAAATTATTCAAAAATTTACCAAGTCATTTTACAAACATCACACCAAGTCACTAAAATCAAAATAAAACAGGCTGTCGATTGATACAAATAAAAGCCATGTGTAAAAATTCAGGCCTTCTAAAAAACAGGGATGACTCCATGTAGACACAAACCATGTCCGCTGTGACACGACCTTGCCTTGTTTGGACAAACGGGGAATGATTATTTAGAAAACAACACTGTGAAGTGCCTTAAGCGTCCAATATTTATCAATACAGGACTCTATATTAAATTTTGTGAGTGCCAAGCATCGGGGCAGTAGAAACATGGCAAAATAACGTATGACAGGTGACGCGATGGCAAAAATAAAGTAAGACATGTGACCAGGTTCCTCCAATCAAATGCGAGGATCTACATGTATGTATGCGATACATAAAAGGTGTGATGGGAAATTCTTTTCCCAAGGATCTTACAGTTGGTTTTGACAGGGAGGGGAGGGGGGGGGCAGGGGACAGCTGGGGGGAGGAGGCAATTATTCTCAGGTTAAAGGAAGCTTAATGGGGAAATGTAAACTTGTATTGGTGAGGCAACGTGGAACATTAAGGAAATCATTGGCAATACAGAAACCTCTTCCTGCCTTGTTCTTCTTCTGCCGTCTCCTCCTGCACTTCCCTCGCCAGCTTCTCAGCCAACTGGGTGTTGCATTCTCTCACAAAGTGATGGACGAGGTCCCCACCTCCCCTGGGGAACATTCCATGAGCCACACCTGGGAATCCCTCAGCCATCGCCCCCTCTGAGAGGGCGTCGACTGACCAGCCGAATGCAGGGACAAATTCTAGCGCCGAGTTAAGAACACGCTGCCTGACTGCGGTGTCTGATTCTTCGGACTGCTCTTCTGAGAGAGGCTCTTCGGCTTCCCGAGAGTTACCATGGTCCTTCTGTGTTTGACTTTAAAGAAGGAATAGAAAAAGATGTGATGTAGAATCCAGTGATACCATCAGTTGTCCCCAACTCTATGCATTTAATTATTTGTGTTTTACCCTTACACCAATGTGTGACAAGCGCTGTACACTCGGTACTTTTCACTCAGGCGGGAATTCAACTCACAACCTTTGTGACTCTTGAGCAGGATTCTTACCACTAGAACACCGTGCTTTCCCGGTAGCTAGAGGCAGTTAGAATCCTATATTTCAACAGCAGGTACCACAGTGATGCATTTTCTTTTATATATTTTCTAAGAACCATCATTTGCTTCAGTTCAATAATTCTATTTGATCATAGGCCTTGAAAATTCCCAACTCATTTTTAGTTTTACTGCCGTGAATGTGTTATGTTTACTATTCTAATAGAGCCCAAAAGGTTCACTCAAAGAGATGTATTCAAATTTGTAAGGAAGTGGAACTCACTTGAATGTTTGCTTTCCAGAGTTTGACGTTGAGCACTGTCTCAAGAGATGCCCCCAGGCATAGCGTCCAGGAGTCTGTGCACCTAGAATCAGTCAAATTGTGTACACGTTTACAACTAGACTATAGGCCTAACACTTTTCCGCAGACCTAAATATAGATTCATAAAGTACTGTCACGACTGCGAGCCATGGACGCAGTTGCCCCTTGTCTTGTCCTCTGTACCCCCTTGCAATGAACATGCCCTTTGAAAATTTTAAATGGCTTTGCATTTTAAAAAGAGCATCCAGGCCCTTGACAGTAAAGACAGTAAATGTGACTGAAGAAAAGTACACAGTAAGTGATAACACCATCAGTCAAATATTTGAATGGTAAAAGAAAAATCAATAATATTAGTAATCACAAGTGCTGGTTGAATATGGAAAAATATAGCGTTTCTGCGTCCCATATTGTTCGAGGCTGAGGGTCGTGTTGGATATTGGACGCGACAGCACGTGTGATAAAAAATTTATCTTCAAGCAAACTTGACCTGCAGCTTAACGCAATATGCTGTGTTGGAACAGCTGTACTTGGGTTTAGCTTAAAAAGAACCCAGTACACTTATTGTTAAGAGAAGGGGTTCACCCCAGTGCTTTTTGGTATGGCTGGCTGCAGATTGCTTGAAACATGAACAAGCCTGACGAACTTGCTCCACGAGTATTGCGAGTGCCTGCACGCAAGTTTTCACAAACGGAGTCAGTGCAGAAAGTAACAACAGAGACATCAATTGTTGTTTCATTTTTTAACTTGTCATCCCGCAAGTATAAAATTAACTGTTTTGAACCCAGCACTCCAGCAGACTTGGAATTCTGGACATAATAACATGTGAACTAAGCTTCAGCTTCGTCCATGGAAATGTAAAAAAAATTGCAAAGCCAACGGTAGGGGACCTTTGTTTACCTGGACTCTGTCGCATTGGAGTAGACCTGGGGTGCTGTACTCCTTTAAATTTTTAGCTAAGATTAAGAATCAAACTCACTTTTTAGACCCTGCAACTGGGGCGATGTACTACAATTTTGTTGTTGTTGACATCTGCAGCCTTATATTTTCATATTTATTATACTAAAAATAGTTAAAATACGACCGCCGCAGATGTCGGAAGTATCAGCAGTCACATCACTTTTGTAATGACTTTTTGTTGATGTTGAATGATATCACTCACTTCGTCCGGTTCGGTTACTAAAAAAATAATTACTAAGCAGTCATTTGACCAGTTCGGGATCACTTTTTGAATTCACATTGTTTTTGGTTGCAATCTCTTTGACATTTTAAACAAAAAAGTTTATCAGTTTACCTAAAAATGTTATAAAACTCACCAAGTATCCACTGACAAAAAAGATTAGTACTTTTGAAGAGGCTTTGAGAAAAGTATTGTCACCTGTTTGACCAGTTCAGGATCAGTTGATTCTATTCTGAATCAGTAGCTTGCCCTCTATTGCAAACCAATACTCCCATTCATAAAACTGTCTCTCAAGGACACAAACTTCACAAGTGTGTTGGCATGGACATGGACTTCCTTTCTCCAGAGAATTTTATGCAAGTGTATTCAACAGCAGCGCAAAAATCCAGCAACAAAAACACAAAACAACAGCAAAGGCAAATGAAAAGGTGAAGCACGCTTAAAAGCAACATTGACCCAAATATCTATTCTTACAGTCGCAATTTCCTCCTCCAAGTTTCATTTTCTCACAAAAAAACAATATTCCTACAAGAATTTGTTGAAGAAATGTATCTTAAAAGCAACAAATAAACTTTCGACTGCAGCAGTAAGATTTTACCTCACTGAGTGCGGCACCATTTGACGCAATGAGAGATGCTGAGTAGTGAGTGATCCCGAACTGGTCAAGGGTATGATGCCCCCCAAAAGACGATTTCGGTAATTTCGTCTCCTCAAAAAAACAAGACGACTGCTCAGTATTTACCTGAACTATTTTTTACACATTCTAAGCATTTAACATAAATGTTATTCGCCCTGGCGTTCAAATTTTAAAGGTGAGAAGTTTTAACAGCGTTTTTCAACCAACATTTTTTTAAAAAATAATGATCAAAATCGCAGACAAACTTCAAGAAAATGGCCATAATTTATTTGTTGATGAAGTTTGGAACCTTATTTTGGGTTTGTTGGTTTATTGCATGTTGTTCTTCACATGTATCAACAGAAATTGGTAATGTGAGAAGTAACTTAATTATGGGGTTATTGCAAAGTTGAAGTGATTCCGAACTGGTCAATGATCCCGAACTGGTCAAATGACTGTACTACTATGAGTATTTATTACTATACTAGCTTATTTTAGATTGATGTTCTTGTATATCCTCTACGATTTATAGCGCAATAAAAACAAACATTGCAAACAAAAATTCCCTCAAACAAACATGTACCTTTCAGTAGAATCCGTGCTCTCTGTTTAGGTGAAAACAGCGATCGAATCGGTAACCTTGTTGCATAACGAAGTTCCCTGTAGGCTGCCATCTTGGTCGATACGCCCTCTACGACAAAGGAGGGGCGGGCCCCGGGGGGAGACGATTCCCCCCCCCCCCGTAACACGCGCCTACGGCGGGGTATAGTCTCGATTGGCGACGTTCCTTTTAACTACGAAGTAATTACTATTATTCCAACACGAAATACTGGAGAAGAGATATCTGGTAACACAAGACTAGCGTCTCCAATCATGACTAACTGTAAGGGGGGGGGGGGGATTGGCATTACCATGGAAAATTTGATAATGGTTGAAATTATGAGACACGTGCCCCCCCACAAATTTCCAGTGCACCCCCTCCCCTACACAAACATCGCGAGAGTGCTCACAAAAAGAAAAAGAAAAAGAAGAGAAAGGAAAATGCGTGTTTGTATAATCAAAATCGATTGCAATCGGGATCCCCACGGCCACAAAATGCCATAAGAGGATGGTGGCCCCCTGCAGTGTCCCCCTTCCAAAACAAAAGCATACCCCACCCCCCTGACAAACCCATTCACCCTGGCCCCCACCCCACTTAAAAGCGATGCCCCCTCCCCCCACTACAAAAGTCCTGGTTACGCCGCTGCACTCTTCCACCTCCCAGGGTTGTTTTATAAAATTAAAATGTACCAAGTCATGTTTCCCTTGTGGTTTTCATATGAGTTATAAAAATGTTTGTTCCTGAAAGTATTGTGAAATTCTGCCCATGTGCAAAAACAACACAAGAATAAAAATGAACATTAGCATAATTTGCCAAGTATATTAACATTGTATTTTAATGTACTTGTATCGGTAAACAAGAAAAGTATTTACATAAAATGTAGTTATAAAAACAAACACTTTTTATGTGACTGACAATGCTATCATAGCTTCTATCAATATCAATCGATGCAAGATAATCTATACTAGATAATCAATACCAGATAATCAATTGATTGGCAATACTAGAAAATTAATACTTGATAATCAAATGATAACAAGTCTTACCCAATTGTGAGAGTTGTTCATAAGACCTAACATGGCGTTTACAGACACAATAGTTTTAACAATAAATATTATACACAAAATTATCACAAATTGTTATATTTTTATTTATTTGGCGTAAACTTGGTTGTGTTGTGATCCCTAGCTATACAACAGTTACAGGTTGAAAGGCTTCTAACTGACCCAACCCCAAAAAGACTTTGACAATAGATAGCTCAGTTGGTAGAGCGCCGGCGTGTTAACCCGGGCGTCACAGGTTCAAGTCTGTCTCTAGTCAATTTGTCTTTGTTCAACCCTAAATTATTTGAAATGTACTCCCTCAGTTTTCCTTGCGTTTATTATTTTAACATTCAACTTTTGAAAGTATTTCTTTGTGTATTGGAATTAAACCTTTTTTTAAATGGATGGCCTTGAATGATAACATTTTCAGATTTCAATTAAAACTGGAATTTTGTTTTTACGGAATGCTGATTTTCAGATGCCTCCATCAGACATATTTTTTTTTTTTTCACAGAAAAGCTCTCCTGTTTCATGCTGTCGTAGTGGTACCTGCTGCTTTGACCTCCCTATAGCTACTAGCTGGTCTAGTGGTAAGACATCTGCTCGAGTTCCACCCGAGTAATATTTACAGTCTGCTGGCGGCAGCATATAGGGGTGTCAGAACGTGTGTAACTGGCTGAGTGGTGTAATTTACCGACTTTGAGTTTTGTCAGAGTGGGAACCTTTGGGGAGGGGGTTCCCTCTGCCATATACAAGGCATGGTATAATATACAAAGACACACCTTACAACTTGTAAAATTGTTAACAATGTTATAATCAAAGATATAATAATACAAATTATGATTTTAAGTTCTATGATTACAATGACTCAGCCTAAAGGTAAGCTTTTATAAACAATTCGACATACAGTATTGCACGTTGGTAATTTGACAAAATTAACTTCAGATTAGATGTTCAAAGAATAGAATGAAAGATGGTGGAAGGTCTTTAAGTATAACAAGGGTTGGGGGAAGTAAGTAAAGATATAACTCTTAGTGTTCTCCCTAAATACTAGCTGCATGGCCCAATTTTTGCTGGAAAAAAGGAAAACAAAAAAATCTGAACAAATACTAAAAAGAGATTTTCACATGGTGTTACCGCAAACCTCTCTTAGTCATACTATGATACTTCCACTATGCAAAGTTTCAAATCCTACAAATAATATTCACAAATGATGCTGTGTAAAAATGGAAAACATACAGAAACTTTCCCATATGACACAGACAAAGCAAAAAATATATAACATGCAAGACTGTTTGTTCATGGTTGATGGACATGAGATAATGTCGGGCTCCTACACTTATTCATTCTTATTTTTTTGTTATTGACTAGACTACCACTTAATTGTTTGTGCAATACCGTTAATGAAAGCTTGTAACTTGTAACTTTCTCAAATCTATAAAAATAACTATTGACAAAATTGGCAATCTCCATTTTGGGGTCAAATCAGCCAAAAATCGGACCTAGCAGGTAGCAGCTTTAAAACACCTGAGGACCAGTAAAAGTCTCTTGCTAAACCAGCAATGAACCCTTTGTTATTATGAAATATGGACTAGGGCAAAAGCTGGGGGACTAGTAAAATGACAAGATAACTGGTTTCGCTGGCTGGTCACTGAAAAAGTTAACAGCAAACCCTGCTTCTGAAACCTTCATATAATTTTTATGGCATGCCGTGGCCAAGCGGATAAAAACACCGGAGTCAAGCTCTGGTGTTTCTGATCAGCAGAGTGTGGGTTCGAGTCCCGGTCATGACACTTGTGCCCTAAAGCACGACACTTAACCATTATTGCTTCGTCCTTCGGATGGGACGTAAAGCCGTAGGTCCCGTGTGTTGTGTAATGAACGTTAAAAAAACCCAGTGCGCTTATCGCAAAGAGAAGAGGGTTCACCAAGGTCTTCCAGGTTTGATTGGCTGCATATTGCACCACAGCACCTTGTAAACCATTACCGACACACACTCGGCTACTACCTGGGAGTGCAGAGTAACACACAGTCTTGACTCCCAAAATGATGCAGACAAGATTTATCATGAGTGATTGCGTCAAGTGAATTGGGTCAATCGACCCTTCTCAAATGAAGTCACTATTTTTACCGCTGGCCATGCTGAAGTCCTTAAATGCGAACATCACGCACACACGTTACTAGAAGTGAATGAGCTGCAAAACGCAACGCTGGGTGGCACTAATCCGTACGCATCCTATATAGCATATTACTCCAGCACGGCAGACCTCCAAAGATGCTGTAGAAATGTGACATCAGTAAAAAGGCTCTACAGAACTGTTCCTACAAAATAAGCCTAGTTTGCTAGATATCGTTGTCTGCCAGGGAGACAGACGTAATGAAAAGTTACTGGAGACCTCTGTGATTGACTGGTCACAAAGCTCAGTTTTCGATACTTCAACGCAATATGTAACAGGCAGTTGAAGTCAATAATTGTATGACTCTATGTACTGATCATGAACTGTAAGTTTACCAATTAAACCACTCAAAACCTTCTCTCATAAAAAAACCCCACCATTTTGGCCAACAAAACTGAAAATGTAATTCCACAGACTATTGGGCTGCAGAGATTCAGTAAATTCAGTAAACTAAGCTTCAAAAGGCAAACAAAAACTGAAAAAAAAAAAAAATGTAAGTAGGATTTGCAAAAATAAAAAACGTAGAGATGCTCATAATGCGTGTCATGTGATATCATTTTGCCACACACCTTTGTAGTGTGGTATTATTGACACAGCGTCCACAAAAAACACAGAATGTGGTCGAGCTCAGCATTCTATTCCTAAAGAAAGATATTCAAAGTGACACCTCTTGCTGGATTGTCTTGACGTGTCTCAAAGGAGTCCACCGGCGTACTCATCCTCCTCGTCCTCCTCATCTCCCTCCATATCCTGTCCTCCTGATGCACCCTCGGCAGTCTTCCTAGGCCGACTTCCTCCACCACCAATACCTCCTGGTACACGCAGCGACCTGGCAAGCTTCACATACTGGATGAGATGGGATGAAGGTTAACAACAAATTGTGTTTTACTAAAAAGGAATCTAATACAAATTCAAGTAATAAACCACAAATGAAACTTTGACTGGGTAAATTTAAAATAATTTTGGGTTGAACAAACAAAAGTGAGACATGAACCTGCGACCTCCAGATTACCGTGCTGGTGCTCTACCAACTCAGCTATCTCGCCCTAATTTTGGCGGTCTCCCTATTTCGTCAAGAACTTTGTTCGAAGGTGCCAGTCAGAATCAGTTCAACCTGTAACTGTCGTATTGCAAGGGATCACAGCCAAGTTTGGTGAGGCTAGTGAGGCATGATCTACTTTCAACGACCAGGCCAACATTGATTTAAAGCGGTCACGTACGTCATTATCCAGATAGGTGAAGTAGGGCATCAAGAGGACCTTGTTGATGGCTTCTTGATCCTGTTGGTCGAAGCCTTCCAGAAGCTCCTCTAGAAGAACTGAGCATTCATCCATGGCGTAACCATCAACACTGCATCAATCAAAGATTCAGATCAAACATAAAACTGATTAAAAATAATGTAACAAAGACAACAAGTATCTTTATCTATTAGTGTTATGTATTTGCCCAAGACAAACATCATACAAAAAATAAAAATGTAAACATAAAAGAACACTAACGATGTAAGGTCAGATACGTGGCCGCTTTGACCCTTTATTTTAAACTAAAATAATTAAAATTTAGCTATAGCTATAGCTAAATGTTTTTTTGTGCACCATCTGTAGCATACACAAAAGTTGTCTGCTTTTTTCTTTTCAAAATGTTTTTCCATTTGAAACAGTATCATCTGTCAAAATTCGTTCACAGAACCCTTTTTTTAAAAGATACATTCGACAAAAAATGGGCCATGCAAACAACTACTTAAAGTAGCCATGCCTTAAGAAGGAAACACTACCAAAACAGGATAAGAGAGTTTCTTAGATGTAATAAGTTGGCAGTAAAGAAGAATATTTTTACCGATGAGTGATAAGCACTGTGTACCCAGTGCTTTCCAGAGTCCTCCAGAAAACTAAAATCCTTATGCATTTTACGCAGTCGGGATTCGAACCCACAGCCCCTGCATTCGAGAGCAGATATCTTAACCACTAGACCACCTAGTAGGCTCGGTGACGAGAGGCCAGTGTGAATCTTGAAATGAACGGTGGGTACCGCAATTCCGCAAACAATTTCTTTTATGTAATAATTGCACCTGGGATGAAGATTTTGTTTTATTGTACATTGATGAGTGAGAAGCACTTTATACTCTGAGCTCTCCTGAGTCTTGCAGACTGAGATTGCACCATGTTTGAGGGCTCCATTTTTAACCTTTTCAAACTAAAGAAACTTTAAGTCGGAAAAGAAAGCCCTCATTTTAATGAAATCATTTCTAACAAACAAATTCATATTTACCTCATGGCTACCTGACAGACCTTGCTAGCAGCAACGAAGTCGTTACGGTGTAGATGGATGAGCACAGTTACGGCTATTAACTGAAAACAGAGTCAAATTTATCATGTTTTAGTCACATTCATCCTATCTATACTACCTGCCTATTGTGACAGAAAGGAAGTATCGTAAGTTTAATTTAAAGAAAGGCTCCAAGGTCAAAGTTCAGTTTTGTGATGCACTCATTTTTCAATAGATAGAGTCCTCATGAAAGTTGCGCAACAATTACAAGTCTCTAACCTCACATCAAAATGGTGAAAAATGTCTATTTGATGCTCTTTCATAGCAAAATTTAAACGTGACATCATCGAACATCAAGAACAAAAGGTCAAATTCAATACTGCTTTCATTGAATATCATCGAAATTCAGGAATGAACTAAAAATTCTCTGTGACTCATACAGCGAAGGCCCCAAGATACTGTGACTAGAAGATGACGAAGAAATTTTAGTTTGAGACATGGGAGAAAAACTCCAAATAGGGAAACCCATGCAATCAGGTAGGGACTTTAGCCCAATCCACACGTAAGAACGAGACGGAGCCAAGAACTGTTTCAGCTGATAAAGACCCATCTCATTAAGAGTTTGTCTGAAGACATTAAAACCCACCTTATAAACAGCTCCTAAGTTCTCCACAACGTCGTACATATTTCTCGTTTTGTCAAGAAGTTGGAGAGCCTTGTCAAAGTCTCTGGCCTTGACAGAGAGTCTGGCTGCTTTACTCAACAACTCCACGGCTTGTCTTAACCTGTCCTCGTTCTACGGGGAAACATAGAAACAAGGATATTCTTTAGTAATATGAGAGTGCGAATGCAGGATTGGTAGAGGTGACAAAATAGTCGCAGGCAGTGTCCATGTTTTGTTTGATCAACCATATACATGAAATAGCAAACCTGTGAAAATTTGGGCTTATTCCGTTGTGTGAATCTGGAGAAAAACACATTGTCCTTAATTTGGGTCGCAACTATCGAAATCAGATACAGTTTTCTCGAATATGACTTCATTTCAGAGTGAAATAGTTCACAGAAAGAAAAATGGTTCTAGTATGAACTTTGCGAATCGGTAAGCTTTCAGACTAAAATTAAACAATGTTTTTTATCTTTACAAATCCTGTATAAAAACTTTAAGTTTCCATCTGAGATTGTCTAAAAAGCTCTTTTAAAAGTAATACCAAACTTGTTAGTTTTTAAAATTCAATCTTTAAGCAGAAATTGACTTTCACCATGATTCATTCTCACATTACAGTAAATGTAAACAAGTTTCCCTTGTGGTTCATTACTAGTTATTTCAAAAAAAGAAGAAGTTGCATCTCCTTCAGTGCTGCTTCCCAGGTTGTAAAGTGGGCGGGATAACCGACTATACGGTAATTTCAATTTGTATGACTTCTGAATGGCAACCACAAACAAAGATATTGAAAAAATAAAGAGACCGCCAACAAAGAGGTAGAAATAACTCAGTTAATGTAGCACCGGCGAAATTTCTCCGGAGGTGGCCGGTTTAAATCTCGTTCCAGTAAAAATGTTCTTTGTTCGCCCAAAAAAGTTATAAATTTCAATGAAGTTCTTGGAGCAGTAAACTCAGTGCTAGAGAAGTACATGTAGATCAAAGAGCATGGCTTTTGTATACATACAGAAAACAAAAGCTTTTCATTTCACCAAGTAGAAATTAAAAAAAAAAGTCGGAGTTCAGGAAAAAGTATCAAATTTCTCATCCCCGAGTAATAGACTGTGTAGTTCCAGAAAATTTGCTGTAACTGGGTGAGAGTTCATAATTCCATGTACAGCCACAGGCCAGCTTTGATCATGAAGATTTATCGGATATTTTTTACAGCCACCCTGTGTATTACAGCTTACCTCTGCTATTTCACTGGCCGAGATGTACAGATTGCAAGCTTCAGAGGCATTTATCGTCTCAATCATTCTATCAACAAAGGAAAATGAATCATTCTTAATTACATTAATTATCAATCTTTAAGAGATTGGAAAGAATTAATTTGTGTTAATCATCATGAAGTCAGGGATCACCCCAAGTTTACGATAGAGCCTGGCTAACTGGCAGTTAAAGGTTGTATGGCTTCTGACTGGCATCCCGGAACAAAAGTATTGACAAAATGGGGAGACCGCTAACATATGGCTAGATAGCTCAGTTGGTAGAGCACCGGCACATTAATCTAGAGGTCATTGATTCGAATCCCGCTCTTGTGAATTTTTCTTTGTTCAACCCCAAATTACAGAGTTTCTACCATTGTTAGGGATTTTGTCCAAGAAACAAACAACTGTTACATTTTATACTGTAAAATAATCTTTTTGTTTATCCAGGGTATCCTACATGGCGCAATGGAGCAGAATCTAGTCCACATTTGGTGGGGATTATATTCACGAAAACCCAACTTTTTTTTAAATCAAGCCAAACAGAGAGGCTTGCCCCCCCCCCCCAAAAAAAAATAAAAACAAAAACAAAAATTGAAAGGAAGAAAATCTAAAATAAGGTTTTGTTCTGAGTCAGGACAAATTGGCACTTACTTTGCTGCTTTTTCCAGTGTGATTGCCGCTGTATCCCCAGTGCCGTGCTCTCTGTACAGCATGGCGGCTCGTTTGATCAGATGCACTGCTTCCTCGTACTCCTTCATATCCTGAGATTCATGAAATAAAATGCACCCAGCGTCAAACTTCCTCAACAAACTTTCAAATGTAATAACGAGAAAATTTAAAATGACTGATGTTTATCGTATGAGAAATAATCACATGTATTTAAAGGTATTATACAGGATTGGTGGAGCTGAAAAAGTAGTCGCAGACAGCGTTCATGTTTTGTCTGATCAACCATAAACATGAATCAGCCTCGCTACCATGGGCAGCGCGCCGTATCGATACCTCTCGTCGCTAAACCCCTGGGAGGGAAACACTGAAAATCAATGCTGATTGGCTAACCAAAAAGTACTGCTTTGCGTGCACGCTTGTTAAA
The DNA here is from genome assembly GCA_023634235.1 of Pisaster brevispinus. Lineage (NCBI taxonomy): Eukaryota > Metazoa > Echinodermata > Asteroidea > Forcipulatida > Asteriidae > Pisaster > Pisaster brevispinus. Next base: position 17,383,411 of record JAMKCF010000008.1, read on the forward strand.
AACATTCGAACGCTTGTAGGGCGCTTGTCGGATCCCCCCGGGCGCTTAGCACGCGCGTGTAAAAATGCACTTATTTCGACGCAATACGTTTCAAATGAATCATGTTTTTACATGGTCCCCCTAAACTGCATACAGTTAGACGAATCACAAGATCGAAAAAGAATGAGAGGGACCAGTTGCTCCATGACTTAATGCATCCTTTGACAGCGCGTTCAGCAAAGTCTCTAACACAGAATGGGTCAGCCACAGGACTAATTAAAATATCCAATATATTTGGATATTTTAAAGTCACACTTCCAGGGGTTACAATCGAGCAAGGCATTCTGGGAAAGAAAACAAAATGGCGCGTCGAGATCGTACACCACTGGGAACGAGGTTGACATGAAATAGCCAACCTGTGAAAATTTGGGCTTAATCCGTTGTGTCAGTCAGCAGAAAATAGTGAACAACCATGCACTATTTTCAGCATGTAAACACACTGTCCTTAATTTGGGTTGTAACAACCAAAATCAGCTGTTGCGTTTTGTTAGGTTTTCAGGTACAGATTTCTTGATTAAACCTTCATTTCAGAAGGAAATTTTTCCCAGAAAAAAAACCCAAGTTCTACTATGAACTTCATAATCAGAAAGCTTTCAGACTAAAATTAAACAATGTTTTGTATCCTTACAAGACAGGTTGCCAGGGTCGGCCATTCAAGTGTTAAAAGATCACCAATAAATCCCCAGGATTCTCCCAGGAAATGTGTCAAGTGTGAAAGGAACAAACATAGGAACTTGAGCGAGACAGAACCTCAACTAGACACCAACAGTCACAAATCTAACCAAAACAGACCTTAGATTGTGCTGAACCGCTTTATACAGTTCTGAGTAGGAGCTCAGAGTTTTCAGCTCCTTGAGGGAAACCCCCAACCTCGTCCCCATTTCAAAAAAATTCCCAAAAGTGCCTCGCTCGATTGTAACCCCTGGAAGTGTGACTTTAAAAATATCCAAATATATTGGATATTTAAATTAGTCCTGTGGTTGATCCATACGTTTAGAGGAATGCCTGGCTGAAATTAAAATTTGGATGTCACGCAAAAATCTTAAACTCAATGGGCTCAAGACGGAGTTCATGCTGTTAAGCTCGAAGGGGATGCTCAACAAGGTCACTGAGCCTGTCTTCACAACTGACGAAGCAAACCACAGCCCGAAACACAAATGCAGGAATCTTGGAGTAGTCTTCGACTCTACTTTGATGTTCAACAACAACATATCACATATCGCTAAATCTGTCAGGTACCAGCTTCGCAATCTCTCCCACATTCGAAAGTTCCTCTCTCGCAAAGCTACAGAGCAGGTTGTGTATTCTCTCATAACATCACGACTTGACTGCAATGCCATTCTCAGCAATATGCCAGAGTATCAGATCAAGCGTCTCCAACGACTCCAAAATTCGGCTGCCCGACTTGTCACCCTTACTAAAAGATCAACACACATCTCTCCAATCCTCAAGGCTCTGCACTGGCTCCCGGTTCAAAAGCGCATCGACTTCAAAATTCTCCTTCTGGTGTATCAGTCTCTCCAGGGCACGGCACCAACATACATCCAGAACCTGCTACATCTTCATGCACCACCCAGGCAGCTCAGATCATCTGACACCAAACTTCTACACATTCCACGCACACGCCATTCATGGGGAGCTCGATCCTTCTCACACTCTGGCCCATCACTATGGAATGAACTCCCCCCTAAACTCCGACAAATTACTACCTATTCCAGCTGAGCTTCAAAACCCATTTGAAAACTTATTTTTGTGCTTAACTATACTCTTTGCAATCTGGTTTTCGGCATCTCTCCTGCGCCAGGAGTGTCTTTTAAACAGACATGGCGCATTATAAATTGCCACTATTATTATTATTATTCTGTGTTAGAGACTTCGCAGAGCGCGCTGTCAAAGGACGCATCAAGTCATGGAGCAACTGGTCCCCTCTCATTCTTTTTCGATCTTGTGAAACGTCTAACTGTATGCAGTTTAGGGTGATCACGTAAAAACATGATTCATTTGACATGTATGTTGTCAAAATCATTTTTACACCCGCGTACTAAGTGCCCGACAAGCACCCCACAAGTACTTGAATGTTTTTAACAAATGTGCACGCAAAGCAGTACATTTTGGTTAGAAAATCAACGTTGATTTTCAGTGTTTCCCTACCAGGGGTTAGCGACGAGAGGTATCGATACGGGGCGCTGCCCATGGTAGCGAGGCTGGGAAGCCCCCCATCATTTGTTATCTTACCTTCAATGCAACGGCTGCTTGCTCATATGCTTTGCCTGCATGGAACAATCTGAATCAATGTGTTAAGTGAAAAAACAAAAAACAGGATGTACTGAACTGAGGAACTAATTTATCATAAAACCCGTTCAGTTGGGTTTCTTGGTGAGGAATCTTGAAAAGGGACACAAATTTCAAACTTAACCAGTTAAGGCCGGTGATCTTCCTTTTTTTGTTTCACTTCCATCTTGGCGGGATTATTTTCTCGGAATTGCCGGCATCATTTTTCTTTGAGAGTACTGCGAGCACAGCGAAACCATGACTTAACTAAGTCAAGAGAACAGAGATTCTAACTCACAATGCAAATGCAACAAGCAAACTTTGTCACTCAAAAACAAAAAGTACATTTGTACTTTTGACCATTATCTGTTATCAAATCCATCGTGACAGTAGACCAAAACAGTTTGCTACTCATTGCCTGTCTGGTTCCCAATCACATTGCTATTTTAAACCACAAATCTGTGAATTCCATGACCGGTGCACCAGTGAGTCCAATGCGTAACTACCCAAAGTGCGCCCTGAAGTTGCAGATGTTACTACAACTTAATTGGTCATAGTATCAAACACTTGCTGAAAGTTGAACATTGCTCAACTGAGGTGGAAAGTGCTTGCGAAGCGAATAATTTACGTGACCGGTCGATATTTCGCTGTGGAGTTTGCAAGTTGCTTCACTTTCGCACTTCGCATGCAGTATGAACCACATTCAGCCATCATGAACCTAGGACCATTAAAAACTCCTACAGTCACTCAAGCCTTGAATTACATGGAGGCCACAAAGGCCTAACAAGTTAACATCAAAGGATACGCCTTGCACTGTCGATGGCAATCTGCTGCCTTAAGATACATCTCCTTAGCATTTTCATATGACTTGGCATGTCGATAGCAAAGGCCTGTTTCAAACAACAAAAAGAAGAAACCGCTCAATAGATTTACAACTTTCAATATTGATTCATTCTTTTTTTTGCATAATGAACCAAGAAAAAAGGCAAGAAATAAGATATTCAGCAAAGAACCTGGGTTACTGATCGGTTTGGTTAAGTTGCACTTATATTACCAAAAATTATATCAGATAAAGAACAACAGGAATAATGGTTTACAAAAACTGTGGTATTTGGCTAACTTGACCATGACTGACCAAAAAAAAAAGAAAAAAAAAAGAAGAAACAAAATTGCGACCGACTCTTACGCTGAACATATACTTTGTTTTATTGTATGGAAAACATTGGTTTTGTCAAAACCAAAATCCGCACTTTATGCGAACCCAACACATACATGAAATAACACACCTGTGCACAGAGTCACAAGAAAACAGTGAAAAAACCCCATGGTATGGTCTTACAAGATCAAAACTAATTGTTATACTCATTTCTTGAAAACTACAGTAATTACAAGCAATTAGTATTTCAAGGGAAGCTTTCCCATCATGACCATCTCTAGATCGTATATTAAGTTATGTGCAAATCTGTGAACATCGTTTTTGTTCAACCTTGCCAATGGTGTGCACACCTTTTCAGGCCTGATGCAGAGCACAAAGAAATTCTGACTTCAGAAGAATCCTTACCTGCTTTTTCATATTCATGAGCAGCACCGTCAAAATCAGCCTTCCATTTTGTCCACGAAGTTTTCAGGCTGAAGATACATGATAGAATAAATAGTATACAAGGTTTTAAATACCTGTGAAGTAATAGGTTTAACACCAAGATAAGGCAGTTCTCAAAAACTGTAAAAAAGGCATTCAAAGTGATTTCAACCGGAACATAAATTGTGATCTTGATGATGTCTAAAACATTCTATATGTTGAGAAATACTTACCTTTTTAGGCCTGAATTAGGTGTTGTTTAAAAGCTTGATTATTTGATGAGCAAATAAACCCAGTTATAAACCACAAGGGAAACTGACTGGGATAAATTTTTTATAAATCATTTTGGGTTGAGCAAAGAGAAATTGACAAGAGCGGAATCTACGACCTCTGGATTAATGTGCCGGTTCTATACTAGCCCTATGTTGCAGTCCCGCCCTATTTTGTTGGTGTCTTTGTTCGGGGGGTACGTTAATCCTGAGGTCGCGGGTTCAAGTCCCGTTCTAGTCAATTTTTCTTTGATCAACCCAAAGTCAAATAAACCTGGTTTGGAGTTTTGGTAGGCAGTTTCTCGCTTACTGATTTTGGCTTGGAACGTCACAAATTAATGAAAAAAGAAATGGTTGGTACAAAGCCCTACGGAGCTGCATGGTATTGAATTTTTAGAAGATTACATTCTCTGCAATTTAAATGTTAAACCCTAAATCAAGCCTAACAACACACAACTTAGATTTGAAAAAGATTTTGTTTAGCCTATTTAAGTAATTAACAAATTGACAATAGCACTCTGCACTAATTACGTCACATTTCCTTAAAATGCCTGGCTGTCAGACAAATATTCCTTCACTTGCACATCCAACACATCATCAGCGCGCCAAACTGTACTAAAAGTGTAGTCGGTACACGCGAGTGAACATAAAACTTGGACATGCACGCGCGAAAGTTTTAGTGAATTTAGTGACTTTTGTCCGAGATCCCGATACTTAGCTTAGATTTTTAGCATTAGTGCGGAGTACTAATTGTCAACTGAGTTTCCTTGTAGTGCTTGCTTTAAAAAGCAAGGGCCATACTGCCTGGTAAAAGGTACTGCAGCAAGTGCGCACGTTCAATCATGAGCAACGTAACTTCTACCAAACCAGACACGTGATGTGACCACTACACACCATGACGACGAGGCAACGGCAGGGCACCTGTCTTATTGATAGCCCAACATGAGGAGGCCAGACTTATTGACATCGTTTCTCCGATTGTGGACTTGAAAAAATTATCGCGAGTACAAAAACCTGATGTTGCATCTTTGACGTATTGATTATCTGGTAGGCGATTTTTTGAGCTATTTGTTTGGTCTTTTTGTCATTTTGAAGCTTTTTTGTGGCTGGACATTCGGAAAATCAAAGCAAATTGACGATTGGTTGTGAGAGTGAGAACTTATATATCTATCTATCTATCTATATGGTGTAGTACATCCCTCTTGTAGTAGAGTATAGTCATACTGTAAGGTGCAAAGTGCGCAATCAGGAACACGATATCCTCTATTTACAAGTTAAAAAAGTGCAAGTAAAAAACGCCACCCATCTGTCCTAACGTAGGGTCAGTGGACTCAGCCTGCTCCTAAACTGCTCCATGGTTTGGGCAGTCACAGCTGATGCTGGCAGGTTGTTCTAGTAGTGGTGCTAGTAGTACTCACTCTTACAGCTTACAGTACATGACTGAAGACTTCAACACCAACAAAAGGGGGAAAACAAAAAGGAGTACAGCACCCAAGGTCATGAAGGTGAGTTATACCGAGCCAAACAATACGGGTGCTAGCTGTCGGTTGTTCTGCCTATCCCTGCGGAATCCTGCCATGCATATCGTTAAACTGAGTGGTAATTACCGAACTTACTACCATTTTAGAATTATTGATCAGTTGAAAGGTTCCGGACTTTCGGTTGATATGACTATGGGCCGAGATTGAGTCATGTTAATGCAGTGATTTCAGACTAGAGTTGAGTCGGTTGACCCAGTCCGAGACAAGAGCAAATCGATTAAAAAGAGAGCAACATTTGTGACACTTAAGAGGTTCTAAACTATAATGTTAATCAGAATAGGTACCCCCTGTGTTAACGCTCAATTCCCATCCGTACTTATTATTGGTAAACCATTATTTTCATACCATTTTTCTGCCTGTCGGACGTGTTCTTCTGCCTCAGCTGTCTTCTTGTTTGTTGCCATTTTGTCGAATGAAGTGCGCCCTCAGTGGTCATATTGTTCACAGCGCCCGGGGGGCGGTACGATGGGGGCGGGACATTGGGGGGGGGGGTGCACGTAGGTCGTCCCGTGCGTGCGTGACTCAATCGAAAGTGACGTGGCCTGTTATGATGATGCTATAAAAAAAATGTGCAATTACTTTTGTCTTTCTCAATTGAATAAATTTGATATTATGTATTCATCACTTTTATTTTTACTATTTTAGAGGGAAGCTAAATGATATCCCAAAAGTCCTCAAATTTGTTGACTTCCCGGTAGGTAAAAGTGAAAAGGTGAAAACAATGGTATGTAAATTGTATTCAGGGAACTTATGCATATTTTCAAATCAGGCTTATTTTGATTGTGGTACTTACAATAAGCAACCATGATTTGGAAGGTTTTCAAACAGCAGCATAACTAAAGTAGTTTTTAAGGGGGGGGGGCACCACTGGGGGGCACCAGGGGGGGGGGGCACCAGGGGGGGCACCAGGGGGGCACCAAATTTTCAAGGGGGACACTGCTGGCAAATCAGTCATAGATTCCATTAATTTGCACTTTAAAAAAACTGGATCTTGATCTACGTAATGGCGGGTTCCAAATGGGGGGGGGGGGGCACTGACATCAATTGGGGAGGCACGGTAGTTAGGCCACTGTTTTCAAATGCTATTTTCATGACTTGGACAATATTTTACGGCAACATTTTCCCGAAGGCCTACAACTACAACAAACTTTATAACCTCTGAGCTTTCACATTGAGACCATGGAGGAGGGAATATGTCCACTAAAGTATATGGCTAGACATGGTGAGGTCTAGCTTGCAATAGTAACAAAGGATGGAACGAAAAATGAAGTGCTAGGAACAACAAATGCATTTTGTTAAATGACGTAGACTATGGAATGGTTTTATTTTTTTCCCAGTGACCTACAATCCTTCAATCAAATGGCACAGATCAAGTAGGGTGTTATATAATACTGGTAGCAGTAATGTGACTAATAATCAAGACATTGCCATAATAATTATTTATACAGAAAATGTATGAAGAGGACTAAAAACCACACCCTTATTTTCCTTCCTCAATTCTTGCACATACTTTAGTGTTGAGAATGGCAGGGGTGGAGATAATGGACCCTTTAATTTAAAAGATGCTGCCCATTAAGTAATAAACAAGAAAATAGGGAACCTGATAAGGGATAAAAAGGTCAATCAATGAAACTAAAGTGAGTGACAATTAGTTGGTTATACTTTCTACAAGTAAACATAATAGAAAATGCTAAAAGGAAATGTTTTTGTTTTCAAAATGTTTACAGACAAATCCATCAAAACAAAAATCAATATCTTATCCAACAAAAAATGACAAAATTTATTTGTTTACAAGACAATAGCATAAACTTTCTCTAATAAATACATGTATAAACTTTTTAACCAGTTTCCATATCTAGAACCCTGAAAAATGCCCCGAATAAATGTTAAAGTCCTTCTTACTGTTGAAATCAGGATTTCAAAATCAACGCTTTAGATTGTCTTTGATTAATAATAATAATAATTACTAGTTCTTATATTGTGCGTTTTACAATAATGTATCAATGCGCTTTTAGTGCCCTGGTCATTGGGTCAATAGCATTCCTTTTTAATCTTTCTCAGCTCCCTGGGGTCATTGGGTCAATAGCATTCCTTTTTAATCTTTCTCAGCTCCCTGGGGAGTATACAGCCCTGGGCTGCAGTGGCACTCCGAAGGATTTTTCAAACACAATATCAATCTCTACCCTCGCAGGTACCCATTTATACCCCTGGTTGAAGAGAAGCAATTATAGTAAAGTATCTTGCTCAAGAATACAAGTGTCATGACCGGGATTCGAACCCCCACTCCGACGACTTAACCAGAACTTGATTTCGATGCTCTAAACCACTCGGCCATGATCAAGGCCTAATTACGTAACGCACATAAAATTTGCTTAGCATATAGAACATTCCTGCTCAGCACCAATCAGTTACCAGCCCAAATGCCATGCAATGTACATTGCTCATGACCGGTTCCCTGCTACTTTTTGCTAATCAATTACATTCGTTGAAGCAAACATTTTCTGCTAACAGGTTTTTTGAATGGGACCTTGCTGATAATAAATCTTAATTACATTAAATTAACTAGCTAACTGCAATTGTTGAGTAAATAAAAAAATATATATAATTATACATCTTCTCACACAACTGTGATTTGAACAACTTTTGACACCGATTTAGTCACATATGTAGGAGTTGTCTGGCATCATATAAATTATCAAAAAAGACAACACAATGAACTTAAAAAGAATATTTAAAAAGAACCGTAAGGATACCTGAAACAAAGAGCTGAAAAGAAACTGTTAAGATAAACAGTTTATAAGACGGGCAAATTTAACAATGTGAAATAAGAATTTAAGACAAAGTGCAATAACAAAGAAATTGTGAATTTAAAAAAAAGAAAACAAAGAAGAAATGTTTACTTTGAATCAGACAGCTCACTGATTAAGTTTATACCAGTAGCAATCCTCTTGAGAAATATTTCAGTCTAAGAAACTTTCAAAGTCAAGGAAATAGCATTTAAAGACCCGTGAGTCAAATAAAAACATGAGTAATAACTAGTTTTGTATAGGGCTTTATGGGCCTTGTCACACGAGGCAACTTTTACAGGCAACACGGAGGCAACCAACTGCAGTGCATGCTACAGGATCACTTTGGTAGCACATGAGTAGATAAGTGTAACTTGGTTCTTTTATGTTCATTTTATACACAAAACATGGAACCTATGGCTTTACGTCCAATCTGGAGGACGAAGCAATAATGGTTAAGTGTCTTGCTTAAAAAGGACACAAGTGTCAACAGCGGGACTCGAACCCAGACTCTACTGATCAGAAACACCAGAGCTTGATGAGTCCAGTGTGCTTGACCTCTCGGCCACAACACACCAATGCTGCAACCAGAATAGTTCAGATATGGACGTGCACAAAATCCCTGACAAAATGTAGACCACATTTCGCTGTTTTTGCTATAGTATGATCACATAATTTTATGAACTTTCCACATGTTACTTGTATTTTTGTTTATTAAATTGTTGTTGTTGAAAAATACAGGATAGGAATGAATTAACTAGTCCCAAAAAACAATGATCTGGTAGGCATTTTCATGATGATATCACAAAGCCCCCTTCTATCTGGTCGGCACTTTCATGATGACATCACAAAGTGCCCTCTATCTGGTCGGCATTTCGTGTATGGCTGGAATGTCGGCAGTGGGATCTTCCTCTCTGAGTCCTTCACTCTTTCTCTCTTTTCCGATCAGCTCAAGTAGAGCCTGGGCCTCGGGGTCCTTATCCAGCACACTCTTCTTTTCATCTTCGTCGTCCTCCTAAGAAGAAGAGACAGAAACCAGAAACATAAAATCTCTTTTTTAAGCACCATTCAGCAAAACAACGAAAAGGACAACTACTACTACTAGTAGTACTACCCAACTTCAAGTTCTTGTGACAGACACAGGGTTCGTACACTTATAATAGCTATAAATTCAAGGACTTTTCAAGGACTTTAAAGGTCCAGAAATCCCATTATCAAGGACCAAAATCCAGCAAATATTGATGGTTTATTTGAGACTTGTATATAAAATGCTTGGTGTAGGGTGATTTGATTCTGTCCAATTAGTTAAAGTTTGAAGGTTGGCTGGTCACTTAAACTTAAACTTGATGAAAAAACACAACATTACTCTGCATGATTAAATACTTTAATTACAAAAAGTGAATTTTCAAGGACTTACAAGGACCTAAGATAAATCCAAGGACTTTCAAGGCCTTGAAAAACAGATTTTCAAATTCCAGGACTTTCAAGGATTTTCAAGGACCGTACGAACCCTGCAGACAGAGAACCCAACACTACCAAAAACAACACCAATCAACCATCCTATTTGTGGTTTCTTTGCTCGTGGTCAAAACACTACAGCCCACATTTGAACTATTAGACCTAGGTGCAGACAGAGAGCCGCCCAACACAGCAACGACCTCACAGTAAGCCATAACTGAGGTTTCTTGGGGGACGGGGCGGACCAACAGCCCACACCTTAGCCACATTTATAGTAAACACCTAGGGACAGACAGCGAGACAACACAAAAACAGACCAACAAGCCGACAACCCCTAACTGAGGTTTCTAGGGGAGTGGTCCGACAGCCCACACCTCAACCATATTGAAACACCTAGGGACAAACAGAGTTCCAAACAGAGAAACAAACCAACAAACCGACCACTCTTAACTGAGGTCTTTAGGGGAGTTGTCAACCAACCTAAACTTTGACATAAAACATACTTAAAATAAAGACCGAGGGACAGACAAAAAGCCCAACACAGAAACAAACCAACAGACCAACCAACAAACACCCCAACACTCCCCCACCTTACCTGTGGTTTCTTTGGCAGTGGTCCAACAGCCCACACTTCAACTGTATCAATAGTAAAGTCCTCCTTGGATGATAACTGAGGGCTGTCATACGTGGTGCATTTAGGCCTGGCACGGCTATGCCCTTCACCAAACTCCTGATTTATCCACAGTCCAAAGTAGTCAAACTGACCACCCATACCCTGTTATTGTAAAAACAGAAGTGATTAAAAAAAAACCTCTGCAAAGCGACACTACCGTAGTTAACCATATGATTAAACAATCTTTTAAAATAATTTCACTCATCAGTATACAAAAAAAACACAACGATCTTCTGTGACAACCAACCCTGTGTATGTCTTACCAGACCATTGGGCAGTGTCTGCTGGTCAATGTTGAGATACATGTAGTGGTCATTCTGTGCGCTGGGTTCATAGATATCAACTTTGGGAGCTAGACTGAACAAGAAGCAGCTGCTAGAGCCTGAAATACCACAGGGGAAAAGCACAAACAAAAAAATCATTACAGACATCCAAATAAATAGCAACAGTATTTAAACCATGCCTGATGTGGCAGAGGGTGTTCTCCCCCCCCCAAAAAAAATGTTCCCATACTTCAACAAACTCTTTTCCTCTTGTAATAATAATAAATAATAATAATCGATTCTTATATAGCGCTTTATCACAGCCCGAATGCCGTATCAAAGCACTTCTGACATTATTACCCCTGGTCACTGGGCCATATATTTCATTCCTTAAACCATCTCAGCTCCCTGGGGAGTATACAGCCGGTGCTGCGAGTTTACCGCGCTCCAAGCTAATCATTCACATAAACCATCTCTGCCCTCACAGGTACCCATTTTACCCCTGGGTGGAGAGAAGCAATTATGGTTAAGTGTCTTGCTCAAGGACACAAGTGTCACGACCGGGATTTGAACCCACATCCCGATGACTTAACCACCAGAACTTGAGTCCACGACACCCTAAAATTCTTTAAAGAATTCCTGAGACTTCCAGACCACAATGAAGACACAATAGACCGTATTGAATATGACGTCACCATTCAAATATCTGCCCTACATTATGGCGTCTAGCGTGTGTGTGATGGTGTGCGTGCATGTGCCGTAGAAATCAAACCGGGAACGCTGCGTACTTCATTGATGTACGCGTTTAGATGCGCACACGGTTTGCCCTACAAGATGGTGACTTTCATAGCAACAAAGGGGTTATTCAATACGGTCTATAGGAAGGGGGTACATCATGCCACATAACGAGCACCAAATGATAATAGGTTCATTGGGGTCTTATACAATGCACGTATCTACCAATAAGGTACTCAAGTTGCTGGAACAAAAAGAAATACGGTAAGCAGGTGAAGGATTTGTTAAGAAGGAACGATAATGTGAACCATCAAAATGCCATCTAGGGAAGCACAGTATTATAATTTGCTGCTAAACCATACCATAAATACTGGCAAAATACCACTGGGAAGAAAATGCAACAAAACTTCATTACAGGCGTCTAAGTAGGTAGTAATAATATTGGATTATACAAAGAGCAGTAACTGTTAACAGTTATGTTGCCAGTATACTGTTTATCCGATTAGTGCCAGGTTACTCCGCTTATCTACAAGGGTTTAAGGTGTCTGGGGTTATAACACATGGTCCAGGGCAGACCCTGGGCTCTGGGACAATACAGCTGCAAAACTATTTTTTATTTCTATGGTTCAAGCAGGATTTGAAAACCAAGGATTACTTTTGGACTTCCATATTTATGACGGTTGTCCTGGAAGTCAGGGCTATAAAAAAAGGGAGGAATCTTTTGAAGCTTCTATTGACAAAAGATGCAAACATTTTCACCAAGCGCTCAGGGAGATTTTGTACAACAATTAGGGAGATACTTAGAATTACATTCAATATAATAGAGTTTCCATAATCAGGGAGATTGTCAAATTTGTTCATCAGAACATGGAAAGATTGGTTTATTTTCATGGAATTTTTCTGCAGAATCAGGGAGAGTTGGCATCTCTGCTATTGATAACCTACCAACAAAGCTGGGGCCAAGTTCCCAACTCTGTGACGCGAACCCCCCAAAGACATTCCCGTCCGTGTCCCGCACCAGCACAACCGTGGGACCCTTGTTCTTGATGTGGGACAGCAATGTGGCAAAGCTAGCACCATGGAGGTTGGAGGAGAAACAGAAACGCCACTGGTCTTGCAGGTGCCGAGGTAGATGATGGTTGAGAATGAGGAGAGTAGGAATGTGGAGCTGGCTGCGCACTCTGCGCCAGTTGATATCCAGGCAGGCCGGTAGGCATGGCATGTGGAAAAGAACAGATGCGTCTGACGAGTCATCAGATGATGCCGCCTAGGGGAAGGATAAGAAGATCAGTTCAACCAAAAATCATTTAAAAAGCTATTACCCAGCAGCGTTCTCCCTTAACCCTTTCGTTACCATAGGCGACTTTAGTCGACTGCACTCATACCCCCTCTTCCTTACCATTGGCGACTTTAGTCGACCAAGCTTGCACACAAAAAGGCACTCAAGCCTGAGCACAAAGGCCATTTGTAATAAAGTTGTAGTTTTGTCCATGTTCACCCTCCATACCCAAGCTTACCATCATTGGAAAGAGAGAGATCGGATCTTTCCAATGGTGGTAAAATAAAATAAGGTTGCTATTATGCAATCTCTTCAAATTGGAGTTGGAAGATCCGAAATGCCAAACACCTACGGAGCGCCATATGGTTGTGTACAAAAAAGTGTTTGGGATTACAGATTGCACCGAGGAAAGAATGACCAAGAACTTTGACATTTATTGGACCAATCTCAATGAGTTTTGGATTATATGAAAGGGAATTCAATAAGGAAGAACTTTTTTATTACTTATTTTGCTGTAAAACAATATCTTCAAGGAGATAATGGAGTTTGTAAAAGTGGCCTTTGAACGAAAGCTTTCTGTTGTACAAGAATGTGTGCTTCACGCTTGAGTGGTCAAACAAAGCGGTCACCAGCGGACGTTGTTTATGTCCAAACAATTCGGTAACGAAAGGGTTAACAGTGGTCCGCTGGCCAAATGCCAGTTAAAACACCCAAGGACCAGTCAAAAATTCACTCCAGTGGTCTGGCTGGTAAGTTCAATGATGAAAGGAATCCCTATTTAATATGAAATATGGACCAGTGACAAAGCTGATGGACCAGTGAAATGACAAGCTAACTGGTCCTGCTGGCCGGTCACTGAAAAAGTTATGAGCAAACCCTGCCCACTCAGTTTCCTTTGTGGTTTATTACTTGATATTTGAAATAAAAAGTCGCAGGCCCTCATCAAGATGATCCCCTGGCTGCCACTTCCCAGGTTGTATCCTAAACTTGGATGTGATCCCTGGCTATACGGCAGTTACAGGTTGAATGGCTCCCTACTGGTACCCCTGAACAATAGGGAGACCGCCAACATTTCGGGCTAGATAGCTGGTAGAGTGCCGGCACATTGATCCGGAGGTCGCAGGTTCAAGTCCCGCTGTAGTCAATTTTTCTTTGTTCAACCCAAATCTATTTGTGCAAATTTACCAGTTATTTTTCCTCATGGTTTAAAAAAATGACATGATCTAGGCCCACTTTTATGAAGCTGCTTACCACAAAATTCTGTGCTTACAGCGCACTGTAGAGTGCATGATTCTATGGGCCTTGAGTGCAGAACTCTGCGCAAAGCAAAATCTTGATTGAGGTACTGGTCGCGACAATCAAAACTTTACGAAATATTGGCTGGTAGCCTAGTTTTACTTAGCAAGTTTTTTTCTTTTCTTAGCAAGTTTTTTTGGCTTATTTAGAAATTTGGGCCCCAGTGTTACACTACGGCAGTGAGACGGCAGCATGAATGAACTTACAGCGGCAGGTGTTTTAGAAGAGTCAACGAAGCAGAGATGAAACACAGCTGTGAAGACTTTCTGCATGAGTGGAGTTTGTTGAAGCCAACGCCCAAACTCATCCGTACTCACTGGTGAGGCTGTCGTCTTTCCTCCTGGGAAGTGGACATCGGAAAGTGAGTTAAGGTCAACTGAGTCTGTAATCAGTTGATTATAAATTAATTTACAGTTTCATTTGCAGTGGCTGTAATCTGGCCCATGTGTCTACTCAAAGGTATCTGTTAAAGGTTGGGGCATAGATCCGTTTTTTGTCAACGTAATGTTTATTTATAGGCAAAATAAAAGAAAGATACAATAAAAGACACATGTGAAAATTTCAGTTGATTACAGTGCCTGCTTGTTGAGAAAACACTAGCACCTACCTTTAATGAGTGAAAGGAAGACACTGAAATACCTGAAAACTCTTACCAGCACTAAAAATCCGCATGACCAGGTCAATGAAGTTCTGGTTGGATTCTGGTGTGCAGACTAACTCCCAATTCTTCATCTGATTACAGGTTTGTAATGCTTCTTCGTAAGACTGTAGCAAGGAGCCTATGAGCTTCAGTGGTAAAAAATAAATAAATCAATACATATTCATATGATTATTTAGGGTACACCGTGATGACGGTCCTAATGATAAACTCCAGTGGGTTGAGTCATTGCTGACCAAAAAAGGATCTGTCACTAGAACTTTAGGAGGTTAGGGCCTTGAATTTTACTGTTCCACTGGCCTGAGGCCAGTGATTTAAGTGTTACACCAGTAAACGATCCACTGGCCTGAGGCCAGTGATTTAAGTGTTACACCAGTAAACGGGACAAGTCCAATGGTCATGTTTTTTTCTTTCAATTCAACATCTTTGTCTGATGAAAAGAATGATGTTCAAATGTTGAGTTTGAATCTCATAAATATTTCCAAACTCTGCTGAGTATCACCCATAAACAGAAGGGATAAATCTTCTCTTAGTGTTTGTTCAAATAAAACAGTTTGTGTGATAAAAACTGTGTTCTCATTTTGATTCTAGTCTCTTCCCCTTTTGATTCTGATCTTGTAAATAAAATTCCTGTCCAGTAAAGATTCTGAGCTACAAGTCCTGCGGATTTGTGGATTTTTCCACCCAATTCGAGCCCTAGAGGTATGCTGAAATGATGGCATTTCCAACCTGTTAGTAACCCCTGGAGTTGGATATTTCAAGGATCATTTGGGGATCAAGGCCCAATTCCAAAGAGCTGCTTAAAACCATGTACAGACAGTTCATTTCCGAAAAATCATCCCCATATGCCCATACATTGGTGATCTTGTTATTTATTTGCCCTGTCATTTTCAGGAAATTTCAGGAACTTATTAAAAAACTAACACTGATTGTTTTACTCATTTCTCAAAAGCAAGAGCATTTCAGGCAAAAATATTTCAAGGGAAGTTTTACATCATGACCTCCATTATACAAAAGTAATGCGCAATTTTGTAAATACTTCTTTTTCAATCTAACACCAATGCTGTGCACACCCTCTAGGCCTGTTCCTCCAAAATACAAAATAAATAAATAAAAAACACACCAAACAGAAACTAAACAAGCAAGCAAGCAAACAAACAAACAAACAAACAACAAGTAAAAATCCGTTACCTTTGATAGATGGCCGACAGACACAGCGTTTGTCCCCTCATCAGCAAACAACGAAAACATCAATCTACTCTGTTGGTCCACAGTTCCGTTCATCAAATAACCCAACGTCGTCATAAAGGCGTTCTGAGATATTTTGATCTCGCCTGGAATGTTTTTGGCCTTCATCTCTTTGTGGAGTTGTATTACTATCGAGGATGGGAGCTTGCCCCCAATGAAGCCCTGAAAGTAGAGAAAAGAAGCAACAAATTAAGGGAGAAAACTAAAACCCATTTATTATGAAACCCTGCAACAAGTTAACTCAGAACAGCTGAACAGGGATGATATTTGACAAACGCGAACATTCCTGAAAAAATGGCATGTGGGCCTGGGTTACCCGCTTATTCTAGACCCAGAACATCCAAAGTGTTACAATACAGGAGATTTACAGACTCTGTGTGCCACCAGAAATACAGAACTTCAGGTTTGGACACAGTGTGGACTATTTCTTTCTCCTTTTGGCGATTTCTTTACTTGTCTCAAGAAAAATTAAAGGGTCAGGAAAATTCCTGAGAAATCACATGCCTAAACTGAGGGGAAAAAACTATAATTGTTGAAAAACAGTAGCAAAGCTGGGGTTCGTGGCACCCATGGCAAGGTTTTTTAGATGGTGCCCTTCACTTACTTTATCTCTGAGTCTTTAAAAAATAGATGAGGTAACACTAATAACGACGACTCACACACCACTTAAAAAACATCAAACAAACACACCTTGGTCGGTTTGGCTACCCTCTTAGGCAGTACCTGGGGGTGTACATGCCCACCTTGCCCCCTGCTTCTGCCACCGTCTAAAGCCCAAGTTGTTCGAAACTGAGATTTGTATCAACTTTATGTCAATTCCGGCCTAAAACTTGTAGCCACAATTTTCAAGTCTATTGTTATGACTAAATGGTGTGTCTTGACCAAGTCGTCTTGCACACCCAGGGCTCTGGCTCTGGTGTTGTCTGTGTAGAGTCTGTTGGTTCAGGTCTGAGTCGTGACATTTTTGCCATTAACAGTTTAACTGTATTTGGCTTCCTCCTTATGATGGAATGTAAAGCCGTAGGTCCCATTTGTAAATGCACGTACAAAAAAACATTACACTCATTGTTAAGAAGAGAGGTTTGCCCCAGTGTTTCCGGTATGGTTGTCTAGAGATTGTGCAGTCATCACCTGGTAAGAGGCACTTTGCATTGAGTTTCATAACTCATAACAGCTCTGTATAATAAAAAGAAAAATCTATTTCAAGCCAATATGGCTCACCAGGCTGGTGTTATCTGGTGTCATTAAATGACTTGGAATATTTCTATTCCCCGTGGACAGGATGCCAGTCCATCCCAGGTTACTCCCCAACTCTTGCCATTACCCATTTGAACTCCTGGGTGGAGAGAAGCAATTAGGATTAAAGTGCCAGGCTCAAGGACACAAGTGTCCGACCGACTTATGCCAGGGTTCAAACACACATTCTGTAAATCACAAAAATTGAGTATGCCAGCGTAGACCCCTCAGCCATGACAACCACGACTAAATCATTGAGATACATAGTACAGGGTTTAGCAGGACCAGTTAGCTTGCCATTTCACTGGTCAATCACCTTTTCCACTGGTCCATATTTTTGTCAACACTGAACTAGCCAGTCAGACCGCTTCGAGTGAATGTTGACTGGTCATCTGGTGTTTCAACTGGCGCATTTGGCCAGGGGACTACTGTTAGAGCCTTGTCACACGAGGCAATTTTTCCAGGCAACTTTGAGGCAACCAAGTGCAGTGCATGCTACAGGACCTTTTTGGTAGCACAGGAGTCATTTTTCAAACAATGTCTTATGATCCCCAAGAAAAATATATGAACATTGAAATGTGAATGCCTTTTCTTCATGGAGATTGCCTGGAGCTGGTTGCCTGTAAATTGCCTCGTGTGACATGGCCCTTAAGGTGAGAACTCTGCAAGTGTAGATAAACTATAAAGTGCCATCACAAACTATACATGCGATCAGCAACATGACATAAAGTATTGGGATCTCGTGTCTCCTAACCTGAAGCTGTGGCAGGGTGAAACCATCTTCCACCTTGTTAGGTTGACATATTTTCTTGAAGGTTTGGCTGAGTTCTTCAACTTCATGCTCCGAGAAGAGACTTGACGACCCCTTCCCAGGAGTCCCTTTCACTTCCTGGTCTACGGCTGAGCTGGGCGACTGTCCCATGCTGGTTGGAGGTCGGACTACTTCAAATATCTGTTGAATTTTTGCAAGTAAATGTCAAATCGTTATACCTGAAAAAAAAAAGGACATTTTAAATTATAGTATTTTGTGAAATGTTTTGGAAATGTTTTTAAACGACTTTTTTGTAGGTGAGCAAGATTGCCGCTGCTCAGGGTGAGCTTGATTGGGGGCGACATAGTTGGAGCGGATGCTGGTCATCTCGCCCCCTAGCAAGCTCGCCCCCAACAAAGTTGCCCCCTGCAAAGTCGCCCCCCTACCCGGCTCGCCCCGGGTTGTTGCAAAGTTGCCCCCTGACAATGTCGCCCCCTGACAATGTCGCCCCCTGACAATGTCGCCCCCTGACAATGCGCCCCCTAGCAAAGTCGCCCCCAGATGTTATTTAGTTCGGAAAATAATTAAGGCTTCTTATGGTAACGGTTTTGAATTGGCCAGACCCAGAAAGATCCACTGTAGCAGCTGTGAACAAAAGATATAGTTAAAACCATTTTCAGAAAAGATTCCATTTGAAGTAATGTGCTTGTGAAAGGTCTAAATAGGGCCTATATCGTTTTTCATCCCCCCCCCCTCCAACATTGAAAATCTACTCTATAAATTGAATGTTAAATTTACTACAGGTTTTCCTGGTCATTGTCGGCCACATTTAGTATTTTTATACAAAAGGTGACTCTTTCGAACGACTAATTTGAATAGACTGGCGTGCCAGACCCCTGGATCGTCCCCAAATGGGGGAGGCTATTTCTAGTTTTGAACTTCAGAAACCCTAATAAAATATGTAGCTTTCCACCGAGTATCCACTATAAAAAAAAATTAAAAGGATGAAAAAAATAACGATGTCAATAATCATTAAATTTAATGATTGTTTTGTTTTAATTTTTATGTATTATTTATTTGCAAAAAAAAAAAGTCTATTAGTAACAAGTAGGCTAACGATTTTTTAAATGTTATATCTGTAATTCAGTAATTGCTAGGTATTATATTTGTACAAAAAATGTCTATAAAGTTTATTAAGTATTTGTTGGGTGTTATAATTTACGATAAATTGAGCGACGTTAATAAAATCATTGACAAATTTGGGGCATGGAGTTTATTATTTGATGACGTTTTTTTACCCAAGCACAAACTAAACATACAAGCTATAATTAGGCTTTACTCAATATTCCTTTCAATACGATTACCACCATAAGAAGCCTTATTTCCAAACTAAATAACATCTGGGGGCGACTTTGCTAGGGGGCGGCATTGTTTGGGGGTGACTTTGTAACAACCCGGGGCGAGCCGGTTAGGGGGCGACTTTGCACGGGGCGACTTTGTTGGGGGCGAGGTTGCTAGGGGGCGAGATGATTAGCCTCAGTTGGAGCATGCTCGCTAGGTGGGCCCCCCCCCACCTAGAGAGCATGCTAGGGGGGGGGGGGGGGGATGGGCGGCAGGGGGACAAGATGACTGGCTTCCTACCAGGGCTAGTTCAGAAAAACTTCCGCCACTTTTTCACTCAGACTTAGAGTTCATGACATTGTTACCCAAAAGCAATATTTCATTTTAGTAAATAAGATGAATATAAGTATTAATACTTAGTTAGGGGGGGCCTATTTTTTATAAAAAAAAAAAGTGGCGGCCGATACAGAAATTTTTCTAATGTCTTATCTCCTTGCTTTTGAAGTCTGTTTCTACCTTGAGTTAAAGTTCATGCGTGATCAAACAAAAATTCTAATGAAAATGTCAACAAACAAATTGTTTCATTAGGCCTAGCACTGTAGCAAATAGCAGTGCAGTAGCAATAGCAGTAGCGCATATTGTTTTGAAATTTTATTGTGAAATTGTTAATGTTATGTAGCTCTAAAATCGATTGTTTTGCGATAAATTAAATGACAATCTTCTCAATAAAACAACCCCAGACTTACCGATATGGAAAAATGACTTCTTTCCTGTCAGCTTTGTTTTATTTGTTACGCCTTTATCTTATGACAAACTGCAAAGCCAAACCATTTGCCTAAAGACGACACCCATTAAAACCAAGTCCAAGGACGGTCTATTTCGATCACCTGACTGCACTAAAATTAAAATCCATTTCACGCAAACTGGACATTTAATAAGTTTTTATTTCCTAGGGCACTAACGTCGAGTTTTTTTTGTTTTACCTCAATCAATGCTCTAGACTAATAAAACTGATTGTCGTGAATTGCTAACTTATAGGGGTATTTCAGGTGTTAGGGCGAATGCGAATTTAGAGTGTTGATTAAAAACACAATATTCTCTGAACTTCGCTGTAATGTCACGCTAAAAAGGCTTTCTTGAGCAAGGAAGTTTGGTTTCTTCATGTATTTCTGCGGTATAAAAACGCAGACTACCCTTTCCAGTCCTAAACAAAAAAGAAAACTCACCGGACTGAAGCCTAGCCGCTTATTGGGTCAGATTTCCCATCCGCGTATTCAAGGGACGGCCAGCCGAGTCTTCAGGAAAATTAGAATCCATGCAGTAAAAGGCGGTGAAATTTCTGTGTCCCTTCTTTTTTTATTTTAACGAATTTTCGAATAATTTTGCTTTATCAGTATAATTTTTCAATACTTTTCACTAACATATCAATGGCCATACTCGTAGACCAAATTAGCTCACTTAGTTGCATAATAAGTGAGTAATTAGCCGCCACAATTAAGACCTCATCATCAAGACCATATAACGCAACTGCTAGAAAACTTGCACTCACCCCAAAAGTAAATGTACCCTTCGTGTCGCAAAACAGATGGAATTTTGTTATTTAATCCGATGGACCATACCACTGGGCACACTTAATTTTGGAGGTGGCTAATTCGGATCACTAATTAATACCTAAATTGCCGCTACAATACACGCCATTTTCTGTGAAACTTTAATGTATGGCACTTGTTACAAATACTTACTATTATGAATGCACTCGCCGTAAAGTAAACGTACCCTTCATGTTGCATAAAAGATGAAATTATTCCTTAGTCCGATAGACCATACCACTGGGCACACTGGGCATTGCCCTGCTGCAAGGCCTTGGTGCAGCAAGGCAAGGCCCTGCCTGCAGCAAGGCAAGGCCCTGCCTGCAGCAAGGCAAGGCCCTTGGTGCAGCAAGGCCTTGGTGCAGCAATGCCTTGGTGCAGCAAGGCCTTGCTGCAGCAAGGCCTTGGTGCAGCAAGGCCTTGGTGCAGCAAGGCCTTGGTGCAGCAAGGCCTTGGTGCAGCAAGGCCTTGGTGCAGCAAGGCCTTGGTGCAGCAAGGCCTTGGTGCAGCAAGGCCTTGGTGCAGCAAGGCCTTGGTGCAGCAAGGCCTTGGTGCAGCAAGGCCTTGGTGCAGCAAGGCCTTGGTGCAGCAAGGCCTTGGTGCAGCAAGGCCTTGGTGCAGCAAGGCCTTGGTGCAGCAAGGCCTTGGTGCAGCAAGGCCTTGGTGCAGCAAGGCCTTGGTGCAGCAAGGCCTTGGTGCAGCAAGGCCTTGGTGCAGCAAGGCCTTGGTGCAGCAAGGCCTTGGTGCAGCAAGGCCTTGGTGCAGCAAGGCCTTGGTGCAGCAAGGCCTTGGTGCAGCAAGGCCTTGGTGCAGCAAGGCCTTGGTGCAGCAAGGCCTTGGTGCAGCAAGGCATTGGTGCAGCAAGGCCTTGGTGCAGCAAGGCCTTGGTGCAGCAAGGCCTTGGTGCAGCAAGGCCTTGGTGCAGCAAGGCCTTGGTGCAGCAAGGCCTTGGTGCAGCAAGGCCTTGGTGCAGCAAGGCCTTGGTGCAGCAAGGCCTTGGTGCAGCAAGGCCTTGGTGCAGCAAGGCCTTGGTGCAGCAAGGCCTTGGTGCAGCAAGGCCTTGGTGCAGCAAGGCCTTGGTGCAGCAAGGCCTTGGTGCAGCAAGGCCTTGGTGCAGCAAGGCCTTGGTGCAGCAAGGCCTTGGTGCAGCAAGGCCTTGGTGCAGCAAGGCCTTGGTGCAGCAAGGCCTTGGTGCAGCAAGGCCTTGGTGCAGCAAGGCCTTGGTGCAGCAAGGCCTTGGTGCAGCAAGGCCTTGGTGCAGCAAGGCCTTGGTGCAGCAAGGCCTTGGTGCAGCAAGGCCTTGGTGCAGCAAGGCCTTGCTGCAGCAAGGCCTTGCTGCAGCAAGGCCTTGGTGCAGCAAGGCCTTGCTGCAGCAAGGCCTTGCTGCAGCAAGGCCTTGCTGCAGCAAGGCCTTGGTGCAGCAAGGCCTTGGTGCAGCAAGGCCTTGGTGCAGCAAGGCCTTGGTGCAGCAAGGCCTTGGTGCAGCAAGGCCTTGGTGCAGCAAGGCCTTGGTGCAGCAAGGCCTTGGTGCAGCAAGGCCTTGGTGCAGCAAGGCCTTGGTGCAGCAAGGCCTTGGTGCAGCAAGGCCTTGGTGCAGCAAGGCCTTGGTGCAGCAAGGCCTTGGTGCAGCAAGGCCTTGGTGCAGCAAGGCCTTGGTGCAGCAAGGCCTTGGTGCAGCAAGGCCTTGGTGCAGCAAGGCCTTGGTGCAGCAAGGCCTTGCTGCAGCAAGGCCTTGCTGCAGCAAGGCCTTGGTGCAGCAAGGCCTTGCTGCAGCAAGGCCTTGCTGCAGCAAGGCCTTGGTGCAGCAAGGCCTTGGTGCAGCAAGGCCTTGGTGCAGCAAGGCCTTGGTGCAGCAAGGCCTTGGTGCAGCAAGGCCTTGGTGCAGCAAGGCCTTGGTGCAGCAAGGCCTTGGTGCAGCAAGGCCTTGGTGCAGCAAGGCCTTGGTGCAGCAAGGCCTTGGTGCAGCAAGGCCTTGGTGCAGCAAGGCCTTGGTGCAGCAAGGCCTTGGTGCAGCAAGGCCTTGGTGCAGCAAGGCCTTGGTGCAGCAAGGCCTTGGTGCAGCAAGGCCTTGGTGCAGCAAGGCCTTGGTGCAGCAAGGCCTTGGTGCAGCAAGGCCTTGGTGCAGCAAGGCCTTGGTGCAGCAAGGCCTTGGTGCAGCAAGGCCTTGGTGCAGCAAGGCCTTGGTGCAGCAAGGCCTTGGTGCAGCAAGGCCTTGGTGCAGCAAGGCCTTGGTGCAGCAAGGCCTTGGTGCAGCAAGGCCTTGGTGCAGCAAGGCCTTGGTGCAGCAAGGCCTTGGTGCAGCAAGGCCTTGGTGCAGCAAGGCCTTGGTGCAGCAAGGCCTTGGTGCAGCAAGGCCTTGGTGCAGCAAGGCCTTGGTGCAGCAAGGCCTTGGTGCAGCAAGGCCTTGGTGCAGCAAGGCCTTGGTGCAGCAAGGCCTTGGTGCAGCAAGGCCTTGGTGCAGCAAGGCCTTGGTGCAGCAAGGCCTTGGTGCAGCAAGGCCTTGGTGCAGCAAGGCCTTGGTGCAGCAAGGCCTTGGTGCAGCAAGGCCTTGGTGCAGCAAGGCCTTGGTGCAGCAAGGCCTTGGTGCAGCAAGGCCTTGGTGCAGCAAGGCCTTGGTGCAGCAAGGCCTTGGTGCAGCAAGGCCTTGGTGCAGCAAGGCCTTGGTGCAGCAAGGCCTTGGTGCAGCAAGGCCTTGGTGCAGCAAGGCCTTGGTGCAGCAAGGCCTTGGTGCAGCAAGGCCTTGGTGCAGCAAGGCCTTGGTGCAGCAAGGCCTTGGTGCAGCAAGGCCTTGGTGCAGCAAGGCCTTGGTGCAGCAAGGCCTTGGTGCAGCAAGGCCTTGGTGCAGCAAGGCCTTGGTGCAGCAAGGCCTTGGTGCAGCAAGGCCTTGGTGCAGCAAGGCCTTGGTGCAGCAAGGCCTTGGTGCAGCAAGGCCTTGGTGCAGCAAGGCCTTGGTGCAGCAAGGCCTTGGTGCAGCAAGGCCTTGGTGCAGCAAGGCCTTGGTGCAGCAAGGCCTTGGTGCAGCAAGGCCTTGGTGCAGCAAGGCCTTGGTGCAGCAAGGCCTTGGTGCAGCAAGGCCTTGGTGCAGCAAGGCCTTGGTGCAGCAAGGCCTTGGTGCAGCAAGGCCTTGGTGCAGCAAGGCCTTGGTGCAGCAAGGCCTTGGTGCAGCAAGGCCTTGGTGCAGCAAGGCCTTGGTGCAGCAAGGCCTTGGTGCAGCAAGGCCTTGGTGCAGCAAGGCCTTGGTGCAGCAAGGCCTTGGTGCAGCAAGGCCTTGGTGCAGCAAGGCCTTGGTGCAGCAAGGCCTTGGTGCAGCAAGGCCTTGGTGCAGCAAGGCCTTGGTGCAGCAAGGCCTTGGTGCAGCAAGGCCTTGGTGCAGCAAGGCCTTGGTGCAGCAAGGCCTTGGTGCAGCAAGGCCTTGGTGCAGCAAGGCCTTGGTGCAGCAAGGCCTTGGTGCAGCAAGGCCTTGGTGCAGCAAGGCCTTGGTGCAGCAAGGCCTTGGTGCAGCAAGGCCTTGGTGCAGCAAGGCCTTGGTGCAGCAAGGCCTTGGTGCAGCAAGGCCTTGGTGCAGCAAGGCCTTGGTGCAGCAAGGCCTTGGTGCAGCAAGGCCTTGGTGCAGCAAGGCCTTGGTGCAGCAAGGCCTTGGTGCAGCAAGGCCTTGGTGCAGCAAGGCCTTGGTGCAGCAAGGCCTTGGTGCAGCAAGGCCTTGGTGCAGCAAGGCCTTGGTGCAGCAAGGCCTTGGTGCAGCAAGGCCTTGGTGCAGCAAGGCCTTGGTGCAGCAAGGCCTTGGTGCAGCAAGGCCTTGGTGCAGCAAGGCCTTGGTGCAGCAAGGCCTTGGTGCAGCAAGGCCTTGGTGCAGCAAGGCCTTGGTGCAGCAAGGCCTTGGTGCAGCAAGGCCTTGGTGCAGCAAGGCCTTGGTGCAGCAAGGCCTTGGTGCAGCAAGGCCTTGGTGCAGCAAGGCCTTGGTGCAGCAAGGCCTTGGTGCAGCAAGGCCTTGGTGCAGCAAGGCCTTGGTGCAGCAAGGCCTTGGTGCAGCAAGGCCTTGGTGCAGCAAGGCCTTGGTGCAGCAAGGCCTTGGTGCAGCAAGGCCTTGGTGCAGCAAGGCCTTGGTGCAGCAAGGCCTTGGTGCAGCAAGGCCTTGGTGCAGCAAGGCCTTGGTGCAGCAAGGCCTTGGTGCAGCAAGGCCTTGGTGCAGCAAGGCCTTGGTGCAGCAAGGCCTTGGTGCAGCAAGGCCTTGGTGCAGCAAGGCCTTGGTGCAGCAAGGCCTTGGTGCAGCAAGGCCTTGGTGCAGCAAGGCCTTGGTGCAGCAAGGCCTTGGTGCAGCAAGGCCTTGGTGCAGCAAGGCCTTGGTGCAGCAAGGCCTTGGTGCAGCAAGGCCTTGGTGCAGCAAGGCCTTGGTGCAGCAAGGCCTTGGTGCAGCAAGGCCTTGGTGCAGCAAGGCCTTGGTGCAGCAAGGCCTTGGTGCAGCAAGGCCTTGGTGCAGCAAGGCCTTGGTGCAGCAAGGCCTTGGTGCAGCAAGGCCTTGGTGCAGCAAGGCCTTGGTGCAGCAAGGCCTTGGTGCAGCAAGGCCTTGGTGCAGCAAGGCCTTGGTGCAGCAAGGCCTTGGTGCAGCAAGGCCTTGGTGCAGCAAGGCCTTGGTGCAGCAAGGCCTTGGTGCAGCAAGGCCTTGGTGCAGCAAGGCCTTGGTGCAGCAAGGCCTTGGTGCAGCAAGGCCTTGGTGCAGCAAGGCCTTGGTGCAGCAAGGCCTTGGTGCAGCAAGGCCTTGGTGCAGCAAGGCCTTGGTGCAGCAAGGCCTTGGTGCAGCAAGGCCTTGGTGCAGCAAGGCCTTGGTGCAGCAAGGCCTTGGTGCAGCAAGGCCTTGGTGCAGCAAGGCCTTGGTGCAGCAAGGCCTTGGTGCAGCAAGGCCTTGGTGCAGCAAGGCCTTGGTGCAGCAAGGCCTTGGTGCAGCAAGGCCTTGGTGCAGCAAGGCCTTGGTGCAGCAAGGCCTTGGTGCAGCAAGGCCTTGGTGCAGCAAGGCCTTGGTGCAGCAAGGCCTTGGTGCAGCAAGGCCTTGGTGCAGCAAGGCCTTGGTGCAGCAAGGCCTTGGTGCAGCAAGGCCTTGGTGCAGCAAGGCCTTGGTGCAGCAAGGCCTTGGTGCAGCAAGGCCTTGGTGCAGCAAGGCCTTGGTGCAGCAAGGCCTTGGTGCAGCAAGGCCTTGGTGCAGCAAGGCCTTGGTGCAGCAAGGCCTTGGTGCAGCAAGGCCTTGGTGCAGCAAGGCCTTGGTGCAGCAAGGCCTTGGTGCAGCAAGGCCTTGGTGCAGCAAGGCCTTGGTGCAGCAAGGCCTTGGTGCAGCAAGGCCTTGGTGCAGCAAGGCCTTGGTGCAGCAAGGCCTTGGTGCAGCAAGGCCTTGGTGCAGCAAGGCCTTGGTGCAGCAAGGCCTTGGTGCAGCAAGGCCTTGGTGCAGCAAGGCCTTGGTGCAGCAAGGCCTTGGTGCAGCAAGGCCTTGGTGCAGCAAGGCCTTGGTGCAGCAAGGCCTTGGTGCAGCAAGGCCTTGGTGCAGCAAGGCCTTGGTGCAGCAAGGCCTTGGTGCAGCAAGGCCTTGGTGCAGCAAGGCCTTGGTGCAGCAAGGCCTTGGTGCAGCAAGGCCTTGGTGCAGCAAGGCCTTGGTGCAGCAAGGCCTTGGTGCAGCAAGGCCTTGGTGCAGCAAGGCCTTGGTGCAGCAAGGCCTTGGTGCAGCAAGGCCTTGGTGCAGCAAGGCCTTGGTGCAGCAAGGCCTTGGTGCAGCAAGGCCTTGGTGCAGCAAGGCCTTGGTGCAGCAAGGCCTTGGTGCAGCAAGGCCTTGGTGCAGCAAGGCCTTGGTGCAGCAAGGCCTTGGTGCAGCAAGGCCTTGGTGCAGCAAGGCCTTGGTGCAGCAAGGCCTTGGTGCAGCAAGGCCTTGGTGCAGCAAGGCCTTGGTGCAGCAAGGCCTTGGTGCAGCAAGGCCTTGGTGCAGCAAGGCCTTGGTGCAGCAAGGCCTTGGTGCAGCAAGGCCTTGGTGCAGCAAGGCCTTGGTGCAGCAAGGCCTTGGTGCAGCAAGGCCTTGGTGCAGCAAGGCCTTGGTGCAGCAAGGCCTTGGTGCAGCAAGGCCTTGGTGCAGCAAGGCCTTGGTGCAGCAAGGCCTTGGTGCAGCAAGGCCTTGGTGCAGCAAGGCCTTGGTGCAGCAAGGCCTTGGTGCAGCAAGGCCTTGGTGCAGCAAGGCCTTGGTGCAGCAAGGCCTTGGTGCAGCAAGGCCTTGGTGCAGCAAGGCCTTGGTGCAGCAAGGCCTTGGTGCAGCAAGGCCTTGGTGCAGCAAGGCCTTGGTGCAGCAAGGCCTTGGTGCAGCAAGGCCTTGGTGCAGCAAGGCCTTGGTGCAGCAAGGCCTTGGTGCAGCAAGGCCTTGGTGCAGCAAGGCCTTGGTGCAGCAAGGCCTTGGTGCAGCAAGGCCTTGGTGCAGCAAGGCCTTGGTGCAGCAAGGCCTTGGTGCAGCAAGGCCTTGGTGCAGCAAGGCCTTGGTGCAGCAAGGCCTTGGTGCAGCAAGGCCTTGGTGCAGCAAGGCCTTGGTGCAGCAAGGCCTTGGTGCAGCAAGGCCTTGGTGCAGCAAGGCCTTGGTGCAGCAAGGCCTTGGTGCAGCAAGGCCTTGGTGCAGCAAGGCCTTGGTGCAGCAAGGCCTTGGTGCAGCAAGGCCTTGGTGCAGCAAGGCCTTGGTGCAGCAAGGCCTTGGTGCAGCAAGGCCTTGGTGCAGCAAGGCCTTGGTGCAGCAAGGCCTTGGTGCAGCAAGGCCTTGGTGCAGCAAGGCCTTGGTGCAGCAAGGCCTTGGTGCAGCAAGGCCTTGGTGCAGCAAGGCCTTGGTGCAGCAAGGCCTTGGTGCAGCAAGGCCTTGGTGCAGCAAGGCCTTGGTGCAGCAAGGCCTTGGTGCAGCAAGGCCTTGGTGCAGCAAGGCCTTGGTGCAGCAAGGCCTTGGTGCAGCAAGGCCTTGGTGCAGCAAGGCCTTGGTGCAGCAAGGCCTTGGTGCAGCAAGGCCTTGGTGCAGCAAGGCCTTGGTGCAGCAAGGCCTTGGTGCAGCAAGGCCTTGGTGCAGCAAGGCCTTGGTGCAGCAAGGCCTTGGTGCAGCAAGGCCTTGGTGCAGCAAGGCCTTGGTGCAGCAAGGCCTTGGTGCAGCAAGGCCTTGGTGCAGCAAGGCCTTGGTGCAGCAAGGCCTTGGTGCAGCAAGGCCTTGGTGCAGCAAGGCCTTGGTGCAGCAAGGCCTTGGTGCAGCAAGGCCTTGGTGCAGCAAGGCCTTGGTGCAGCAAGGCCTTGGTGCAGCAAGGCCTTGGTGCAGCAAGGCCTTGGTGCAGCAAGGCCTTGGTGCAGCAAGGCCTTGGTGCAGCAAGGCCTTGGTGCAGCAAGGCCTTGGTGCAGCAAGGCCTTGGTGCAGCAAGGCCTTGGTGCAGCAAGGCCTTGGTGCAGCAAGGCCTTGGTGCAGCAAGGCCTTGGTGCAGCAAGGCCTTGGTGCAGCAAGGCCTTGGTGCAGCAAGGCCTTGGTGCAGCAAGGCCTTGGTGCAGCAAGGCCTTGGTGCAGCAAGGCCTTGGTGCAGCAAGGCCTTGGTGCAGCAAGGCCTTGGTGCAGCAAGGCCTTGGTGCAGCAAGGCCTTGGTGCAGCAAGGCCTTGGTGCAGCAAGGCCTTGGTGCAGCAAGGCCTTGGTGCAGCAAGGCCTTGGTGCAGCAAGGCCTTGGTGCAGCAAGGCCTTGGTGCAGCAAGGCCTTGGTGCAGCAAGGCCTTGGTGCAGCAAGGCCTTGGTGCAGCAAGGCCTTGGTGCAGCAAGGCCTTGGTGCAGCAAGGCCTTGGTGCAGCAAGGCCTTGGTGCAGCAAGGCCTTGGTGCAGCAAGGCCTTGGTGCAGCAAGGCCTTGGTGCAGCAAGGCCTTGGTGCAGCAAGGCCTTGGTGCAGCAAGGCCTTGGTGCAGCAAGGCCTTGGTGCAGCAAGGCCTTGGTGCAGCAAGGCCTTGGTGCAGCAAGGCCTTGGTGCAGCAAGGCCTTGGTGCAGCAAGGCCTTGGTGCAGCAAGGCCTTGGTGCAGCAAGGCCTTGGTGCAGCAAGGCCTTGGTGCAGCAAGGCCTTGGTGCAGCAAGGCCTTGGTGCAGCAAGGCCTTGGTGCAGCAAGGCCTTGGTGCAGCAAGGCCTTGGTGCAGCAAGGCCTTGGTGCAGCAAGGCCTTGGTGCAGCAAGGCCTTGGTGCAGCAAGGCCTTGGTGCAGCAAGGCCTTGGTGCAGCAAGGCCTTGGTGCAGCAAGGCCTTGGTGCAGCAAGGCCTTGCTGCAGCAAGGCCTTGCTGCAGCAAGGCCTTGGTGCAGCAAGGCCTTGGTGCAGCAAGGCCTTGGTGCAGCAAGGCCTTGGTGCAGCAAGGCCTTGGTGCAGCAAGGCCTTGGTGCAGCAAGGCCTTGGTGCAGCAAGGCCTTGGTGCAGCAAGGCCTTGGTGCAGCAAGGCCTTGGTGCAGCAAGGCCTTGGTGCAGCAAGGCCTTGGTGCAGCAAGGCCTTGGTGCAGCAAGGCCTTGGTGCAGCAAGGCCTTGGTGCAGCAAGGCCTTGGTGCAGCAAGGCCTTGGTGCAGCAAGGCCTTGGTGCAGCAAGGCCTTGGTGCAGCAAGGCCTTGGTGCAGCAAGGCCTTGGTGCAGCAAGGCCTTGGTGCAGCAAGGCCTTGGTGCAGCAAGGCCTTGGTGCAGCAAGGCCTTGGTGCAGCAAGGCCTTGGTGCAGCAAGGCCTTGGTGCAGCAAGGCCTTGGTGCAGCAAGGCCTTGGTGCAGCAAGGCCTTGGTGCAGCAAGGCCTTGGTGCAGCAAGGCCTTGGTGCAGCAAGGCCTTGGTGCAGCAAGGCCTTGGTGCAGCAAGGCCTTGGTGCAGCAAGGCCTTGGTGCAGCAAGGCCTTGGTGCAGCAAGGCCTTGGTGCAGCAAGGCCTTGGTGCAGCAAGGCCTTGGTGCAGCAAGGCCTTGGTGCAGCAAGGCCTTGGTGCAGCAAGGCCTTGGTGCAGCAAGGCCTTGGTGCAGCAAGGCCTTGGTGCAGCAAGGCCTTGGTGCAGCAAGGCCTTGGTGCAGCAAGGCCTTGGTGCAGCAAGGCCTTGGTGCAGCAAGGCCTTGGTGCAGCAAGGCCTTGGTGCAGCAAGGCCTTGGTGCAGCAAGGCCTTGGTGCAGCAAGGCCTTGGTGCAGCAAGGCCTTGGTGCAGCAAGGCCTTGGTGCAGCAAGGCCTTGGTGCAGCAAGGCCTTGGTGCAGCAAGGCCTTGGTGCAGCAAGGCCTTGGTGCAGCAAGGCCTTGGTGCAGCAAGGCCTTGGTGCAGCAAGGCCTTGGTGCAGCAAGGCCTTGGTGCAGCAAGGCCTTGGTGCAGCAAGGCCTTGGTGCAGCAAGGCCTTGGTGCAGCAAGGCCTTGGTGCAGCAAGGCCTTGGTGCAGCAAGGCCTTGGTGCAGCAAGGCCTTGGTGCAGCAAGGCCTTGGTGCAGCAAGGCCTTGGTGCAGCAAGGCCTTGGTGCAGCAAGGCCTTGGTGCAGCAAGGCCTTGGTGCAGCAAGGCCTTGGTGCAGCAAGGCCTTGGTGCAGCAAGGCCTTGGTGCAGCAAGGCCTTGGTGCAGCAAGGCCTTGGTGCAGCAAGGCCTTGGTGCAGCAAGGCCTTGGTGCAGCAAGGCCTTGGTGCAGCAAGGCCTTGGTGCAGCAAGGCCTTGGTGCAGCAAGGCCTTGGTGCAGCAAGGCCTTGGTGCAGCAAGGCCTTGGTGCAGCAAGGCCTTGGTGCAGCAAGGCCTTGGTGCAGCAAGGCCTTGGTGCAGCAAGGCCTTGGTGCAGCAAGGCCTTGGTGCAGCAAGGCCTTGGTGCAGCAAGGCCTTGGTGCAGCAAGGCCTTGGTGCAGCAAGGCCTTGGTGCAGCAAGGCCTTGGTGCAGCAAGGCCTTGGTGCAGCAAGGCCTTGGTGCAGCAAGGCCTTGGTGCAGCAAGGCCTTGGTGCAGCAAGGCCTTGGTGCAGCAAGGCCTTGGTGCAGCAAGGCCTTGGTGCAGCAAGGCCTTGGTGCAGCAAGGCCTTGGTGCAGCAAGGCCTTGGTGCAGCAAGGCCTTGGTGCAGCAAGGCCTTGGTGCAGCAAGGCCTTGGTGCAGCAAGGCCTTGGTGCAGCAAGGCCTTGGTGCAGCAAGGCCTTGGTGCAGCAAGGCCTTGGTGCAGCAAGGCCTTGGTGCAGCAAGGCCTTGGTGCAGCAAGGCCTTGGTGCAGCAAGGCCTTGGTGCAGCAAGGCCTTGGTGCAGCAAGGCCTTGGTGCAGCAAGGCCTTGGTGCAGCAAGGCCTTGGTGCAGCAAGGCCTTGGTGCAGCAAGGCCTTGGTGCAGCAAGGCCTTGGTGCAGCAAGGCCTTGGTGCAGCAAGGCCTTGGTGCAGCAAGGCCTTGGTGCAGCAAGGCCTTGGTGCAGCAAGGCCTTGGTGCAGCAAGGCCTTGGTGCAGCAAGGCCTTGGTGCAGCAAGGCCTTGGTGCAGCAAGGCCTTGGTGCAGCAAGGCCTTGGTGCAGCAAGGCCTTGGTGCAGCAAGGCCTTGGTGCAGCAAGGCCTTGGTGCAGCAAGGCCTTGGTGCAGCAAGGCCTTGGTGCAGCAAGGCCTTGGTGCAGCAAGGCCTTGGTGCAGCAAGGCCTTGGTGCAGCAAGGCCTTGGTGCAGCAAGGCCTTGGTGCAGCAAGGCCTTGGTGCAGCAAGGCCTTGGTGCAGCAAGGCCTTGGTGCAGCAAGGCCTTGGTGCAGCAAGGCCTTGGTGCAGCAAGGCCTTGGTGCAGCAAGGCCTTGGTGCAGCAAGGCCTTGGTGCAGCAAGGCCTTGGTGCAGCAAGGCCTTGGTGCAGCAAGGCCTTGGTGCAGCAAGGCCTTGGTGCAGCAAGGCCTTGGTGCAGCAAGGCCTTGGTGCAGCAAGGCCTTGGTGCAGCAAGGCCTTGGTGCAGCAAGGCCTTGGTGCAGCAAGGCCTTGGTGCAGCAAGGCCTTGGTGCAGCAAGGCCTTGGTGCAGCAAGGCCTTGGTGCAGCAAGGCCTTGGTGCAGCAAGGCCTTGGTGCAGCAAGGCCTTGGTGCAGCAAGGCCTTGGTGCAGCAAGGCCTTGGTGCAGCAATGCCTTGGTGCAGCAATGCCTTGGTGCAGCAATGCCTTGGTGCAGCAATGCCTTGGTGCAGCAATGCCTTGGTGCAGCAATGCCTTGGTGCAGCAATGCCTTGGTGCAGCAATGCCTTGGTGCAGCAATGCCTTGGTGCAGCAATGCCTTGGTGCAGCAATGCCTTGGTGCAGCAATGCCTTGGTGCAGCAATGCCTTGGTGCAGCAATGCCTTGGTGCAGCAATGCCTTGGTGCAGCAATGCCTTGGTGCAGCAATGCCTTGGTGCAGCAATGCCTTGGTGCAGCAATGCCTTGGTGCAGCAATGCCTTGGTGCAGCAATGCCTTGGTGCAGCAATGCCTTGGTGCAGCAATGCCTTGGTGCAGCAATGCCTTGGTGCAGCAATGCCTTGGTGCAGCAATGCCTTGGTGCAGCAATGCCTTGGTGCAGCAATGCCTTGGTGCAGCAATGCCTTGGTGCAGCAATGCCTTGGTGCAGCAATGCCTTGGTGCAGCAATGCCTTGGTGCAGCAATGCCTTGGTGCAGCAATGCCTTGGTGCAGCAATGCCTTGGTGCAGCAATGCCTTGGTGCAGCAATGCCTTGGTGCAGCAATGCCTTGGTGCAGCAATGCCTTGGTGCAGCAATGCCTTGGTGCAGCAATGCCTTGGTGCAGCAATGCCTTGGTGCAGCAATGCCTTGGTGCAGCAATGCCTTGGTGCAGCAATGCCTTGGTGCAGCAATGCCTTGGTGCAGCAATGCCTTGGTGCAGCAATGCCTTGGTGCAGCAATGCCTTGGTGCAGCAATGCCTTGGTGCAGCAATGCCTTGGTGCAGCAATGCCTTGGTGCAGCAATGCCTTGGTGCAGCAATGCCTTGGTGCAGCAATGCCTTGGTGCAGCAATGCCTTGGTGCAGCAATGCCTTGGTGCAGCAATGCCTTGGTGCAGCAATGCCTTGGTGCAGCAATGCCTTGGTGCAGCAATGCCTTGGTGCAGCAATGCCTTGGTGCAGCAATGCCTTGGTGCAGCAATGCCTTGGTGCAGCAATGCCTTGGTGCAGCAATGCCTTGGTGCAGCAATGCCTTGGTGCAGCAATGCCTTGGTGCAGCAATGCCTTGGTGCAGCAATGCCTTGGTGCAGCAATGCCTTGGTGCAGCAATGCCTTGGTGCAGCAATGCCTTGGTGCAGCAATGCCTTGGTGCAGCAATGCCTTGGTGCAGCAATGCCTTGGTGCAGCAATGCCTTGGTGCAGCAATGCCTTGGTGCAGCAATGCCTTGGTGCAGCAATGCCTTGGTGCAGCAATGCCTTGGTGCAGCAATGCCTTGGTGCAGCAATGCCTTGGTGCAGCAATGCCTTGGTGCAGCAATGCCTTGGTGCAGCAATGCCTTGGTGCAGCAATGCCTTGGTGCAGCAATGCCTTGGTGCAGCAATGCCTTGGTGCAGCAATGCCTTGGTGCAGCAATGCCTTGGTGCAGCAATGCCTTGGTGCAGCAATGCCTTGGTGCAGCAATGCCTTGGTGCAGCAATGCCTTGGTGCAGCAATGCCTTGGTGCAGCAATGCCTTGGTGCAGCAATGCCTTGGTGCAGCAATGCCTTGGTGCAGCAATGCCTTGGTGCAGCAATGCCTTGGTGCAGCAATGCCTTGGTGCAGCAATGCCTTGGTGCAGCAATGCCTTGGTGCAGCAATGCCTTGGTGCAGCAATGCCTTGGTGCAGCAATGCCTTGGTGCAGCAATGCCTTGGTGCAGCAATGCCTTGGTGCAGCAATGCCTTGGTGCAGCAATGCCTTGGTGCAGCAATGCCTTGGTGCAGCAATGCCTTGGTGCAGCAATGCCTTGGTGCAGCAATGCCTTGGTGCAGCAATGCCTTGGTGCAGCAATGCCTTGGTGCAGCAATGCCTTGGTGCAGCAATGCCTTGGTGCAGCAATGCCTTGGTGCAGCAATGCCTTGGTGCAGCAATGCCTTGGTGCAGCAATGCCTTGGTGCAGCAATGCCTTGGTGCAGCAATGCCTTGGTGCAGCAATGCCTTGGTGCAGCAATGCCTTGGTGCAGCAATGCCTTGGTGCAGCAATGCCTTGGTGCAGCAATGCCTTGGTGCAGCAATGCCTTGGTGCAGCAATGCCTTGGTGCAGCAATGCCTTGGTGCAGCAATGCCTTGGTGCAGCAATGCCTTGGTGCAGCAATGCCTTGGTGCAGCAATGCCTTGGTGCAGCAATGCCTTGGTGCAGCAATGCCTTGGTGCAGCAATGCCTTGGTGCAGCAATGCCTTGGTGCAGCAATGCCTTGGTGCAGCAATGCCTTGGTGCAGCAATGCCTTGGTGCAGCAATGCCTTGGTGCAGCAATGCCTTGGTGCAGCAATGCCTTGGTGCAGCAATGCCTTGGTGCAGCAATGCCTTGGTGCAGCAATGCCTTGGTGCAGCAATGCCTTGGTGCAGCAATGCCTTGGTGCAGCAATGCCTTGGTGCAGCAATGCCTTGGTGCAGCAATGCCTTGGTGCAGCAATGCCTTGGTGCAGCAATGCCTTGGTGCAGCAATGCCTTGGTGCAGCAATGCCTTGGTGCAGCAATGCCTTGGTGCAGCAATGCCTTGGTGCAGCAATGCCTTGGTGCAGCAATGCCTTGGTGCAGCAATGCCTTGGTGCAGCAATGCCTTGGTGCAGCAATGCCTTGGTGCAGCAATGCCTTGGTGCAGCAATGCCTTGGTGCAGCAATGCCTTGGTGCAGCAATGCCTTGGTGCAGCAATGCCTTGGTGCAGCAATGCCTTGGTGCAGCAATGCCTTGGTGCAGCAATGCCTTGGTGCAGCAATGCCTTGGTGCAGCAATGCCTTGGTGCAGCAATGCCTTGGTGCAGCAATGCCTTGGTGCAGCAATGCCTTGGTGCAGCAATGCCTTGGTGCAGCAATGCCTTGGTGCAGCAATGCCTTGGTGCAGCAATGCCTTGGTGCAGCAATGCCTTGGTGCAGCAATGCCTTGGTGCAGCAATGCCTTGGTGCAGCAATGCCTTGGTGCAGCAATGCCTTGGTGCAGCAATGCCTTGGTGCAGCAATGCCTTGGTGCAGCAATGCCTTGGTGCAGCAATGCCTTGGTGCAGCAATGCCTTGGTGCAGCAATGCCTTGGTGCAGCAATGCCTTGGTGCAGCAATGCCTTGGTGCAGCAATGCCTTGGTGCAGCAATGCCTTGGTGCAGCAATGCCTTGGTGCAGCAATGCCTTGGTGCAGCAATGCCTTGGTGCAGCAATGCCTTGGTGCAGCAATGCCTTGGTGCAGCAATGCCTTGGTGCAGCAATGCCTTGGTGCAGCAATGCCTTGGTGCAGCAATGCCTTGGTGCAGCAATGCCTTGGTGCAGCAATGCCTTGGTGCAGCAATGCCTTGGTGCAGCAATGCCTTGGTGCAGCAATGCCTTGGTGCAGCAATGCCTTGGTGCAGCAATGCCTTGGTGCAGCAATGCCTTGGTGCAGCAATGCCTTGGTGCATGCCGCGGACACGCCGCGCACCTGCGTTTCCAAAGTTTCCCTATTTCGCGGTGAGCAGTGTGCTGTGTGCTGTGTGCTGTGTGCTGTGTGCTGTGTGCTGTGTGCTGTGTGCTGTGTGCAGTGTGCAGTATGCAGTTAAAAAAGATTTGCACGAGCGTGATTCGAACCTCTCCCCTTCTCTCTTCAAGTCGGCCGTCTTACCTCTGCGCTAAATTACTGCCCACCACCACCCTTTCGTTTTTCCAATATATAGTATTTACTTAATTTCTTAAGAAGGTAAAAGGAAATATGTTGCTTTTTTTTCCAACCAGTACTCGAACCCGGGTCTTAGGATATGAAAGACCATCACCTATCCAGTTGTGCTAACCGACTGATATACTGGAAGTGTTGTTTATTGTAGAGATATATAATTCTTCACTTCCTTTGTAAGATAAAAAACACAACCCCACTGGGGATCGAACCTGGGTCTTGCGATTTACAAGACCATCACCGATCCAGTTGTGCTAACCGACTGATACACTGGAAGCGTTGTTTATTTTAGAGATATATAATTCTTCACTTCCTTCGTAAGATAAAAAACACAACCCCACTGGGGTTCGAACCCGGGTCTTGCGATTTGCACATACATAAACTATTAACTGTCCAGCTCATAAAGGTTGCTGTATATTTCAGATATTAATAATATTGTCTACCACCACCTTTTGGTTTTCCACTATATAGTATCTACTTAATTTCCTATGAAGGTAAAAGGAAATTTGTTGCTTTTGTCATATCATCCAACCAGTACCCAAACCTCCGTCTTTCGGTATGCAAGACCATCACCTATCCAGTTGTGCTAACTGACTGATCTACTGGACGTGTTCTTTATTTTAGATATAGATATTAGTTTTTTCCAATATATAGTGTCTACTTTATTTCCTATGAAGGTAAAAGGAAAATCTGTTGCTTTTGTCATCCAACCAGTACTCAAACCCGGGTCTTTCGGTATGCAAGACCGTCACCTATCTAGTTGTGCTAACCGACTGATATACTGGAAGCGTTGTTTATTTTAGATATAGATATTGTTTTTTCCCAATATATAGTGTCTACTTAATTTCCTATGAAGGTAAAAGGAAATCTGTTGCTTTTGTCATCCAACCAGCACTCGAACCCGGGTGTTTCGGTATGCAAGCCCATCAACTATCCAGTTGTGCTAACTGACTGATCTACTGGACGTGTTCTTTATTTTAGATATAGATATTAGTTTTTTCCAATATATAGTGTCTACTTTATTTCCTATGAAGGTAAAAGGAAAATCTGTTGCTTTTGTCATCCAACCAGTACTCAAACCCGGGTCTTTCGGTATGCAAGACCGTCACCTATCTAGTTGTGCTAACCGACTGATATACTGGAAGCGTTGTTTATTTTAGATATAGATATTGTTTTTTCCCAATATATAGTGTCTACTTAATTTCCTATGAAGGTAAAAGGAAATCTGTTGCTTTTGTCATCCAACCAGCACTCGAACCCGGGTGTTTCGGTATGCAAGCCCATCACCTATCCAGTTGTGCTAACTGACTGATCTACTGGACGTGTTCTTTATTTTAGATATAGATATTGTTTTTTCCAATATATAGTGTCTACTTAATTTCCTATGAAGATAAAAAGGAAATCTGTTGCTTTTGTCATCAAACCAGAACTCGAACCCGGGTCTTTCGGTATGCAAGACCATCACCTATCCAGTTGTGCTAACTGACTGATCTACTGGACGTGTTCTTTATTTAATAAAATTCTTTACCTTGTATAGTAATATGAAAAACAACAACCCGCTGTGGTTCGAACCCGGATCTTATGGACTGCACAGTCATAAACTATCTAGTTGCGCTAACTGTCCAGCTATCTAAGGGTGTCTTACATTTAAGATATAAACAGTACTTTACATTAATTTAGTCTTAAATAATAAATTTTTTTAAAAACCAACAACAACAATATGCTGCGATTTGAACCGGGGTTTTGCACTGTGCACTTCCACGAACTACTCTTCGTATCCAGTTGTGCTGACTATCCTCCCGGTAAAAAAAATAATCTTGTTTTGTTTATTGGAGAACATAATTCTTTTTACAATTAGTTTTTTTGATCTAACTTGTATACCAGGATTTAAACCCCGGCCCTGTGGTTTCGGAGTTTTCAGTTATAAAAGTTCGTGTTTCGAACCTTTCGCCTTCTCTCTCTTCAAGTCGCCCGCCTTACCTCTGCGCTAAGTTACTGACAACCACCCTTTGGTTTTTTCAATACATAGTGTCATTTTCATTTCTTATGAAGGTAAAAAGAAATCTATTGCTTGATCTGATCCAACCTGGATTTGCACAACAGTCATAAAATATCCAGTTGCGTTAATTGTCCAGCTAATTAAGGGTGTTTTACATTTAAGATATAAATAATAGTTTACATTTATTTAGAGTCAGGCCTAAATAAATAATTAAAATTATAATAATACAACAAGCTGCCCATCGTACCGGGGTTTTGCACTATGCACTTCCACGAACTACTCTTCGTATCCAGTTGCGCTGACTATCCTCCCGGTAAAAATAATAATAGTGTTTTGTTTATTGGAGAGCATTACTTTTTTACCATAAAAAAACCCCATACTAGTACAGCATGGCTTAAAACCCGGTCTTGGGGTTTCGGAGTACGTCAACTATCCCGTTGCGCCAACTTCTCTCGGCAAAACAAGCACTCCTTTTTTAAAGATGTCATAAACTAAGCTACTTTTATAGTAAGATATCAAATGACGTACGACCTTACCCGGATCCTAACCAGGGTAGGTTCATCTCCGTCACACAAGTTACACAAGTTACACCACATTTTAGGCACATGATGCCTGATGTAGAATGAGTTCGTTTTATCAAAAAAATAAAACAAATTAAAACAAATAAAGAAGGGTTATTTTATAATAAGAGTAGCCCTTAGCCTATAGGCAACATTGGTTATTGAGTGCAGTTTTAGATATTGATATATGCCGCGTGTGCACATACATGTTTGGAATTGAACCATGCATAATTCTCTAAGTTTGAAGGGAACAAAATTATCTGAAGATGGTAACTACTGTGTAATAAAGTTATTTCAAGTTTCCATTTAAATATCAGTTAATATCTATAATGGTTTACATCATGTGTTTGTACATGATTTCGGAAAGTATCGAATTAGGGACAAGGAATGCTTATGGGTTAACGTTTTTAGGGAAAAAAGAACTGGCTCTGGCAAATTAACTGCCGACTAACAATCCTGCAAAACATGTTTTGAATGGCGTCGCCCTAGCATAGTCTCATGAAAACTGTAACAGTTGGTTGGGGTTACATGCAGTCTGGTTTAGGTCCTGATACATCATGCTCCCTCCCATTGCTCTCATTTACTTTAACACACTATTTTCCTCTTGTGAAGAAGTACCACCCCCACCTAAACTCCCCTATTGAATTGCTGAGATTCAAAGCACACAATCAATACACAATAGGGGAGTATACACTAGCCCCATATTGAGCACGAATTGTTCCTGATGAGAGGTGCTTTCACACCATGGAGGTAAACATTCAAGACTGCGGGGATACATCTGGATGAAAGACCAACCCCCATTAACCTCATTTGCATTTAGGGCAATGCTGTACTAATACAACAATCAGCTACTCACTGCCAATTTCAGTAGTGGCTTAACCACACACTTCGAGGGGGGGGGGCATGGGTAAAGACGTATTTTAGGGGGTTATTTTAAGAATAAAACCATTTATTTCTTCATTTTTAAGATCTCTTTTTGGGAGGGGGGCAAGACGTGGTGGCGGGGCAAGAAGTGGGGCGGAGTAGAGGTTTTTATGGGGTGGGGTGGTAATACGTCACTGGATTTATTGTATGTAATCCTACGGTGATTATAAGGTGTCGTGTATTAATATATTATTTTCTGACAACTTCCAGGGTTCAAATCTGGGGAAGCTACCCGTGAAGGGAATAGCTACCCACTTCAACGGGCCTGCACAGACCTCAAAAGCACCGCACCCCAAAAGTCCCAACCTGCTGAGTATTATTGCGTTGAACTAACCAAAGTACTTACCCTTCCACCGTGTATAAGGTTGACAATGATTGAAAGTGTTCGACTGAAACTTAAGATTTAACGTTAAACTAATTTGAGTTGATTTTGAGCTTAATAATATTCAGCTGATATGTGAATGCTCCTGATCAGATCTGTTAATTAATGGCTTGTAAATATTATGATAAGTCTTGTAAATAAATGTACTTAGGCCTATCATTCATTTAAGAAATGGTTAAAAAAGTCCAGTTTTTGATAACTAAAATTCCTGGATGTGACATCGTTGTTATAGACAGTTTGGC
Source organism: Pisaster brevispinus (assembly GCA_023634235.1). Classification (NCBI taxonomy): domain Eukaryota; kingdom Metazoa; phylum Echinodermata; class Asteroidea; order Forcipulatida; family Asteriidae; genus Pisaster; species Pisaster brevispinus. The sequence goes on from JAMKCF010000008.1 coordinate 17,423,303, forward strand.
CGCCATGGCCGACCAGCCCATTGCAAGGGATCGTCAAACTCAACAAAATCACACAAATCGACCACTGGTTTCCTTTTACTTCTACAGCTTAGTTTTTTTTTTTATTCAAACACGGAATTCTTATTTATAGAAGGAACATAATTTTACTAAACAGGTATGCTGAACGAGTCAGTTGGACACCCAAAGAACACAGACCACGAGTCGACGGCGCACGTACATTTTATACTGGGTATTAATCATAGTGTTACATAATTACGATGGAAATATTTTAACATCCACACAATAATCGGGTGTTACAAATACCACATATGAGCAAGTTCGGGTGTTAATCTTTAGTGAATTTGCTGTTTAAATCATGTATGCGTGGTCTGTGTTTCACTCAAACGAGTCAGGCGATTGATTCGTCAAGTATGGCAACCATGGTGACTAAGAGTATCGAAGAGAAAATTATGTATTGGCCATAAAAAAAAGCCTAATGTAGTGCAACAATAATTATGTCTTAATATTTGACATTAGGGGGCCTATTCATTGGCAAAATCTTACCATTTATCGTTAAACAAATTTGTTGTGATTAAGAAAGGTTTACAAAACTCTCTCGATCACATAACCAAAACGCCATCTTGACAAAGAAACGTATTACTTCGTTAATCTAGAGGAACGGTGCTCCGGAGCTAGGTTGATCCAGTTGGACTAGCTAGTTCAACCATGGAGGAAGGAACCTCCATGGTTCAACCATGCAGCGTTCGAGTGACATCTAGATTGACTATGGTTAAGTCTAGAAAAACTCTAATCAGCCACCTGAACTTGCTCCATGGTTAGTTGAGCGTAAAACGAAACAGTAGAAATAGGTCAGGGTGCCGAAGAGTCATCACAGTGTTCAGCTAAACTTGTATGAAGCTAGAAGTGCTGTAGGACTGGAGTCCGGTCTGAATCTCGGACAACAGGGACTTGGATTCGGACTTGGATTCGGACTTGGACTCGGACAACAGGAACTCCACTACAGCACTGAAAGCTTGTGAATTTATTCGGTTTGTCTGGATATTCAAAGGCCCCTGACATATCCATTGTATAATAATGAAGTTAAATTATAGAAGTGGCGTTTGTTTTCATATAGTTTAAGTTTTGTAATACTTTTGATACGTCAAATAATTGTCTGCATAGGTGAAAGCAATTCCCCAGTTATCACACTTCGCTGCGGATACGCATGAAAAGCAGTTTCAATCTATCGGAAAACTTATAAATCACACTTTTGTAGACAAAAACAGAGTTTGTTTCTCCAGGTTGTATTAAAGCATTGGAGTGTGCTGGAGCTATACCGTATTATGAACATAGAGACAAAGATGACCAAGACATCAACGCGAGTGAACTCAAACAAGCATCAATTATACAAGCATAGCACTTGGCGACTAACGGTGGTAAACAAGCGATCTGAATGGTTATGCTTCATTCGTTTGGTTCACTGCTTCGCTATGTTTCATGGTTTATCCAACGAGATGGCAGGATGCGCGCTGGCAGGATGTGGGTTCCCTACATATTATACAAACACCGGGTGAACTTTTATAGCGACATCTCGCTCATGGAGAGTCCTCGCACTTTTAAATAATAATCATGAATAAGTTAAAGTTTAAGGGAAATGAAGATACGTAATAATTACTTGTGGAAGCGTTGTAGGGGTAATATAATTTTTTTTTTGAATCGTCGGCCCATCTTGTAGCTTACTGCACTTTTTATTCAAAAACTTGACCCCCTTTGACCCTCTACTTCGAGTACAAACAGGAAACTGGGAATTTTAAATCCATATTATCTGGACCACATGTCATAACAGCAAGTTCAAAGAGTTCCTTTAAGTATTTATGACCAACTTAACATAATTACTGAGTAGCCCCATAATGACATGTCATTTTTTCCCCAAACAACCGAAACCCCCAGTGTTTGTTACGTTAAAAACACATATCTATAGTTAATTTTATTTTGTAAGCAGAATCTGCGCATCAACATTAACGTGTTGCGCAGATGGCGCTGCGCAATCATTGAACAAAATGTTGTATTGTAGTGGCTAATTAGGTATTAATTAGTGAGCCGAATTAGCGACCTTAAAAAATTAAGTATGCCCAGTGGTATGGTCATACGTTAAAGTTGACACTATATAAGATTATGGAGTAAAATTCCATATTTTTTGCAGCATGAAGGGTACAATTACTTTACGGCGAGTACAGTCAAAATAGTAAGTATTTGTGACACTGTGCCATATAATAGCTGTGGTCGAAAATGGCGTGTATTTTAGCCGCTAATTAGGTATTAATTAGTGATCTGAATTAGCCCTCTCCAACATTAAGTGTGCCCAGTAGTATGGTCTTTTAGATTATGGAATAAAATTCCATACTTTTTGCAACATGAAGGGTACATTTACTTTGGGGCGAGTGCAAGTTTTTTTAGCAGTTGCGTAATATCGTCTTGATCATGAGGTCTTAATTGTGGCGGCTAATTACTCAATAATTATGCAGCCCAATGAGCTAATTCGGTCTACGAGTCTTGTCATTGATATGTTAGTAAAAAATAATGAAAAAATTATACTGATAAAGTAAGATTATTAAAAAACTCGTTAAGATTAAAAAATAAGGGAAACGGAAATTTCACCGCCTTTTACTGCATGGATTATAATTTTCCTGAATACGCGGATGGGAAATCTGGCCGAATACGCGGCTAGCTTCAGTCCGGTGAAAATCTCAAACAAACAAACTGTGGGAGTCTGGCTTCCGTTTCAATAACACTGTTGACAAGCGGAAATTTGTTTTGAAACCAGACTCATTGACTTCTGACGCCATTATGTCAATAAGAAAACAGTGTGGGGATTCATAAATCATACTTTCATAGAGATTGGATAAACTGAACTCTTGTCTGCCATAAGACTTCCTAGTCACTATGATTCAGCAGTTTTTATGATTATCTTAGTAATTTGAACATGGAGACTGCTGTGGAGATCAAAGGCTCTCAGCCTTGTAAATTAATCGACGGCGTTTTGGATCTTGAAAAAATTGACCTCAATTTGTACAGGTAAGTACTAAATTAAAGTATAAAATAACGGCCGGGCGTTAGGTCATGATGTAGACTACTAATAATTAATATCTGATATACGAAATCTACATCATGACCTAACGCCTGGTACCACATTAGTAGCACTATGTGGTACTGGTGGTATATACTGGTGCTGGAGTGGTAGTGCTACTCGAGTCGTAGACTTGTAGTTGTACCTGGTAGTGGTACTACTCCATGACTCAGCAAGTCATGAAGTACGTGGCAAGAGAGACGATAGCAGACGGAAACTCATCATATTCATACACTTTCTTCTACTAAAAGTAAAACTATAAGTAAGACAAAAGGATATCTATTTATTTCTCCAGGACCAGGATATGGGACAACTCTTTAAGTTTCATTTTGGAAGTTGCCACGTTGGCGTACTCTTTTTAAAATAAATAATAAGTTATAACTCTTTTACAGAGTTAACCTTTTTGTTTTGACATCTTCGGTCGTACTGTAGCCGAAAATGTCTGTATCTGGGTCTCCAGACCTAATTTTGATAATATTGATTTGATATATTAAATATTGTATCAAGAATAAATGCAATTTTTTTTTTAAATATCAAACTATAAAAAAAAACCCATATTACTGGTATTATTAATGGGGCTTTATCGTTGTGATCACACACAGCAAGTCTGTGGCCAGACATTAAATTCTGAGTTCTCACCCAGTCACTTCACACGCGTGCGATAATAATGACGGCTCCCTTTAGAGCTTTTGTTTGTGATGTGACGGTCATAGTTCACGTCCATGTCCTGCCACGAGCAGACTTTGTTCAACCCAAAAAATTTCTTAATTATGAATATTGTTTTTTCTTTTTTTCTGTAAACTGTATTAGAGCCAAAGATCACTGGAAGGAATTCAGCTCGAAGCAGCTATATGGAGGTCAGGTCGTGAGTCAAGCAATGGTAGCTGCCAGCAAGTCTGTCCAGCCAAGGTTACACATAAACTCATTGCATTGTTACTTCACACGTAAAGGTCAGTCTAGTTTCGATGAATGAACATTTTATCCGTTCTTGCTGAAGGTCCTCAACTGTTGGGGAGCAGGAATTTTGTATAAATGTCTAGTTAAACCGAACGGTGTTAATTATAGTTATGTTTTCAGTCTAAAAGTGCTTCAAACTGTAATACAGAACATGTCTTTTCATATAATTTGAAACACTTTTGAACTAGAAGAAGTTTTGAAAATGTTTTAACCACGGAACTTTGCATATTTCAAAGAGAGATTTTAAATGTTACAGGCGAGGTGCAGATCAAGAGTATGGGTTGAGGAGCTCCAGACCCCTCCCTGCACTCAACAACTGTTCTTTCTCTGTTTGTGAACTCTAAACTTGTGGCAGCAGGTATATGACCCCAATCCCACTACAGACCTAAATTCAAATCGCCTGCTTGCCTCACTCCCATAATCATTCAATCTTCTGGTTACTTTTTTTTGTGGTTTGTTTGGTTTAGTTTTATTTTTGACCCCTCCCTGGTAAAATTTCTGGAACCACGGCTGTAATTTGGTTATATAATCAAACTAAAATAGCATCAAGCATCACCCCCAAAGTGATTAACAAGGGAGAAAATGCCGATAGGACTAAAAGCACAAGCACTGTACAACAAGAAGAACTATGTTAAAAAATAGGGAATTTAACAGTAAAACTGTTATTTATAAGGAAGAAAATGTTAAAACGAAGCAAAACAAAATTCTCCAAATGCAGTGTAATCCTTTGTTTCCCATTGCAGGTAACACAGATATTCCCGTGTTGTATCAAGTAGAGAATCTACGAGATGGGAAGAGTTATGCCACACGTTTGGTACACGCCATCCAAGAGGGCAAGACCATCCTCATCATGGTCTTGTCATTTCACGTTAGGGAAGAATCCCCGTTTCATCACCAGCTGGAAATGCCCAAGGTACCTTTCCCTGAGGAACTTCCAAGTTTGAATGAGCTCTTCATCCGGAACCATTTCAGGTACAGTGAGGCACTTTAGCCTAATAGCGACCAGATTGATTATTAAAAAGATTATCAAATTGAAACAATGTTTCCAAAACTATAAGGGGGGCAATTCCATGAAAACAAATTCCTGCTTACAGAGCAGTTTTTATTTCATAAAAACAGCTCAAACTTTTACTGGACCAAAAATATTTGTACAAGACACTACCTATTTTCTTCCTTTTTCAGATTAGTTATTATCTTGTGCTGCAATTTAGAGAGGAAATGCAGAGTTAAGAGCCTATTAAATGATTATAAAATGTCCTGGTTATTACACCGAGAGGAACATAAAGAACGGCTAGACTTCTTAAGATGTAAAGTTACTGGCCCTTTGCCAACACCATGGCAGTGGTCAAGTGTGCTTTTTCGAAACCTGTTTTGTGTTTACAATGCATCTTTTTCTGTGATACCAGGGTTTGCCCTTAACCTTGTTTAGTGGCTGGCCAGCAGGACCAGCTATCTTGTCATTTCACAAGCCTGTCAGCTTTTTCATTTAGTCCATATTTCAAATGAAACATGGATGCTTTCTGACACTAAACTAGCCAGCTGGACCACTTGGAGTGAATTGTGACTGGTCTTCAGGTGGGAAAACACTGGACACTATTTTTGATCTCAACAAAAACAATAATATTATCATCTATAAGTAGTTGTGTATCTTACCTTTTGGCCAAACAGAGTTTGATCGGTCAGGTATTAACTGAGATCCATGTTTTTGTTTTTTACAGTCATGCCTCTGAAAAGTGGAAAGCCAAACTTAAGCATGTGGAGGGCTCGGGCCAGTTGTTAGAGTACAGACACGTTGATGTAGAGAAAGTCATTGGGAACAAGGCAGAGGAGGCGCACCAGTTCCTGTGGGCCCGTGTGCTAGGTCATTTAGGTAAGTCACTGTTTTAAAAAGTGGACCAACCACGTCAGCTGCTGCATTCTTGTCGTACCCATGACACAATGGACAAGGCAGTTCTGACCACAAGCAAGACAGTTCCACTATGGGTTGCCAACTTAACTAAAAATCTTCTCAGGATAATGTCTGTTGGTGAATTTGGGGCTCGGAATTCCAAATACATGAATTATTTTAATTACAACATTTTAATTTGCAACAATTTGTTCCTTAATACGGTATCTTAATACCGTTGAAAGGTATTGGCAACCCGTGTTTTATTTAACAAATAAAGTTTCGAGTATTTTCCATCGAGCTATATAATAAAACGAGAGGGAGCACTCTAATTACACACACGTAATCGCGCTGACCCACCATGGGTTCGAAGCCCTACACTGCAAAAACTAGGGTGTTAAAATTAACACCATGGATGTTTTTGACACAGATACCAAAAAGAATCAAATTTACACAATAGCGTGTTAAAATAACACTAGCTTCTGCCAAAACAATTACATTGGTGTCAATTTTAACACCCGAGTTTTTACAGTGTTGGGGTAAATTACATACAAATTTCCCCGTACAAAATGTTGGCTGTGTGAACTGGTGCGTGACCTGTGTTATACGATGGGTCAGCTCCATTTTCTCAATGGCAAAAAAATGCTTCTTGTCGAGCTGTGCCACATGGTTTTTGTACGCCCTCTAGTTCTATAGACCATTATCATGCTGCCACCATCTTGGTCATGTTCCTTGTAACCACTCAGTAATGAATGCTAATACTTATTGTACAAAAAGGTACCAGACTATTTCTCCTTCCAACCTCGGTTTGATTACATTGATTTGAATGGAAGAAAATCAAGATGGCCGCACCATGATTAAGGTCTATTACATAACTCTATGGTATTTTCCGTCTTTCTTTGGTGAATGAGTCCCTGCAACAGAAGACTCAGATCGAGCATTAGAATATGATTTCTGAAAACTGAAGCATTTTGAAAAATAATATAATTGGTGAGCATTTATTTTTGTTACAACAAATAGCAAGTTGACCAACCATTTGAAACTATTCAACTGCACAAGTTGTCCATGATGCATATATATAGCACAACTGTGCGCAGAGCTGTGTACCAGAACTGTACATGTGTGAACTTTGTAGATGCACGCACACCTGATAATTGCTATTGCAGGCTAGCATAGATTAATCTATCATTCAAAACCACAGTGGATGTTTGAATAGGTCCAGGCAAGAGGAGGGTGGGCTGTGTACTGTGGAGATGCATTCCCCCGCAAAATATATTACAGGGTGGCATAGTTTATCTGTCATTCCAAACCACAGTTGATGATATTGAACGGTCAGACAGTTGGAAGGTTGACTGTGTACAGAGTAGATGCATTAACCAGATGATATCATATTGCAGGGTGGCATAGTTTAATCTATCATTCAAAATCAAAACCACAGATGATGATATTGACTGGTCAGACAGTAGGAGGGTTGACTGTATACTGAGTAGATGCATTTACCAGATGATATCATTATTGCAGAGTGGCATAGTTTATCTATCATTCAAAATCAAAACCACAGATGATGATATTGAACGGTCAGACAGTAGGAGGGTTGACTGTATACTTAGTAGATGCATTGACCAGATGATATCATATTGCAGGGTGGCATAGTTTAATCTATCATTCAAAATCAAAACCACAGATGATGATATTGAATGGTCAGACAGGAAGAGGGTTGACTGTGTACTGTATAGATGCATTCACGAGAAACCATACTGCAGGCCAGCATAGTGCATCTATCATTCAAACAACAGTGGATAGTATTGATTGGTCAGGTAGTAGGAGGGTTGACTGTGTACTGTGTACTGTGTAGATGATTTTCCAAAACCGCAGTTGATGCCATCATGTTTTCCAGTGACAACCTAGTTTCCATTTTTGTTTTTCTTTATCCATGGGTTCTCTGTGACATATTGAAGTGACATTCTTTATTTCAGATGACACTCATGAGAACATCCACCGCTGTACCGCTGCGTTCATCTCGGATTCCTTCATTTCATGGACGGCCTATCTCCCTCACAGAAACATCCGAGTCGGTCAGATTGCTTCGTTGGATCATAACATTTGGTTCCACTCACCGTTCAGGGCAGACGAGTGGATGCTGTATGAGCTAGAGAGTCCCCACACAGGTTAGATTCAGTTGTCAGTTGATTTTGAATGAAGAAAACCCTATGCAACAAAACCAATTGCCAGTTAAACTTTAACATAGGAATGGAAAACATAGAATGCCGAGCTCAGTTTCTTCTGCGTCCGCTGTGCACGCCCTCTTTGTCAGCTGTGGAAACAGAATAGCAATACCATGTGGCGTGCCTGTATGGCAAAATTTACCAGATTAACCAATGGTCAACCAAAACTTGCAAAGGCAGTTAAAACGGCAGCGTGCATGAATTGCCTCAAAGCCGACACGCACAAATAACGACACACACTTGTGTTTCTGCAGGCTCTAATTTCTATTGACTTTGACTGACGTCTGGTACAAAGCCTCACTCAGTCAAAAGTGAATGTTCAATTTGATTACCTCAGACTAATTCCAGTGTTGCTATGTCACATGGTTAGGGATAAACTTCTGTATAGACAGTGAAAACACACATTTTATTTGTTGCATCCCTGTGGAGATATCTTTTGTTCTTTCCTTTTGTTCCTGTAGTTAAGAACCTCCCATGGACTTTGTACACAAAATTCCTCATGGAGCAACCCAGTCTTTAGAATTTCCCTATGGAGACCTTTTGTTTTTCCCTTCTCTGTTTTGTTCTCGGTCTCCATAAGGTAGTGAATATGAAACCACATACAGAATTTCCAATGAAATAAATGTGTAGCAACCTGTGAGCCCATTTGGCTGCCTAGGATGCACACTTTGAAGGAGTCGAGATAGTTTCTGGAATGCTTAGAGAAGAGTGTGCTAAGAACCAGGGGTGATATTACCGTAACGCACCTCGAAGGTCCTACTTGGCTTGAAAGAGTACATGTACATTGTTATCACTATTACTTTATTTGTTATTCACAGAACACTCGAGTGGCCTACCTAGTCCACTGAATACTAAACAAAGATATTTTACAATGTGTTTTTACAGGTGCTGGGCGGGGAATGGCTTTTGGGCGAATTTGGCGGAGGGACGGTGTCCTAGCAGCTTCCATCGCTCAGGAGATCCTCTTGAGACCTCAACTCCAGAAACCAAAGAGTAAACTTTAATCAAGACTATACAAGTACAACTGGGAAGTATTCATGTGGTTTCATGTGGTGTTCCTTCTCAGGGTTTGCCCGTTGACTTTTGCGGAGACTTGCCAGTGAACCAGTCAGCTTGTTATTTTACTAGTCCATCCGCTTTTTCCAGTAGTCCATATTTCACATGAAGTAGGGATGCTTTTCGACGCTGAACTAGTCAGGTCCTCGGGTATTTTTGCTGGCAGTTGGCCAGCGGACCACTGCTAAGGGAAAACACTGCCTCTATACAGTATGTGGTCAATCCTACGTTCCTACCATCCGATATCTGTGGTTTTAACAAGTTATAGATAAACTGTGTCAGACTGTAGTATGACAGTCATGTAGTTGCGTCACGTGTGTACCATCATACACAACCCTTGCAGCTGAATGCTTTCGTCGTGAAGCTTCTCAATGTTTAACAAAAATAAAAAAAATTTAACAAAGAGGATTATACAATATTAATCAAAACACTTTAATATAATGTTGTTGAACTGTTGAACCGAAGGATTTTGAATAAAGTGTGTGTTATATTTAGCTGTTTCGCAGCATAGCGCAGCGAAACAGCTCTTGTTTTCGTTAAAGTTTTTTTTTAAATTATTTTTATTTTTAATTTTTTTTTTTAATTTGTATTTTTCAGACAAAATTCGTTCTAAGCGGCTTTTTGCATAGTTCCTAAAGAGCAATTGCAATGAAACTTTCAGTGATGAAAGGCATTGGTGCAATAATGATTTAAAAACAATTATGTCATGATGACGTCATCACCTGTCACGTGACGTCATCTTAAAGTTTCCTTTTTTTTAATATTTGAAAATCTATATCAAATCAACCACAAGAGACCGTAGGTTTCTGTTTGCGGGATTGGGTGGGGATAAATTAGGTCTTCATTTTATTCAGTGTGCGTAACCTTACATGACCTCTACTTCCGGTCGAAACCGGAAGTGCCTCGTAATTCAAAAGTGCTAAATGTTATGAAAACGCTTTCAAAGATGTTAGTGTCTGGCAAGAGTGTGCATTTAAAAAAAAATACCGATGACGTCACGATACACACGAGCGCCCTCTAGCGGCAGGTTGAAAACTGTTCAAAATGGACTTTTTGAAGATTTGTGTAGAGAAGTTTTGTGTAATCACTTCAAAATTTACACACATGTTGATCGTCAGGCAGCCATCATATGTGTGAAGTTTCAGATCAACGACGTCATCGGGGGTCACGTGACGCGGCATTAAAGGTGCCTTTTTAATGTCGTATATCTCCCTAAGTGTTAGTGCGATCATGTTGAAACTTGGTAGGTTGTTGGATATTGGCAAGTTCTTGTAAATTCTGAAATGACGTCATGATGACGTAATCACATGATTTTTTATGATTTTTTTCATTTTTTTCATTTTTTTCACCTTTTTGTCATAAATTGCTAATAAAACGTGGTATAATCCAAATTCTTTTTTAAACAGGCTTGATACATCATAACTGCTTTGAATACAACACAATTTCAAATTCAGTTGAGTAATTTGAAAAAGTTATGACGAAACAGCTCGGCATTTGTGCACAAATGCAATATGTCTAGTTTAATTTGTTTTTTTCTTGCTAACAATTGTTAAGTCACTATTTCTTGTTTTTTTGTTCACATCAAATAAATTGAATCAAGTACTAAAAGTGTTATATTTGAATTTGTTTTTCTTGTTAACAATTGTTAAGTCACTATTTCTTGGTTATTTTGTTCACATCAATTAAATTGAATCAAATACTAAATGTACAGAAAAGGGCCCCCTACTCAGAAGCTCCTCCCACTGCACAGAACCCTTGCCCACCCCTTACCAAAAAAACAAACTCCATAACAAAATGCACAAATGAATGGTAAAAAAAAAAATTGGTTCATCTAAAAACTCTTCTCCTCCAAAAAGAAAAATAGCTCCCTTCCTCCCAAAAGAAGACAGAAAGGTCTGGTTTACACCACTGGCACTGGTTGAAAACATTGTCGTTCTGGGTGGACAGTACAATGTAGGATGAGGATGAGCTCAAGCTCAGGCAAGTCTTCACAGATTCTTCGATTCCTCCATGACTGAGATTGACTCCCTTTATCAGTTATTTTGCATAGCCTTTGTTCATGTAGTATGCTAGGTTTATGATGAGATTGTGCCGTTAGATGATACAAGAATGGATTCTAAAAATTGGGGTTTGGACAGAGAAAAATTGACTGGAGCGGGAGTTGAACCAACGATTTGGATTAACGTACCGGCACTCTACCAACTGAGCTATCCAGCCCTATGTTGGTGGTCTCCCACATTAGTCAATATCTTTGTTTGGGGTGCCAATCAGAAGCCATGCAACCGTTAACTGCAACCATTAGCTGCCATATAAGAATGGATTTTGGTACACAGTCGGAGTATCTTATGAGAAAGATAATAATAATAATAACTAGACATTGAATTTTTGTTTGCTACAAAAACACGGTGTTCGTGATCGATGATGTCATCAAATTATGATTGAACAATATTTCATTTTATCAACCTGATTTGTGCCCTTTGTAATGCCGTGTAGTTAATAAAAATGCAATGTGTGGTTCAGGAGTTATGATTATTTCAAATATTGAATTTGATCATCCGGTTTGAACCAGAAGTCAAAGTCAAATTGGGTCCCATTCTGTGTGTCATTTCTTAACTTGATAAATACTTTGCCATAGATGTAAAGATTGCAAAAAAACCAAAGTGTGCCTGAGAAGTTATGATTTTTTGAAACATTATTTTTTAACTTCCGGTTTGAACCGGAAGTCAGTGTTAAATGAGGTCACACTGTGTATCGTTTGTTAAGTCTAAAGAGCTCTTTCTGATGACGTTTACTTGATATAAATACAATGAGTGGTTGAGGAGTTATACTTTTTTTTAATTATTAAATTCATCTTCCGGTATGAACCGGAAGTCAAGGTCAAATGGCATAACATTTTGTGTATCGTTTCATACCTTCCAAATGATGCATAGATTGTACAAATCCAATGTGTGGTTCAGAAGTTATGATTTTTTGAAACATGAAATTTCAACTTCCGGCTTGAAGTTGAACCGGAAGTTAAGGTCAAATGGGTCATATTTTGTGTAGCGCGTGTTTGATTTATCAAGACCGTTCAGACGACGTTTGGATTGTGAAAATCCAACGTGTGGTTAAGGAGTTATGAATTTTTCAATTATTACACAGACTATCATTAGTTGAGCTCTGTAAATAATGACCATTCATGTGATATAGCGCCCTCATGTGACATGTACATGTACTGGCAAGGCTGCGTGGACTTTGAACCTTATAAACAAGGGAGCGGAACGGCCAGCTACTGTGTACAGTGTCGGCGAATGTTTGTGTTGGCCTACACTATCATGCGTTGTCACACGATGAAAGTCAACAGACACATGCGCTTTGACGCCCAGTTTTGACCAGATGCAAAGATTAAAATGCTATAATCTCTGTGCAAAAGTTTCGGCAGAATAACTCATTTATAACCTGATGCTAAATTCATGTTAAAATATGCCGTAGTTTTTGAGATTTGAATTTTGAAATTTTCAACTTCCGGTTTGAACCGGAAGTCAATGTCAAATGGGGTCATGTTGTGTGTAGCGTTTGTTGACCTTTTAACGACCAATCCGATGATGTGTAGATTGTAAAAATCCGACATGTGGTTCATGAGTTATGATTTTTTACAAATATTAAACTTTGATTTAATGTAATTCAATACCAGGTGACGTCATTATGACATAATCAAGTTTGTGTCGTCTTGATGCTAAGATTTAAGTGTCCGATGAGTTTCAATGTTCAGGTAACTTTTAATCTTGAGTTATGCCGTAAAAAAGCCCAAAACATGATTTTTTAAAGGAAAATCAACGAAGGCAAACTTCGACCCAGGGTAACGACCCGGAAGTTAAGGTCATACGATTTTGACGTTAACTTTTCAAATGATGCCCCAGTCTTGATCTATCATATGCCCAATTATGAACATCATACCTTTGAAATTTACGAAGATACAGCAAATAGAAAAAGGTCTTTTTTTTACTTTAAAAACCTTGTAATTCGACACCCGATGACGTCATCATAACGTCATTAAATCTGTGCCGTCCTCATATCAAGGTTCAATTGTCTGATGAGTTTCAAGGTTAAAATCAATTTTAATTTTGAGTTATGACCAAAATTAAAAAAGACCCTAAAACGCAGACTTTGACCTTCCGTTAAGACCGGAAGTAAAGGTCGTACGATTTTGGCGTTAACTTTTCAAATGTTAGCCCAGTCTTGATTTATAAGATGCCCAATTATGAGCATCCTAGCTTTCAAATTCACGAAGATACAGTGAATAGAAAATAGTCATTTTTCAACTTTAAAAACCTTGTAATTCGACACCTGATGACGTCATCATGACGTCATGACAACTGTGCCGTCTTCATATTGAGGATCAACTGTCTGATGAGTTTCAAGGTTCAATTCAGTTTCAATGTTGAGTTATGCTGTAGAGAAGAGTTCTAGGGAAGAAGAAGATGGAGAAGAAAAAAAAAAAAAAACTAGAAATTGAATTTTTGTTTGCTACAAAAATACGGTGTTCGTGATCGATGTCATTAGATGAAGATTTAAAGATATTTTATTCTATCACCTCGATTTGTGGTTCAGGAGTTAGATTTTGTTCCAATATATATCTTCAACTTCCGGTTTGAACCAAAACTTAGTTCAAACAAGGTCATACTGTGTAGAGCTAGGTTAGTCCTAGGAGCTCTCTGTAATGCCGTGTAGTTGATAAAAATCTAATGTGTGGTTCGGGAGTTATGATTGTTTCAAGTATTGGATTTGATCATCCGGTTTAAACCGGAAGTCAAGGTCAAATTGAGTCGCATTATGTGTGTCAATTCTTAAGTTGATAAATACTTTGCCAATGATGTAAAGATTGCAAAAAAACAAACTGTGCCTTAGAAGTTAAGATTTTTTGAACATTAATTTTTAACTTCCGGTTTGAACCGGAAGTCAGTGTTAAATAAGGACACACTGTATATCGTTTGTTAAGTCTTAGGAGCTCTTTCTGATGACGTTTACTTAATAAAATACAATGAGTGGTTGAGGAGTTATTAATTTGTTAATTATTAAATTCATCTTCCGGTTCGAACCGGAAATCAAGGTCGAAGGGCATAACATTTTGTGTATCGTTTCTTCAATTGTTATCTACCATCCAAATGATGCATACATTGTAAAAATCCAATGTGTGGTTCAGAAGTTATGATTTTTTAAAACATTAAATTTCAACTTCCGATTTGAACCGGAAGTTAATGTCAAACGGGTCAGAATTTGTGTACCGCGTGTTTAATTTATCAATACCGTTCAGACGACGTATGGATTGTAACAATCCATTGTGTGGTTAAGGAGTTATGAATTTTTCAAATATTACACGGACTACCATTATTTGGATGTGCAATATACAATGAAATAGCGAGCGACGCCAAATGTATTCCTGTAGGTGGCTTTACAGTTTCAATCAAAGATCGTATAGCGCCGTAGGCGCTAACGATCTTTGGTTTCAATACAGACACGTTAACTTAAACAACGCGCGCAAAGTACATGTGGCTGTATGGACGTGTAGCGAGACCTTGACTACACGTGCATCGTACACGTGCATCGTACACGTGCGTGGCTGGTACAGGTTTGACATACATTGTATTTACGTGTAGGCCTACACTACCGTGCGTTATCGTACAAGGTCGTTCAACAGACACAAGCGCATTGACGTCAAGTTTGAACCAAATGCAAAGGTTAAAATGCTATAATCTCTGTGCAAAAGTTTCGGCAGGATAACTCATCTATAGTCTAATGCAAAATTCAGGTTAAAATGTTACGTAGTTTTTGAGGTTTTTAATTTTTGAAATTTTCAACTTCCGGTTTGAACCGGAAGTCAAGGTCAAATGGGGTCATGTTGTGTGAAGCGTTTGTTGACCTTTTAACGACCAATCCGATGATGTGTAGATTGTAAAAATCCGACATGTGGTTCATGAGTTATGATTTTTTACAAATATTAAACTTTGATTTAATGTAATTCAATACCAGGTGACGTCATTATGACATAATCAAGTTTGTGTCGTCTTGATGCTAAGATTTAAGTGTCCGATGAGTTTCAATGTTCAGGTAACTTTTTATCTTGAGTTATGCCGTAAAAAGCCCAAAACATGATTTTTTAAGGAAAATCAACGAAGGCAAACTTCGACCCAGGGTAACGACCCGGAAGTTAAGGTCATACGATTTTGACGTTAACTTTTCAAATGATGCCTTAGTCTTGATCTATCATATGCCCAATTATGAACATCATACCTTTGAAATTAACGAAGATACAGCGAATAGAAAAAGGTCAATTTTTAACTTTAAAAACCTTGTAATTCTACACCCGATGACGTCATCATAACGTCATCAAGTCTGTGCCGTCCTCATGTCAAGGTTCAATTGTTTGATGAGTTTCAAGGTCAAAATCAATTTTAATTTTGAGTTATGACCAAATTTAAAAAAAGACCACAAAGGCAGACTTTGACCTTCCGTTAAGACCGGAAGTGTAGGTCATACGATTTTGGCGTTAACTTTTCAAATGTTGCCCCAATCTTGATGTACCAGATGCCCAATTATGAGTTTCATAGCTTTGAAATTGACGAAGATACAGCACTTTGAAAATGGTCATTTTCGATTTTAAAAACCTTGTAATTCGACACCTGATGACGTCATCATGACGTCATGACAACTGTGCCGTCCTCATATTAGGGTTCAATTGTCGTATGAGTTTCAAGGTTCAATTCAGTTTCAATCTTGAGTTATGCTGTAGAGAAGAGTTCGGGAGAAGAAGATGGAGAAGAAAAAAAAACTAGAAATTGAATTTTTGTTTGCTACAAAAATACGGTGTTCGTGATCGATGTCATTAGATGAAGATTTAAAGATATTTTATTCTATCACCTCGATTTGTGGTTCAGGAGTTAGATTTTGTTCCAATATATATCTTCAACTTCCGGTTTGAACCAAAACTTAGTTCAAACAAGGTCATACTGTGTAGAGCTAGGTTAGTCCTAGGAGCTCTCTGTAATGCCGTGTAGTTGATAAAAATCTAATGTGTGGTTCGGGAGTTATGATTGTTTCAAGTATTGGATTTGATCATCCGGTTTAAACCGGAAGTCAAGGTCAAATTGAGTCGCATTATGTGTGTCAATTCTTAAGTTGATAAATACTTTGCCAATGATGTAAAGATTGCAAAAAAACAAAGTGTGCCTTAGAAGTTAAGATTTTTTGAACATTAATTTTTAACTTCCGGTTTGAACCGGAAGTCAGTGTTAAATAAGGACACACTGTATATCGTTTGTTAAGTCTTAGGAGCTCTTTCTGATGACGTTTACTTAATAAAATACAATGAGTGGTTGAGGAGTTATTAATTTGTTAATTATTAAATTCATCTTCCGGTTCGAACCGGAAATCAAGGTCGAAGGGCATAACATTTTGTGTATCGTTTCTTCAATTGTTATCTACCATCCAAATGATGCATACATTGTAAAAATCCAATGTGTGGTTCAGAAGTTATGATTTTTTAAAACATTAAATTTCAACTTCCGATTTGAACCGGAAGTTAATGTCAAACGGGTCAGAATTTGTGTACCGCGTGTTTAATTTATCAATACCGTTCAGACGACGTATGGATTGTAACAATCCATTGTGTGGTTAAGGAGTTATGAATTTTTCAAATATTACACGGACTACCATTATTTGGATGTGCAATATACAATGAAATAGCGAGCGACGCCAAATGTATTCCTGTAGGTGGCTTTACAGTTTCAATCAAAGATCGTATAGCGCCGTAGGCGCTAACGATCTTTGGTTTCAATACAGACACGTTAACTTAAACAACGCGCGCAAAGTACATGTGGCTGTATGGACGTGTAGCGAGACCTTGACTACACGTGCATCGTACACGTGCATCGTACACGTGCGTGGCTGGTACAGGTTTGACATACATTGTATTTACGTGTAGGCCTACACTACCGTGCGTTATCGTACAAGGTCGTTCAACAGACACAAGCGCATTGACGTCAAGTTTGAACCAAATGCAAAGGTTAAAATGCTATAATCTCTGTGCAAAAGTTTCGGCAGGATAACTCATCTATAGTCTAATGCAAAATTCAGGTTAAAATGTTACGTAGTTTTTGAGGTTTTTAATTTTTGAAATTTTCAACTTCCGGTTTGAACCGGAAGTCAAGGTCAAATGGGGTCATGTTGTGTGAAGCGTTTGTTGACCTTTTAACGACCAATCCGATGATGTGTAGATTGTAAAAATCCGACATGTGGTTCATGAGTTATGATTTTTTACAAATATTAAACTTTGATTTAATGTAATTCAATACCAGGTGACGTCATTATGACATAATCAAGTTTGTGTCGTCTTGATGCTAAGATTTAAGTGTCCGATGAGTTTCAATGTTCAGGTAACTTTTAATCTTGAGTTATGCCGTAAAAAGCCCAAAACATGATTTTTTAAGGAAAATCAACGAAGGCAAACTTCGACCCAGGGTAACGACCCGGAAGTTAAGGTCATACGATTTTGACGTTAACTTTTCAAATGATGCCTTAGTCTTGATCTATCATATGCCCAATTATGAACATCATACCTTTGAAATTAACGAAGATACAGCGAATAGAAAAAGGTCAATTTTTAACTTTAAAAACCTTGTAATTCTACACCCGATGACGTCATCATAACGTCATCAAGTCTGTGCCGTCCTCATGTCAAGGTTCAATTGTTTGATGAGTTTCAAGGTCAAAATCAATTTTAATTTTGAGTTATGACCAAATTTAAAAAAAGACCACAAAGGCAGACTTTGACCTTCCGTTAAGACCGGAAGTGTAGGTCATACGATTTTGGCGTTAACTTTTCAAATGTTGCCCCAATCTTGATGTACCAGATGCCCAATTATGAGTTTCATAGCTTTGAAATTGACGAAGATACAGCACTTTGAAAATGGTCATTTTCGATTTTAAAAACCTTGTAATTCGACACCTGATGACGTCATCATGACGTCATGACAACTGTGCCGTCCTCATATTAGGGTTCAATTGTCGTATGAGTTTCAAGGTTCAATTCAGTTTCAATCTTGAGTTATGCTGTAGAGAAGAGTTCGGGAGAAGAAGATGGAGAAGAAAAAAAAACTAGACATTGAATTTTTGTTTGCTACAAAAACACGGTGTTCGTGATCGATGATGTCATCAAATTATGATTGAACAATATTTCATTTTATCAATTTGATTTGTGCCCTCTGTAATGCCGTGTAGTTGATAAAAAACCAATGTGTGGTTCAGGAGTTATGATTATTTCAAATATTGAATTTGATCATCCGGTTTGAACCAGAAGTCAAAGTCAAATTGGGTCGCATTCTGTGTGTCATTTCTTAAGTTGATAAATACTTTGCCAATGATGTAAAGATTGCAAAAACCAAAGTGTGCCTTAGAAGTTATGAGTTTTTGAAACATTATTTTTTAATTTCCGGTTTGAACCGGAAGTCAGTGTTAAATGAGGTCACATTGTGTATCGTTTGTTAAGTCTAAAGAGCTCTTTCTGATGACGTTTACTTGATATAAATACAATGAGTGGTTGAGGAGTTATAATTTTTTTAATTATTAAATTCATCTTCCGGTATGAACCGGAAGTCAAGGTCAAATGGCATAACATTTTGTGTATCGTTTCATACCTTCCAAATGATGCATAGATTGTACAAATCCAATGTGTGGTTCAGAAGTTATGATTTTTTGAAACATGAAATTTCAACTTCCGGCTTGAACCGGAAGTCAAGGTCAAATGGGTCATATTTTGTGAAGCGCGTGTTATTTATCAAGACCGTTCAGATGACGTTTGGATTGTGAAAATTCAACGTGTGGTTAAGGAGTTATGAATTTTTCAATTATTACACGAACAATCATTAATTGAGCTCTGTAAATAATGACCATTCATGTGATATAGCGCCCTCATGTGACATGTACATGTACTGGCAAGGCTGCGTGGACTTTGAACCTTATAAACAAGGGAGCGGAACGGCCAGCTACTGTGTACAGTGTCGGCGAATGTTTGTGTTGGCCTACACTATCATGCGTTGTCACACGATGAAAGTCAACAGACACATGCGCTTTGACGCCCAGTTTTGACCAGATGCAAAGATTAAAATGCTATAATCTCTGTGCAAAAGTTTCGGCAGAATAACTCATTTATAACCTGATGCTAAATTCATGTTAAAATATGCCATAGTTTTTGAGATTTGAATTTTGAAATTTTCAACTTCCGGTTTGAACCGGAAGTCAAGGTCAAATGGGGTCATGTTGTGTGTAGCGTTTGTTGACCTTTTAACGACCAATCCGATGATGTGTAGATTGTAAAAATCCGACATGTGGTTCATGAGTTATGATTTTTTACAAATATTAAACTTTGATTTAATGTAATTCAATACCCGGTGACGTCATCATGACATAATCAAGTTTGTGTCGTCTTGATACTAAGATTTAAGTGTCCAATGAGTTTCAATGTTCAGGTAACTTTTAATCTTGAGTTATGCCGTAAAAAAGCCCAAAACATGATTTTTTAAAGGAAAATCAACGAAGGCAAACTTCGACCCAGGGTAACGACCCGGAAGTTAAGGTCATACGATTTTGACGTTAACTTTTCAAATGATGCCCCAGTCTTGATCTATCATATGCTCAATTATGAACATCATACCTTAAAAATTTACGAAGATACAGCAAATAGAAAAAGGTCATTTTTTTACTTTAAAAACCTTGTAATTCGACACCCGATGACGTCATCATAACGTCATCAAGTCTGTGCCGTCCTCATATCAAGGTTCAATTGTCTGATGAGTTTCAAGGTTAAAATCAATTTAAATTTTGAGTTATGACCAAAATTAAAAAAGACCCTAAAACGTAGACTTTGACCTTCCGTTAAGACCGGAAGTAAAGGTCGTACGATTTTGGCGTTAACTTTTCAAATGTTAGCCCAGTCTTGATTTATAAGATGCCCAATTATGAGCATCCTAGCTTTCAAATTCACGAAGATACAGCGAATAGAAAATAGTCATTTTTCAACTTTAAAAACCTTGTAATTCGACACCTGATGACGTCATCATGACGTCATGACAACTGTGCCGTCTTCATATTGAGGTTCAACTGTCTGATGAGTTTCAAGGTTCAATTCAGTTTCAATGTTGAGTTATGCTGTAGAGAAGAGTTCTAGGGAAGAAGAAGATGGAGAAGAAAAAAAAAAAAAAAAAAAAACAGAACAAAAACAATAGGTGTTCGTGCACATGTTGCACGAACACCTAAAAACAGAACAAAAACAAGAGGTGTTCGTGCATGTATTGCACGAACACCTAAAAACAGAACAAAAACAAGAGGTGTTCGTGCATGTATTGCACGAACACCTAAAAAAAACAGAACAAAAACAATAGGTGTTCGTGCACATGTTGCACGAACACCTAATAAACAGTTCTTATAAAGCGCATTACAATGAAGTCTCTACGCGCTTAAGATACTTGGCTATACCTTCGCAAGTGTGATCCCTGTCCAGTGTCCAGGCACACAGAATTAAACTTGCAAACCAGTTTAACGAAAGCAGTGTGACACTAACCAAACAATACTGAGAATAAAATGAGTTTTTATAACAAATAATCTACTCGACTGATGCAGTAGTGAGCAAGAAGCCTAAGGACCCAATGCAAGTCTAACCCAACTTAATTTTTAGTAAGATATCCAGAGAAAACACCCCTGCTGCAGTGAAACTTAATTAAATTACAGAAAATGATCCCATAAAGGATAAATAAACATAGACTTCTCTCAAGCCCTGATTCCTGAAACGGAGAGCAAAGTGATGTGGCATCCAGAAGGGAGGATTGGGGGGGGGGGGAGATAAGAGAAGACTATTACTTGAGACTATGGATGGTCATGGCTCATGCTCGTTTGTAGCTGGTTTTGCGGTGACACCATCTCTCTTTGAGTAGTGGTGGTTCTGAGAGAAGATTGGCTCTTCTCTCGGTCTTTGAGCCGTCACGACTTAAAGAGAGAACCAATTTCATTTTGTCACCGCAAAGTTTTACTTGCCTGTAATAAGAGCTTGAAAATCCTCCCAAAGAACCATACTTGAAGTGCACAAAGCGTATTAATGCTGGCATGTATGATGTATGAGTTAACATCAGTCAATCAAGTAGAAACATACGGCGACTAAATACCATTTTTGATAATAAACTAGCTTTAAAAGACAAGATAATAAATGAGCTAGCGAAAAACTAAACATTTACGAAGGCAGAATAAAACTACTTACAGATTGAAACCATAAAATAAAGCATTTACCGATGCAAACTTCACATCGATTGTAATTCTGAAATCTTCAGACTATTTTTGTTCCAGTGGTTCCCATCCCATCCCGGAATACTCCCAGCTATACGGTACTGACAAGGGGAGCGTTCACAGTATTTGAATATACACATAAAACACTTATCAAAAGCTTTACGCATGCGTATTCCCTATACGAGCAATGCCCGAATGGGAATTAAATTTGTCACTGCATCGTGCAACTACCGTGCAGCACGACAGAGCTTATCGTGCCGCTCACGGCAGTGTCGAACTTTAATCAAAAGTTTGCGCTAAACATTGCTCTTTTGTTGAATTTAACCCATATTTAAATTTTTTTGGAGTTCAACACGGCAAAAGTGTGACGGTTATTAGCGCAGGCCTAAGACGATGGGAGACGATTACAGACCTTGCCCAGCTGACACCCATTTGGGATGTGATTGGGCGACATAGGCTCTTTTGTAAGCGGGCACGATATAGGCTGCCCCGTGTATGTCAAACCTATTAGAGTGATGGGATGAAATGTGGAATTTCACTGGGCAAGGGCTTAAGGAGGGCCTATGAGATCGACCCCAAGTACGAATTATTTGGGCTTCATGGGCTGTAACAAATAAGGTTTTAGGAGGGCTTTTCCAACTGCGCCCATTTGAGTGTGTGAGTAGGCTGGATATAGGCTCTTTCAAGTGTACAAGATACGGGTTACTCCATGTAAAACATGGAACACTCCCAAATATGGGCGTGTCAATTGGCAAAGGTTCAGGTGGGCTTCCTAAATCTTGTCTAAGCTTAAATCTGGGCAAACTTGTCTGATGGGCTTTAAAGTAGTATTTTTTCCTGACAATTTAGTGAAATTTTGTTATCTAAAGGTATTTGTTGTACTTTTGTGTATTTATTCGTCTATACAAAATGTGGATATATGATTTGGTTCTACAAAATGGCGGACCGTGTTAGTTCAAGAAGTTAAAGGAAAACCGCACAATATCGAGGTATATTTGGATGGATCATTCAATTCCACTTGTAAAACATCTTTCCAATCGAGCGTGTTTTGAACGCCCAATCCAAAGGGCAATAAATGGCAATAAAAACTGACTTGGTAAGAAGTACAAGCATATTTGGATAGTATAATGCAGTTTGAAAACGTTTCACTTCGAAGGACTGCGGTTTATGGAAAAAGATATTACTTTTTATCCCCCAAAATTTGAATCTGAGAAACGTTACTGTCAGTAACATTTCTCAGATTGGATATCTGGGATTATATAACACCCAAGCAGATCCTTGCCATTTGATTGAAGGATTGTCCGTCACGTGATTGCAAATAAAAGTACTATTGCACGCTACGTCACTCACCGTGCATTTTTCGTTCCATTCACCGTGCATTTTTCGTTCCATCCGAAAAGTACTATTGCACGGTGCGTAAAACATCACTGCGTGCTCGTGTCTTTGGTAATACAGCAGTGTTACTGATCTACTTGGATGTTATATAAAACTAATAATGAATGTTTTTCATTCGTGCAACAGTGCGAATATTTGCATTCGTTGAAAGATGGAATGTTCCATTCAACTCGGCTCCGCCTCGTTGAATACAACATTCCATCTTTCAACTCATGAAAATATTCGCACCATTGCACTCATAAACATTCATTATTTGTATATTATTCTTCCTGCGTGGACATATTCTCTCTGGATTTTCGGCGATATCTCAAAAACGCGACCACCTTTTAAAACTTTCACAGGTTTGATTTATTGTATAGGCCTATATCTACATTTATATATAGGATTTAAGCAATCGAACGGTTCAAAAAACCAAAGGTATACTTTGCATTTAATTCTACTTGACTCTAGTCGCCCATGAAAATGATGAGAATGAACTGAAATTAGGGCCACCTGTCTGCATACGGTTAAAATTTGGGTCGCTGCTCCATTTTCTTCCGGTGTGGGGAGGGGGAATTGTTTGTCTTTGTACAAAATACTGAAGTCCCAACTTTGTTTATTCTATAGCGTTACGAAATTACCCCAAGCAAAACAAATTTCATGCAGATGGTTCCAATTTAGTTTGTATAACCTCTTTTTGTTATTATTGTTTACTGCAAGGCCCTTACACCTGACCGGTAGAGGAAATTGAAGTTATGGCGGATTCAAAGTTTGTGAGTTTGTTCCGGGATCGGGAACATTACTTAAAATCGTTCTGGGTGTACATGTCTTTGTCGGGAAGATCCAAAGCGTGGTCGACCTATATTGAGTATGTGTTAGTCGGTGAATGTGTTGCTCATCTGCCCTTCACGATGGACAAGAACGAAGAACTCCGGATGTTTGGAATAGGCAGTGGATCCGGTAAGAAAATAATGCGTTTACATTTTCAAATGATATTGTACAATACTAAACTGATATGGAACTCTGATTTCTTTTGCTATATTGGATCCAAAATACGGCAGCCACAACAGAGATCGTTTGCAAAAATCCCATACGGGGGATTGTGTGTCACGTGGTTTACATGTCCATCCCATCCAGCTATTGATCAGAATGTTACAGTATTTCAATATAATTTACAAAGTTTGCCACCTTTCATTTTTAATTAAAACCCTGCGTGGCATCATCAAAACAAATCACACTCGGACAGTATCGATCACTTAGTGTCTGTCTTGCAGTGGCGTAGTCAAGAGGGGCGGGGGGGGGGGGGGCACTTGCCCCAACAAATTTCCAGTGCCCCCTCCCCAACAAACGATCGCAATTGGGATCGCTATCACGGCCACAAATTGCCATAGGACGGTGGACCCCTGCAGCGTCCAGCTACCAAAATAAAAACATGTCCCCCCACTGAAAACCCATTCCCGTTGCCCCCCCCCCCCACTTAAAAGCAATGCCCCCATACATGTGCACAACACCGAGGAAGTCCTGGCTACGCCGCTACCGTTTTGATGTTAGCGTGTATACATTTTTATGAAGAACACAATCACTTTCAAATGGCCCAAACCATTAGATATGGACCCTTCTGACTAAATTACACGAATTCAAGCCAAAAATTAATTTGTAGATGACCCAACAGCTGTTTCTTCGTAGACTTTATACAACTTAACTTGAAACCAAACGGTTCATCATTATTAACCCCAAGGGTAGGTAACTGCTGTACAGTTCCCCATGGGAATTCCGGGAGAGCTGGTCATTGATGGATTTTATTTATGTATTTATTTATTTATTTATTAAAAAAAAAATTAAAACCCAATGGTAACAAGAAAATTGGCATGCTATTTGACTAGGTGTAGTTGGGGAACTTGGGATTTGTTTAATAAAAAAAAATTAAAATGGCGGAGTGCTAACTGTTGAACTAGAAACGGAAACTCAACAAGTGAGCGACGGCGTCATGCAACGTCATTCAATTTTTAAACATTTCAGGTGAACTGGAGAGTGAGATGCTGCCAATGCTCCTGCAGGGATACCCACGCATCAACAACCGTGTACTTGAACCTGCTGATGATCAAATTATGAAGTACAAGGCGATGGCTCAATCAAAGAGACACGAACTACAAGGTGTAAAGTTTGACTGGCGGCAGCAAACCCTGGCACAATACAGAGATACTGACGGGGATGGAACCAAGTTTCACATTATTAGCTATATTGACTCCCTGTAATACGTTGGCGACCTAGACAGCTCTTTGGTGTATTTGCAAATTGATTGTCCTTATTATTTCAGGTACCCATCAGGAATTTTATAAAAAGAGTTTCATAATCATTGAAGTGTGTTATTTGGAGTCAGAAGAGAAGTAACTTATAATTAAACCCTGAAATTTATCCCCCCAAAATAAGTTGATTTCGATAAAAGTCCTAACTAATGTATAGTGTCTTTAAACAGCCAATATCTCTTTAAAAAAGCAGCGTTTTTTTTCTGATATTACGATCCGAAAATCTCCAAACTATCGTAATTACATTTGAGTGTAAATGACTCAAAAAGCCTGAATTTTCCAAGATGCAACGAAGAAATTTAACATGGTCACACCGCACTGCAAAAACTGGGTTGTTAAAAATGACACTAATGGGTGTTGTCACATATAGATACCCGAGAGAATCAAAATTAACATCATAATGGTGTTATTTTAACAGCCTACGGTGTAAATGTTGATTCTTTTTTCGGTATCAATATGTGACAACACCAATTGTGTCAATATTAACACCCCAGTTCTTTGACATGTTCTGGAAGGCGGGGCGAATTCACCTCCAACAAACGACCGGAAACGACGAAACCACGCGTGGGTTCGTCAGATGCAACGTGGCCACGGGGCTGCAAGCTGACTCCCGTCAGCAGAGTAACCTTTTGATTTAGAAAAATTCCCAAAACTGTTACAGAATGAGAAGTAGGTTATACCAACCTACACATAGATAAACATATACATCGGCGTATGACACACGGGCAAGGGGGCAACTGCCCTCCCAAATCCGGGCAAAACAGTGGGGGAAATAGGGGCACAGCAAGAAAGAAAACAATTAGACAGGGAAAGCCAAAAAAAAACGTTTTGACCCAGTAATATAAATTGTTACTTGTGTTTTTATCTGTTTATATTTTCGGGCAAATGAACCTCCCTGCCCCCCTTGGCCATAGAGTTCCCCAACCCCCCGCCCGAACATACACAAATAACAAATCAGTAAAATAGAAGTTACAACTTGTCCGTACACAAAACATTCGAGAAAATTTACCAACAATTACCAACAGGGAATACAATGCGAATTATGGGGACTCAAGGAAACCCCCCAAAACTGAACCGTATACAGTTCATAAAATATCACTTCCTGACTAAAATTCAGCTCTCAAACACTTTACTAATAAGTTAAGACAAGCTGACTCAAAACGCTTCACGGTCGAGTCGCAAGAAAAATCTAAAGTAAACAAGTGACACCTCTAGAAAGTTGTAGTAAGATCCCTCATTCGTTAAAAACGGATTAAGCCCCCGCCTCATGAGGTAAACAAACGGTCACTGCTCATCTGCTCATCTCTCGTTAGCATACAATACACAACTGATGGCGCAGTGCCCAAGTAATGTTGTAACACTGCAGGTGTGTCACTATTAATTCCCAGTTCCCAATGATATCTTTTAGGCTGCCCATCGTCCGCAACATCCCGTACCAGATCCAACAATCCCGCCTATTACAAAACTTTCATTTTCCATTTTGTTTTTTTCATCTATAGACAATAACGGTTTCTGGCGGATGTGGAACCGTTTCTCCGGATACCAGGAAGACTCCAAGCACTTCATCACCTCAGCCGATGTCCGCAGCGCTCTCGACCGCCATAACATCGCCTACACCCAGCACAACATAAAGTATCCGTTGAACATCACCAAGTGCCTGGATGACACATCTGAAGATGGGAGCCTCTTGCTAGACTTCCTTGTCCATATTGTGAAGTTTAAAGAGATGGCTACGGATGCCCAGTACAAGGAAGTGATGGATTATATGCTGAGAAGTGATTGCTCCGTGAAGGATGGGGATGAAGTTCTCTTAATCGACGGCTGTGATGTCTTGATTGTCAACAAGCCTGAGTAGCTTAGATTGTTCAATAATGTCACATATATCAATGATAACCTTTAAACTCAGTACAGTGTATGTTTAATGAGACGCCAGTTAGTGCCTTTTTAATAATAACGATAATAAACAGTTCGTATAAGCGCTTTACGGAAGGCAACTAGCTAATTTACTAGATCCTTAAATCAGTTTTCAGCATAGTTTTGATGCCGTTCTTGTTCGGAGCGGCTCTGATGTCGTGTGGCAAGTTGTTCCAGAGTGATGGGCAAGAATGTGACTCGCGTGTGATGATTTAGTGCAAGTAGTGAATGGGACGAGTTGAGAAGTAGAGTTAGAACCGACTGTACGATGAGGTTTGATATGGATAAAGGAGTTCTTGGAGGTAGTGGGGTGTGGATTGGTTGAGGGATTTGTATGTCAGTAGAGCTTGAACTGAGGGTACGTGTTGTAACACTGCAGGTGTGTCACTATTAATTACCAGTTCCCAATGATATCTTTTAGGCTGCCCATCGTCCGCAACATCCCGTACCAGATCCAACAATCCCGCCTATTACAAAACTTTCATTTTCCATTTTGTTTTTTCATCTATAGACAATAACGGTTTCTGGCGGATGTGGAACCGTTTCTCCGGATACCAGGAAGACTCCAAGCACTTCATCACCTCAGCCGATGTCCGCAGCGCTCTCGACCGCCATAACATCGCCTACACCCAGCACAACATAAAGTATCCGTTGAACATCACCAAGTGCTTGGATGACACATCTGAAGATGGGAGCCTCTTGCTAGACTTCCTTGTCCATATTGTGAAGTTTAAAGAGATGGCTACGGATGCCCAGTACAAGGAAGTGATGGATTATATGCTGAGAAGTGATTGCTCCGTGAAGGATGGGGATGAAGTTCTCTTAATCGACGGCTGTGATGTCTTGATTGTCAACAAGCCTGAGTAGCTTTAGATTGTTCAAAAATGTCACATACATTAATGATAACCCTTAAACTCAGTACAGTGTATGTTTAATGAGACGCCAGTTAGTGCCTTTTTAATAATAACGATAATAAACAGTTCGTATAAGCGCTTTACGGAAGGCAACTAGCTAATTTACTAGATCCTTAAATCAGTTTTCAGCATAGTTTTGATGCCGTTCTTGTTCGGAGCGGCTCTGATGTCGTGTGGCAAGTTGTTCCAGAGTGATGGGCAAGAATGTGACTCGCGTGTGATGATTTAGTGCAAGTAGTGAATGGGACGAGTTGAGAAGTAGAGTTAGAACCGACTGTACGATGAGGTTTGATAAGGATAAAGGAGTTCTTGGAGGTAGTGGGGTGTGGATTGGTTGAGGGATTTGTATGTCAGTAGAGCTTGAACTGAGGGTACGATGAGGTTGATATGAATGAAGGAGTTCTTGGAACCATGTTTTTTTTGTATACATAATGTTTTTTTGCAGATTCCACACAAGGAGGTCATACTGTTTAAGAATCTGAGTGATGACCCCTGCTCAGGGCTGGGTAATTTGTAATATCGATTATTTAATGTTTTTTAATGATATTTATCAATACCTGTGGTGTAAACACGACTTATACAAGCTTGTAAACCCCGAAATGGCATTAAAAGCGTACTATTAGCCTGCCAAGAAGTATTATGTATAAACAAAAAATATGAAAAAACGGACGAAAGAGGGTATATGGTGCTGAAGGGGGAGTGGCTTGTGGGATGGAGGTGGTAATTGTATCCTAACACACACGATGTTAAAAGACTATAAAAACATCGATTTGGGAAAGAGTTTGTTTGTAATCAATCTTTGAAAGAGAGTCATATTTTTACCAGATGAATAGTGCAGTTATGGAGCGCACACACTGCCGTTAAATGATGTTTGACACTGGTAGCTAACTCCATTGTAACAGATACAGAATGTCTTCGAAACTCTCGGCCATGAAAACCTAGAATCCATGGTGTTCATGGTAGTGGCGGTGACGGGGGGGGGGGGGTCCGGTGTGATATTGAAACAACGCGATCAGGCTTGTCCTCAGTAAAATTTTAGAATAAAATGTTATGAGACTGAACATCCAACAGACATGCTCATGTTTGTGGCTAAGAACAATTAAATATAACAGTTTTAGCTTGCACAGCCTGTTTTGCCTGGAAGTAAATTCCACTCAACCTTCAAAACAATTTCAAAGAAAATCGGGTTCGGCATTTCAAAATATTATGAATTGCTAGCCTGAAAAGCGCGGGCTACATTTAGGTACACGTTTGGAGCTACGTTTGGGTCGGGCTTCGTGGGTTGGGCTATATAAGGGGCCGCACAACGGTGGCGGGTTTTTCCTGTTTTCTCAACACGTAGATACCGTATACAACTGAAACTTTCACAAGTGATTATTATTGTACCTTTCTTTTTAATTTTGTCTTTCAATCAGCATTACGTAGACAAAAACCAAACGGTGAACCTACGTTTAAGCTACATGCCAACCATACAAAAATGAGATACATTATATAGATACACAACCAATTGTTTTACACAGATTGACATTCAATATTACACGCCCTAAAATAAGGTTTGCAAGATACTAAATACCGGCGTAGTAGATCTACGAGTGAGTGCAAACAATTAGTTAGTGGCCTGACGGGGGGGGGGGGGGGGGGCGTTCGACCCTAGCAGAGTCTTTCCCGAAGGCTAAATGAGAAGACTACAAACATAAACAGGTACATGTATACATTACTGATGTAACAAAAGCAGTCAAGTGGAAATAGATGATAGAGATGAAAACACACAGAGAAAGCAGGAGGCTGAACAGAAAGGAGGGTAAGGGGGGGGGGGGTTAGGGGGAAGGGGCTATATCTACGAGTGTTAGCGACGGCACTTTCAATCACTATACACACAAACAACGCGCATGCACTATTGTAATATCAACAGTGCAATGCTCCGTACAGAGCATGCATTCAATACACACCGGTAACTGGAATACTACTACTGTTAGTAGTGGGCCGTCACCATTTCAAGCCATCGACCTTAGAATCATTGAAAAAGTTTGCAACCTAAAGTCTTGTTTTGTAAAAAAAAATATTACATGACATAAAACTCACAAAAATGTCCTTATTGTGGTGTTCTATAAAGGACACGTACACGGCGACTTTCTTTTTTTACGCGACGACTTTTTTTTTCTTTCGGCGGCGATTTGTTTTTTTTAGGCGGCGTACAAAAAAAAAGTCGCCGCCGAAAAAAAGAGTCCCCGCGTGAAAAACAAAAGGCCCTTTGTAAGTGTCCTTTATAGAACACCGTACCTTATTATATGAGGGTGTTGTTAATGATGGTCCAAGTTTACTGGGACGCACAAAAAACCGAATCAAACTGATTTTCATATGCAACTTGGCAAAGAGAACAACCATAACTGCGCGCGCAGCCTGCCAAGTGCAACATTGCCTCATCATCCGTAAAACACTCAAGTAGTATCATCCACTGCCTTACAACGCCACAATTGGGTCAAGGATTTTACTTTGAATTATCTAAAAAATATTAAACTTTAAAACGAAATAATTTAAGAAAATATGTCTTATGCAGTGTTTCAAAAATAAAACATAGGAAAATAGTAAACACTTGTTTTATGGCTGGGCACTACTTTATTTCAGCGCAATAATAAAGAAAGGTGTACCGTGGCCAGCAGGGACAATACTAACCCTTAAAGAGTGCTGTACAACCAGCGTAACGTATCCTGCTGTCAGTTCTTCCTGACGAGTGTTTCCACATCTGCGTGGCCCTGAACAAGTTTACTATACTCCTGAATTACGATGGATGCAGTTGAATAAAGATTGTCCTTTGTTTTGTAAAGGGTCAATGCCAGTATTATGTTGTAAAGTGCCTTGATCTAGCTACTAGGATATGTGCGCTATATAAGAACCACTTTCTATTACTTATATTACTAATAAATACTATAATTACTAATAAATACTACTAATATTATTATTATTATGTTGTTGCCATCCATTCGAGTGGAAGTTGTGTATTTTCGGTCGAAAACTCACATCACAATGCGTAATATTCCGCACCAGTATCGGACAAACATAAGCATTTTGACGCAATCCCCTTAACATGAATTATGTTTTTTACACTGTCTCTCTAAACTGCACAGCCCTTTGCTTCAGAAAGTTGTGGGATGTTATTGCTTTAACGTGTGCGTGAAACAAAACCTGCCATTTTAAGGGCACCATCGTCCCCAAACCGTGCGAGATGTGCAGTCACGACTTACCGCTCAACCGTCCGTCGTGATTTTGTCGTTGTTGGGATGTTTGTTGGGGTGCTGTGGTGTTTGTTTGTTTGTATGTTTTGCTGATCGTTTGTTTTTGTCCCCCTCTCTCTCTCAGGTTATAGCTTGTACATGTAGATATTGTTGTTAACGTTTCTTCTCAAAAATAGATGACCAGAGTAGTTAAAGTTCAAGAACAACACTGCGCATCTGTTTACGTTTTTGTTCGACATGTGCGAAGTTAGCTTGTATAGTAATACAGTTTTTGTTGATTTACATAGATGTGATTAATTCTATCTCGAAATCATCTATAGGCTTCCTTGTCTTTAAGGTTAACGTCAAAAGAGATTTCTGTCACAACGAAGCCCTTACCTTTGGTAAATTTTAAACAATCAAATTTCACTTACACATCACCCTTCATCCCGTCCCAGCATCTCCAGAGCAATATTTTTTGAAATTCCTCTCCTCGGAGATTCTTTTACATGTCCCGTGGGCTGATTTGTTTTACTGAAAGATTACCAATAATGTTCTTTTTTGGTCTCCGAACTCAATTGCGAGATTGGTTTGCTTTGAACTCAGCGTCTCAACTGAAAATTTATACTACTTTGCCTAAAAACAAAAAGACAACAATAATTCATTCAAATTCTAAGGTAGACCTAAACTTGGGCTATGAATCCATGAGTTAACACGTCCTCAATCGGCAGTTTCTAGCACTTGAATGCCATTTCTATGTTTTTACTCATGTTGATTTAACAATGTTGATTGAATTCATCTCTCTCCGTAAATGCACGTGAAAGGTTTCTTGGACGCCACAAACTGGGTGTGGTCGGCCTCGTAGCGGGTGCTATTGTTGAGTTGGCAACTTCTCTCGCCTGTCCAAGAATGCTGCACGTTGAAGGAGCGACATCTGGGGTCGTAGTCACACTCCATGGCGCAGGCACGGACGTTGCTGGTCGGTATCTCTCGTAAGGTGTGGCCGGTCAGACCCGACGCAAGCAGGCGCCATTGCTTCAACTTGGCCTGTGTTGCCACGACCTCCTTGCCTTTGCAGATAGTGGAGAGTTCCAATGAGCATGCAACATCAAGCCAATCACCGCCTTTATCAAACCCAATCATGGCACAGTTCTCTCGAGATCCACCTCCTGGCTCATCCCACTCTACGTTCCAGTTCATAAACCCGCCGTTGTCAGAAGTGCAGTCCCACTGCCCTTCAATCTCTAAATCGTTGCAATTAATCCACACTCGATCGATGGTTTTACTAAATACATAGTTATTTTCATTCGATGATGAAGGCGCAACCATCTCCCCTCCGATCTCCTGACATATCATTTTCCCTTCTTGCCAAGTCCGTCCTTTTTCAAGAAGTTTGAAGCAAGAGCCGCTCCATGACTCCCAGCCGAATGGACACAACATCTGAGGCTTACACGAGTGAGCGGAACTCGTACCAATGGTGAAGAGAATCAACAAAACAGAAGGCAAACAAAATCCTCCCATTATTTCAGAATTTCTCGTCGGGTTGCGAATTAACAAGTCTAACTTAACTTTGGCACACCGATCGTTTAAACGGCAGGTCAAACCCACTTTAATTCTGTATCTAAATCTAGACAATTTAAACGATTTCTTGATTTGTTCTTTCCTCTGTGGATGTTTTTTTGTCAGCAAAGCATTGTTTAAAAACATCAGAGAAGAAGAGAACTCAGGTTGGCTCTGGTGCGGTCGAGGTTGGTCCGAAAGCATACTGAGGAATATTGTGTGTGCCGTTGGCTTAAATTTACGCAACTCGTTTTTTGAGAAAAACGTCAGAGCTTCCATGGTGATTTCAAGCTCAATTGCACAATGAGCCCACCATGGAGGGAGGAAACGTTCAAGCGAGGATACGAGTTTAATTCCCTCACACAACTAATAAACACGGTGGTTCAGTGGAGGTATGAGAAATTAATCAAACTAATTACAATAAGCAACGCTATAAAATCGGCCAAGGTAACTACAATTTGAAGGAAAAAAAAGCTTCTTCGCGGAATATGAAACTAATTTACTCTCGAGAAGAGGAACAATTAACAATGTATTGTAACGATAAATAGCGGACAAGGTGACTATAAATTGACCAAAAAAACCCACAAAACACTTTTACGGGAATATGAAACCATTTCACAGTTAACAGTGTTTCGGCCAAGGTGACTATAGTTTGACCAAAATAAAACACCGTAATGCGGGAATATTATGAAACCAATTTACTCCTCGAAGAGAAACAATTATTAATTGCAACGATAAATATCGGCCAAGGCGACTATAAATTGACCTATTTTTCGACACACTAAATAATACATGTACATGTAGTTTGATGAAATTGCAGGCCTCGTGTTAACCTAATTCCAGCTCAGATTTTATGGTGAGTCTAGGACAGGGTAGCCTTTTGTCAAGGACTTCGTGGCTTAGACAGCTTTGGAAACAGCGGAGCGACTGGAATGGGAGACCACGCGCGCGAGCCGAGTGGCGAGGCAGGCTACAAGGGCCTTTCCCAACTTGTTTGCGTTTTTTAAAATTAATTATTCATTAAGTACGAACGAGCATTATTCATAACTTGTATGCAAATAAGTATCTGATGATACACACGACGAGACGTTCGCCATTTTGTATATTTGTTAATTTGCACAATTTGTTAACGTATGTTGACCCGCTCACACTCATCGCTACTGATTGGTTTGGACTTTTGCTACCTTTTGGGTAGCAAAAACCGAGATTATATAGAAAAACATTAGAAACCGCAAACAAGTTGGAAAAGGCCCTCGTGGCTTCGCCACTCGCGTGCGCGGTCTCTCCTTCCAGTCGCTTAGGATCGCGGCTCTACGAAGCTGTCCAAGCCACGAAGGCCTTGACAAAAGGCTAAGGAGAGGGTGGTTGTCTGGTGTGTGGTGAGTGGGTGATTGGTAGTAGTCTTTTGCAATCAATCACGGCACAAGAAAGTGTTAGGGCGCCTACTTTAAACGATAACTTTCCCTTTCGTGTTAAACTTCGAGTACTTACTAGATAAGTTAGTCTACAATTTGACACATTTTATTTGATACGATTAATTGAGATTTTCTGAGTAATGTTACCGGGTTAGTTTATATACAAAACCCTTGATTTCGATAGAAATTTAAGAGTGCTTTGTATTAATCCTTATGCTTTATGCAAAACATTTTGGGCCGTTGCAGCATTTTCAACGGAATTGTTTACATGAACTTGTACAAATTCTAGGTTGTTTTAGTTAGTTTTTTAAAATTTAATATATATATATATATATATTTTTTAAAGATTACATGAGATTGCTACTCTCCATACCTTCGATCACAGAGGGCCCACGCACAAACTGTTATCAACACACTGACACAATCTTGGGCTTTTTTTTAAGTAAAGAAGTCCACAATCGGCTATTTTTTAAATATAAATTTGCTCATAACTTTAATATACAAGTTTAAAGTTGATTGAAGTTATCTCTCTCCGTAAACACAAGTAAGTGGTTGCTTGGACTCCTCAAACTGGGTGTGGTCGGCCTCGCAGCGGGTGCTATTGTTGAGTTGGCAAATTCGCTCCCCTGTTCCAAAATGCTGCACATTGAAGGAGCGACATCTTGGGTCGTAGTCACACTCCATGGCGCAGGCACGGACGTTGCTGGTCGGTATCTCTCGTAAGGTGTGGCCGGTCAGACACGACGCAAGCAGGCGCCATTGCTTCAACTTGGCCTGTATTGCCACGGCCTCCTTTTTGCAGATGGCGTGATATTTCTTCGAGCATGGACCATCATTCCATTTGCCTATCCACATGGATCTAATCTGTGCACAGTTTTCTCTAGTTCCACCGTTTGGCTCATTCGGGTTCCAGTTCATATACCCGCCGTTGTTTGACGTACAGTCCCACTGCCCTTCAATCTCTAAATCATTGCAATTAATCCACATTCGATCGATGGTTTTGCTCAGTAAATAGTTATTTTCTTCAATTGATGAAGGCGTAACCATCTCCCCTGCCATCTCCTGACATTTCAATCTCCATTCATCCCAAGTCAGTCTTTCATCAAGAAGTTTGTAGCAAGAGCCGCTCCATAACTCCCAGCCGAATGGACACAACATCTGAGGCTTACACGAATGAGCGGAACTCATACCAACGGTGAAGAGAATCAACAAAACAGAAGGCAAACAAATTCCACCCATTATTTCAAGAGTGTCAATGCAGTCTTTAATCGGAATCTCTATCCGAGTTGTGGATTAATCAACAAGTCTATTTCAACAGCACTTTGGCACAGCGATCGGTGGCTTTTAACGACAGCTTACACCCACTGTATGCAAATATAGAAAATTTAAACGATCACTTGATCTGTTCTTCCCGTGTGGTTGATTTTTCAGCACAGTATTTTTTTGAAACACCAGAGGGTAGATAGCTCAGGGTTGGCTCTTGTGCAGTCGAGGTTGGTCTGAAAGCTCAGTGAATAATATTGTGTGTGCGTAGTCGGCTTGAATTATTAGCAATACTAAACCCACGCACTATGGTCCTCGCGAGCTCAATCGAACAATGGGACCAGCTACCATTGATGGAAGAAAGAGCGTGCAGGCAATAATTTGAGTCTACACAGTTTTCCATCTCTAAACCACTTTGCAAGGTGGTTCAATTGAGGCAGAATTAATACTGGAACGATAATTTTATTTTAAATGAGAACACGCATCGAGATCAGCCAAGGAGACCCCGTAATATAGCGTGTGTTAATAACTCTCACTGGGGTCTTTAAAGAGAGAGAGGCAACAAGAATCAAAAATTTTAATTTTTAATTTTCTATCTGCCGGTAAAATAAATGTCGACACGGACTTGAGTCTGTTTACTTTAGTACTATGGCTTATTACTTAATAGATATGTTCCAAATAATACAACTATATGCAATCCAACCTGTAATGTATAACACATTTGAAAGAATACCAAGATGTAGAGAGGGCAGTGAGACTTCATGGAAGGGAACCGGGGAAAACGGCCGTAAAGACTGGCATGAATGCAATAATTATACAGGAATAGATCCATGCACTGCACAAAAGTGTGCACCACAAGGTAACCAACGCACGCGAAAGCAAATTTAATGCGCATCTGTTTTATGTTGACGATAGCGTTAAATCCGAATTTTCATTGTCGGATGTACGGTGGCTGATTTCTGCCAACAACAAAACACTTTTTCAGTACGGCGTTATAACGCCCGATTACAGCGTTATAACGCTTTAAATTTACGGCGTTATAACGCTTTAAATTTACGGCGTTATAACGCCCTAATTTACGGCGTTATAACGCCTTAATTTACGGCGTTATAACGCCCTATACGGCGTTATAACACCCTATTGGGCGTTATAACGCCCTAATTTTACGGCGTTATAACGCCCTAATATAACGCCGTAAAATTAGGGCGTTATGACGCCGTAATTGGGCGTTACATTGTCTTTTCGACAGTGTTTTGCATTAAATTGTGTTTGTTTGACACGACTCAAAAACAACAAATAGTTGATACATTAAAAGAAAGTAGATCAGTGGAGTAAACAAAATGGGCAGGAGATAACATTTCAGTTTGTTTAGTTTTCTTGTAGGCCTACCTCTTGTGTCTATTTTTATTATCACCGATTAACATTAGCGACACCGATAGCGCACACAATGTACCAAGTGCCGCTGTTAACACCACACGCACCGCATGCTGTGCTCCAAGGCCAGGGCCCTGTACCACCAGTACGTGTAATAATAACGCTTTCCTTAGTTTACCTTATTTAAAATGCACGACCTCTGCAGAAACGGACCAATCAGAACGTTTTTTTCTGCCCCCATAGCTAGCTTGTGGTATGGAAAAAAAAAATCGCGAACCGGCCTGTAATATCAGAGCTGCGACCAGCATGGCCTACACATCCTGATGCCAGTTCTTCTTGACGAATGTTTCCACATCTGCTCGTCTCTGAACTAGTTTACTATACTGCTGATTTTTTTACGATGGTTGCAGTTGGAAAAAAATTATATCTCCCTCTCTCCCCTCCCCCTCTCTCTCTCTTTTAAACAGGTACTTGAGCAAAACTTAATGGGATTGTTATGTAAACATGTTTATAATGTGTTTGTTTATCATTTACATGTAAATATAATTTAGATACTTGTTCACTTCTGAATTTTCCGTAAGTTAAAAAAAATTAGGCCACAACCTTAAGGGTTTGAAAAACTATAAACACTTCTCCCGTTGACGGCGTGCGTCAAAAAGACAACATTTTGACGTCATGAGCGGGAGTTTGCCTTGTTATACCTCCATGCTATAACAAGGCAGCTATACAAAACGGACCTCCCACAAAATGACGTAACGTGAGTAATGACGTAACAGGACTTTTCGCGAATCGTTCTGAAAAGCGCCGGAGAAGGGTATTCAATAATTATGATTCAGTTTTACGCAATTAAAATCTGTTTAATCTCATGTGAACTCAATTTCCTTATTGATTGAAAGCATTTTAAATGGACTTCAGAAAAGATCACATGTTGCCGTTTTCGTTCAAGTAGGTCTCTAAAGGTTGATACCAATATTATTATGTTTTCATCTTTACAAAATGTGGAATGAATTATGTATCCTCGCTTAAACAATCTTAATGCAATGCGTAGTACTCATTATCACTACCGGACAAGCACTCAAAGTCCTATAGGTGCACTGAAAAACAAAGCAACGGACCATCAGATGCAGCAGTTGAACTTTTATTATTGAATTATTGTCGACTTTTGTTCGTGTTGTGTTTCAGTTTTTTGTATATATCATTTTAAATAATTTTTTTAATGCTTTTCAAGTAAAATTCAACCTTAAACAAAAATTGCCCGAGTTTCATAAAAAAAGTGTATATACGTTTAGGAGGTTCGTATATACAACATTAAACATTAGTAAAATTATACACAATTATATATACAGTAGGCCTACCGTCAAATGGGGATCTTACTGCTCTCAGTTTTAACCGAGAACGCTACTCACGGTGTAGACTTTTCTTCACCGTTATGGCGTATGAAGAATAACTTTAGTCATAAATAAAAAGTAAGTATTATTAAATTGTGTTGGACCTATTATATGGGATTGAATTATTTGAACTGATGACGCGCGGTACTTCCTACGTTTTACGGTGTTGTAAGGAATTGCACGGCACTTACAAAATGAGTAAACCAAGTCATGGTGAGTTTACTAATTGAACTATTTTTGTTATTTATTAACTGTGGTTGAGAAGCCAAGGATTCTCAGAAAAGCAAACTAAATTATTTTGCCAAGTACCCCTCGGAGAGAAGACAAGTAAGGAGAGGAAAACCCCAGAGAAGTTTTCCTGGGAAAACCCACGCAACCAGGTAGGGACTGAAAACTCAATCCATATGATGATGCCCCTGGCGGGATTCGAACCGGGGGCCCAGTGGATAATAATTAACAACCCGACCATTTAAAGTTACATCACCAAACCTTTCGCTAAAATACTGACCAAAAAAATGTGAATTTTTGTCCGAACAAATTTTAAAAGATGACATCGTTTCAAAACGTAAGGAATTCTTCCCCATTTATCTTACAGTTTACTATTAGTTTAATAACTATTGTCTACTTTATTTTTGTGTACCAAATCTGCAAATTTTCACCTTTTTGGTTAGATTCTAATTTTTTCCCTATCTTTTTTTATTTGAAGTAAAACCTTCCGTTAGATTTTGAGCCCTCCGAAACAGTCCAATAGGACTAAACTTTCCAGTACCTTGCCAGTCATAGACCGTGCAACCTTTGTTTTACATAAAGAGTGACTTTGTACATTCCTATAGCCCTTTCTGGCAGGCAAGTTAACGCCTGAACCAGTTTTAAGATGTGCACACTTCCGTTGAGTCACTTTAGCCGAAATGTATTTATACTCAGTCTGTAAAAAACCCAAACAAAGAACACACCTTACAACGAAACCGTCACATCAATAATGTGGCATTATCACATACATTTACAATGAACTAGGAATGATTTTAAGACATTCTCTTTCATTTCCAATTGATGTTCGACGCCACAATTTCGCAACGAACACGTTCGCTCTTTACCGGGCAACTCTAATTGCAAAACATTTGCAGCGAATAAAGAGTTGGGCAACGAAAAAAAAATCGCTTCGCACTCGCATTCCGCAAGAACAGGGCTTTGAATAATTTAACATAAAGATTAATTCGATGGTTTGAAGAGAAAGTTATGCCCTCGATCGTTACATGGGAAATACCGAATACAAAAATGGGGATCGGGATTGATTAACGTCGAGTTTTGCTGAGGAAAACGAAATTAATAGAGAAGTATTTCTTTAAAACAAAAAGTTTGCGTACGCAATGCTATTGGGACCCATAACGTCATACCGGTATATAGACCTATCGATACTTATTCAGGCTTATTGATAATCAATGCATCCCAGTCGTTATTGAAGAGGACTTCATCCCCATCCTTCACGGAGCAATCACTGCTCAGCGTATACTCCATCACTTCCTTGTACTGGGCATCCGTAGCTGTCTCCTTAAACTTCACATTATGAATAAGGAAATCCAGCAAGAGGTCCCCGTCTTCCGATGTTTCATCCAGGCACTTAGTGATTTCCACTCGGGACTTTTGATGACTCTGGGTGTAGGGGATATTGCGGCGATCGAAGGAGCTACGGATATCAGCTGAGCTGATGAAGTGCACGAGGTGATCCTGGTATCCGGAGAAACGGTTCCACAGCCGCCAGAAACCGCTATCGTCTAATGGGGATTAGAACAAGCAGTATACATGAAAACAGTATACGTTAAATAGGTGGTATTGTTGGAATTGTTTGTAACAGAAAGTAGTGTTTTAGTCGAGTAGTTTTCAGTTGAGTATCAAGTACTGCAAAGTGCTAAGGTGGCAAGTAGTACTCGAGTGTACTTGGGACATCGAGTTTGGTACAAGTACAGAAACCGTATGCATCAAGAGCGTACATATCAACATTTTAATCTAGGCTGGGGCCTATATCTCAATAATTGCAATTTTTAATTTTACGAAAAGCCACGTTCCCCAAAAAGTGCATCCAACACATTGCAACAGAAAAGAGCACATAAGTTTAGGTCTAGTTGTTTTTTCGGGTTTCACGAAGGTTCACGCGCACCTCTGTCAGAGTGTGCGCGTGATCACGTGATATGCGCTTCCCTTTCCTACGTAGAAACATGTTACTTGGTTGGGTGTATGAGTTGGTCATCTTCGTTTCACGAAGAGACACTAATGGTAATTAACAAACATTTAAAACGAAAATAAGTTAGTCAATGGAGAAGTTAAACTTTTTACGGAATTTTGTTTTTGAGACGACGATTTGCTTGTCATAATAATTATCTGTAAACCTGAATACTTCACAGACAACTTCAATTTGACTTTAACCAGAGCATTCCTCCATTCATTGTATTCAGGAAAAGCGGAAGAGGTTTTTGACCAAGAGTAATTAAATTTGTTCCATGTACAATCTCGGGTATCGTGTACATGGCTTCGAGTACAGATTTGTTTCAATCAAGTATCGAATACGGACGTCGAGAACGAGAATTTTACGACCCGAGTACCAGTCTGAATACGATATACGGGTACTACTCGAGTACCATAAGTACCAGTAGCCTAACATACCGCCATGCAGATAATAGTTGCTAATTCGTCTTCACAACACAATATCTTCGCGCGATTCTTTGGACCTGAAGAGTTTTGGACACCCGTGGTATTCCTTTATGGGCCCATGTCACACGACGCAATTTACAGGCAACCAGTTCCAGGCAATCTCCAAAAAGAAAAGGCATTCACATTTCAATTGTCCACATTATTTCCTTTAGGATTGTAAGTCCATAGAGCAAGGAACTCTCTGTTCCTTGCTATATGGCAAGACCATGGAGGAATGAAGCCCTCCTCCATGGTAAGACATATTTAGAAACCAAAGTGTTCCTTTTGCATACGGTGCTGTCGGTTGCCTCAAAGTGGCCAGTAAAAATTGCCCAGTGTGACCGGGCCCTTAGTTTCTTTTGGAACCAATCGACAATTTGTTTACGGTAATACCTGAAATAGTTATAACAAGCAATTTGCCACCAGGTTCCAGAAGGTCGTACAGATACATCAGGGAACTGTCTACATCGTCAGCATAGTATATGGAGTGTACAGCGTTGATGAAATGAAACTTGGTTCCATCCCCGTCAGCATCTCTGTATTGGTCGAGGGTTTTCTGCCGCCAGTCAAAGCCAACTCCGTGTAGTTCGTGAGCCTTGGATTGGGCCAATGCTTTGTACTGGACCATCTGATCGTTTGCAGGCTCAACTACACAGTTGGTGATGCGAGGGTACTTTTGCAAAAGCTTAGATAACATCTTGCTGTCCATCTCACCTTGAGAAAAATATTTAAACAGTGCGAACAAAAGTAAAAGTAAAAGTTACAGTTACAAGTTTCGAAGAAACACAGGCCTGAACATCCCTGTGACACGATTATTTATGACTCAGAGATAACAATTTGGAAATCGTTCCATGCGAGGGAGCGAGACAAACATTTCTGTTTTAGGCCACGTCCACATGAAGCATACAGACTGAATTCCGTCTTTATCAGCCGTGATGACATGTGGGCACTGGTCTCACAAACTCAATGATTTCATTGGATAGACGTATACAAGCAATAACGCGGAACTACGGACTGATAGTCGTACGTGCGTACGGCCGGGGGTACAAACACAGCGTTATAAACATGAAAGGTCAAAGGTCCATCTGGCAGATAACCGCAAGGTTCTAAACTAAATGGCGTATCTGGCGTTATTCATGAGCCTTGAACTATGACGTCAAATACTTGGGCTACTTTGGCCACGACAATGGCCGTTGGCAGCAGCGACAACGTTTAAGAATAGGCCTTTTCAGCAATCCACCCATGGACGAAGCCCAACAGACGCCAGACAGTCTCTGTTTGGCCATAGGTTGACCCATGTTCTATTTTTCTGGCATATTGAACCAGAAAACTTCAAAGTTCATTTTGCTGCTTTAAAACTAAACTGATGTTCGTCATGTTTTTATTCCTACCTGATCCACTTCCGATGCCCAGCAGTCGGAGTTCCTCATTCTCGTTCAGCCTGAAGGGGAGACGATCTACGACCTCGTTGTAGAAATTATTGTCCACCCAGTTGGCCAGTACTTTGAACTTGGCCGAAAGAGAAGCGTAGACCTGAAACGACTTCACGTAATGTTCCGGGTCGTGGAACAAACTCAGTAACTGCGACTCTGCCATTACTTAAATCTCGTCCTACGGGATCGTTTTACCCGATCATGTCTTATTTTTAGTGGACTCTCGTAGTATTCCGTGATCCAGATAAAAACCTGTTAGAGTTTGATGAAGAGATAGTAACTTTAAACTGAGTTTAGGTTATGATAATGGTAGGGCCTTCGTCCTACAACTTTACGCTTGTAAACCTTTACATGGTGCTATATGTCTTATATTTCAGACATAACTGTGTTTGAACAAAACCCATAATGGTCGCTTTGAGAGGCTCTCAGGTGTGATGAAGCGCTTACATTACCTGCGTATTGTCAAGGATTCGTCAGTGCTGATTCTAAAGATAACGGTCACAGATGATTGCTAGTTCAAAAGTGGCATAGGTCAAATGGGGTCACACTCATTGTGTAGCGTTTGTTAAGTTTTCGAAGACTTTCTGATGTATAGATTGCACACATTCATAAGATAGACTAGCTCATGAGTTATGTCTATTGAAAACAAAACAAACTAAATGTAATGTAATTCGACACTTTAATTAATAGAAAAGTAATCAACTACAGAACAATTTAAATCAAAGACAAACAAGAACTGATAAAAAATAATAATAAATAAATAAATGAAATGGATAAGGCTGCTCCTTATCCATTTCAGCCAATATGGGGCAAAATCAGAGGCGAAAAGGCTTGAAATTTCCCCAGACAAAAATAGTTGGGTTGGGTGTATAAATACGCGCGAGGGTATTCAGAGTTTAGACAAACCCTTGCAGTGTGTCACTTTATAAAGCCTTCGACTACTAATGCCAACAAAAGGCTTGCGATTTACTCACAGCTGATGGTTCCATCTACACGCACAGATATTAAGTGAATGACCCGTACACAGTTAC
Source organism: Pisaster brevispinus (assembly GCA_023634235.1). Lineage (NCBI taxonomy): Eukaryota > Metazoa > Echinodermata > Asteroidea > Forcipulatida > Asteriidae > Pisaster > Pisaster brevispinus. Next base: position 17,466,710 of record JAMKCF010000008.1, read on the forward strand.
GCTGATGAATACCCTCAGAAAGGCCCATTGTGTACTGAACACCCTCATACCATTCGGTCCTTTCTCTATGCTCATACTCTCTTTTTATTTTACACTACACGTGTTATACAGGGATCTGATAGGCTGTTGAAAAAACAACAATGAACTGTGAGCGCAAAGCGCGAAAGCTTGCGAGGGCGAAAACTTGCGAGCTCGAAGCCTACATACATACATTTATATTTTGTTTTAAAAGCCCCAAATCTGCACTCTGTGGCATTGTTTTTGGTTTTATCTGTATGGTTTTTATGGTCTTAATTAAGGGGGGGGGGGTAAACAAAAACGGATAGCCAGAAAAAAACCCGGAGAAATCACATCCTTGGTTATAGCAAAATACATGAATTGAATGTGAAAGTAAGGTTTGATACGGGGCGATCAGCCCAGACAAATAGGGTTGGAAATATTAAAACCTCAAAGAAGTCAATCAGCTAGGCTGATATATTGTTACCTTGTGATGTTGATCTCCTCGAAAGCACCAGGGACGTGTGTGAAAATGGCGGAATGCAACATGCAACAGTTGGAGGTTGTCGGTCGACGCCACCAGTTGTTCCTTCCTTCAACCGGCACGCACAACACAGTCAGACGACCCCTGGGCCGCCAGCTCCGGTGAACTCACACAGTGCCGAAACAAACTCACATAATTCAACCAGCAGCTGAACTGCGTGGTCTCTGCATGCAGCGATGACCTTCACTGGAGGTTTCACAAAATTTAAGTCGTGCTCAAAACATGAACAAGCTCAACTTTCAGTATTTTTATTTGATGTTTTTTTAAAATTATATTGCAGCATGCCGTTCCCCAGACAGCTAATATTCTCCACCGAGGCTGCCACCTGCTATACTCTGCCGAAACTGAAGTGTGAGGTACAATATATCGCATTCATAATACACTCTGCAAATGCCGACGCTCAATTCATGTACGTACATCAGGTGTTGTGAAACGTACCAGGAATCGATTATCGATTTTCAAACGAGCGACTGCTCCCCCACACTCATTGATGGAATAGGCCTACGTGAGCTCGTACGTACACTAGGCAAAAATACCGCATCTACTTCTTTGTTACTTGTACAAAACAATGATTTATTTAAACTCTAGACTATAGGGAAAAAGCTTCCTCGGGCCATTCTCCCGTAGTCGCATGACAAGTGCCACGGTACGGTAGTTTTTTTATATTTTTAAGGAAGTGTTTTTAAAGTCTGAATAGACAGTGCAAGTTAGGTGCCTTTTCGAACTTGCGGGACCAAGTTGGTCCCAACCATAAAAGCCATTTTGAGAAATGGTGGACACAGCACTACGTGACACTATTTAGGTTTGGGTATCAAAATGGTCTGTATAGACCCAGACCAAACAGTGCACTCCTATAGATAGGTTGCAATATGACGTAACTCGGCCATCTTTACGGGCAATTTGGAACCATTGATCTCCATTAATATTAATGGAGATCAATGTTTGGAACACACAGTCATGCATTTCGCGTGAGAACGGCCTGCAGTCTGCGCCCATTTCACAAAACTCATCGCACGATTGGTTAGTAAACAGCGCAGCTGCGTTAAAAGTTTGAGCGCTTGCAAGCCAAAATGCAACTTGCCCGTAAAGATGGCGTCTATTGGGAACTATCTATAGACCTTTCCATTGTTGATAAACAAACAGCGCTGGTTGGCATGGACCGCCGAATGTTAGTAAAACATTCAATAGTGATAACACTAACAGATGTTTTAACCAAATTCAACATTTTCGGTAAACTTCTAATTAAATAAAATACCTCCCATGATCGGGTTGCTTTGTTTCCAATAAATTCAACACTAATTTTGAATATTTGTGTTACATTGTTACAAACTGTAGTTATCTGTTTTTGTTTTGCATTTATGGGTTCCATAGTTTTCCAACCTGGGTTGTATTACACATTCGTCTGAGTGATATAATTATGATACATGGGTGTAGGCCTACACTACACCTATTCCAGGAATAGGGAAATCCGTTTTTCTTTACTGTTCATCACAAAAACAGAAAAATCTAATATTTCATTCCAAAACTAAAAATGTAAAGAGCATTTAAAAGTCTTTACTTCTCCTGTTTTTAACACAAGTGAAACAAAGTCGGAGAAGTTTCCAAACTGAATTTTGTTGCTGAGCTCTAAAATGTCAGGCTAAACCTGCAAGCATGAGACAAACTATAAAGAAACACTTGTCTCTAAAGAAGCGACTTTGGTTTTAGGATGGAGGATCGAAGAAATGGTTTTGTAGGCCTAAGGCTGAGTACCAAGGACAGTCGACTCGTTTAGTTTGTCGCTGTAACCAATGACGGATGTCCCCCTCGCTCTCTCGTACATGGCAGTACAGTGTACATGTACATACATACATGTACATGTTTATATTATAAAAAGTGTAACACTTAAAATGGGCGTCACTTAATTGTAGGCTGGCCGGTAAAGCATATAAATGAAACTCCGATAGACTCTTATCTTTGGGCTTTAATACAGAAGATAATTTATTTAAATCTGTATGGCTATGCAAAGATGTTCAGTGAGGTTCAGAGGTGAGCAAGCACGGATAGAGAATTCACAGGAAAAGATAGAAGAATACTGGATCGGGCCACAGTGCAAGATTTTGCACTGGGCTAACCAGGAGGGTCTGTCAATAAGAGCAGAACAGAGAAGAATAAACTAAAGATGGGATATAAGGGCATTTTATACTAAAGTTGTGGGGACAGACTAGGTGGGCATTAAGGTCATAAATTTGTCAAGTCCCAGAGAGCCAGTCTGGACACTGGTGTGGGTGAGCATTGGATTAATTAGGATGGGGTGCTTGTGAGATTGGGGGAAGTGCCTATGGTAAAACAAAATAACCAGCTTACAATAGGATAAGCACCAACACATCACACACGTACAGTTAAGTATCCTAAAAGCAAGTTTTCTGCACAATTCAACAATGCAACACTTTACATGCATATTCATGTTTCAAACCTGTGTGAAGAGCACCCTCATTTTGTTCTGCCGGAACAACGTGCAAAAAAAAAAAAAGGACTCCAGCAACAGAAGATAAAGCGAGGATCAAATACACTGGCTAAGGATCAAGTCCATGGGCGAAAACAATTCTTTGCCGATGTGACTCACTCTCCAGCTTCGGAGCCGGAAGCAGCGAAAGCATGTGACGTAATGACTTACCAAAAGAAGATGGCGCTGACTCATAAATTATTCTCAATATACACAAAAAACACGGAAACTCGTCCACCCACGCTAAAAAAAACCCATCTTCTTAGCAATGGCCGACTCCATGCAGACATTAATCTTGTTCGTCGTAACACGACCTTGCCTCGTTTTGATCAACAGCCGGGTAAAAACGATTATTTTAGAAACGACTCTGCAAAGTGTCCTTTTCATACAGGACTTTGTAAAATGTTCATATAGGACTTTATTATATTTTGGAGCCTCGCGGCAAATGTGGCCGAAATTAACACGAAAAGTGACGTGTGTTCCACCAATCAAATGACAAGAATTTTTGTGTGCGGTAAATAATAATAATATAACTTAAGATAACCACGAGCAGTGTGCAGTGCACATTACAAACATTGATTGTAACCCAAATAGATAAAGGGACTTCGGTTTGACAAAAGAATGAAATAAATGAGCTATTCAGTATAACCATCAACACCGAAACTCAGTCACACGTCTTAGTAATGATAATTGTATCCCAATCATTACTCAAGAGGATTTTACTCCCATCTTTCTTAGTACAATTACTGCTGGCTAAATACTCCATCACCTCCTTATACTGGGAGGCTGTTGCCGTCTTCTTGAATCCCTTCAACAGAACGAGGAAATCAAGCAAGAGATTCCCGTCTTCGGATGTCTCGTTGAAGCACTCGGTGATATCCACTTCGGAGTTTTGGTGAATTTGGACGCATGGGATGCTACGGGCTTCGAACGGGCTGCGGATGTCAGCTGAGCTGATGTGCTGGTACCGTAGACTCTGTTTCAACACACCGGGAAGGTGGCTCCAAAGTCTCGAACGGCCACTTTGTTCTGTAGGAGTCAAGATTTGAAAGGGACCATAATTATTAATCCACATTAACCGGTACTGTTTACTATGAACATTATTTGTTTTTTTTATTTGTTACCCACATTTTCTTAAAATATAAATTATTTTTTGAAGTGCATTTTTAAAATCTCCATGGGGGGGGGGGGTTCAAGGGTACTGAGTGGGTGATTGCTGCCTGCCCCTTCTGGTTAAGGCAGCATAAAAGCAAGTAAAAACATCATAAAGGAGTATTTTTTGAACTTGTACTGGATTCACGTCCATTGTGGCAGACTTCGTAGAAGGAATGCGACCAAAACATTTTTGTTTGAAGAATATTTGATGCTGTTAGCTGAAATTCTTGGGTATTACTTACCTGAGACGAGGGTGACAAGCAATTTGTCACCATGTTCAAGAAGGTCGTACAAATACACCAAAGATCTGTCTACGTCATCAATGTAGTAAAAGGAGTGTATTGCGCTGATGAAATGAAACTTGGTTCCCTCCCCGTCAGTATCTCTGTATTGTTCCAGGGTTTGCTGCCGCCAGTCAAACTTAACACCTTGTAGTTCGCGTGCCTTGGATTGAGCCAGTGCCTTGTACTGGATAATTTGATCTTCAGCAGGTTCAACTACACGGTTATTGATGATTGGATATTTCTTCAGCATCGCAGTCAACATTTGATATTCCACTTTCCCTTTAAAAGAACAGCATTGATTTGAAGATTAGCATATCATTTAATATTCAGTTGTTAGTTGCTTTGAGACTCAGTTGAGTGTAAAATACAATAATGCAGTGAACAATATGAAACTGGCTTGAGTGCATACCCGATCCACTGCCTATTCCTAAGACACGGAGCTCACTGTCTTGGTCCAAGTTTGGAAGATGAGGAACGATCTTGTCGAGGAGCACAGTGTTGGTCCAAGTTTCTTGTATTTCATGTTTGACTGCATAAGAAAGGAAAGTCTGATAGGATTTCAGGTAGTGGTCCTGATCGTCAAACAAACTGAGTAGTTTTGATTCCGCCATAATCCATAAGTCTCTTGTTCACGACCTCCTATACTATGCAATTACTCACACTAAAACACGATCTGTAAATACAAAAATAGCGTAATTGGTATTATTGTCACGGACAGGCCGGGGTAGGGTGGTGCGATCCTGTTGTTGTGGTATTCCGCTAACCTTTGTTAGAAAGTAGGATGCCAACTCACAGAGATCAGGAAATTCAAATAAAGCGAATCTAGAAAAAATAAATTGTGGACTATAAAATGATGGTTTGGATTTATTTCCAACTTCACAAGTATTAGGCTGACAAAAGTATGATTACGACTATGAGGTTCTGAATGTGAACGAAAAATAGTTCGACTTCGAGTTACATAAATTAATATCCAGTCACATTAAAATCCCATTAATCTCTGATTAAATAATCCATACAACGATCACAGAACTCCCATTAGTCCAGTTAATCTAACCAGGCTTAACTAATTTAATCTAATTTAACCAACCCAATCAAATATCCCTGGGCACTACCATAACCAAACAGCCAACCACTCACGAACTGGTAAAAAAAAACCCAGAGCATCAGTATATAACCTATTTATAACATGTTAGAAAACACCCAAGACGGTTACTGTGATTTTAAAATAATACAATGTTAAGAACTAAAAAAATCTTCACTCGGCACCCGAGTTTCCCGACGAGAGGGCACAGACAGCTTCGACGATATACTGATTGGCAGCTACAGATCAGTATTGAGAGTTCTGAAGTGTTCATTTGAGTGCCGTATGATTTTGCTAAAATCCGGGCACCTCGAGTAGCAGCTGTAGTGTGTATTGTGGCATTGTTTTTTTTAAAGAACTTGTATTGCGATGTTATAATGTCACCCCTTGCGTATGGTTTGAATAAAATAAAAACAAATAAGAATAAATTCAGTAATTATAAATTGTAAACAATTTCGCAAACCATATTTTAAAAGCTGACTTTGATTTCCGTTTCACGTTTGACTATAAGTAACATGCAATAAAGAGCCGGTCGTTGTTATCCTTGACGTAGGCCTACATGCGTGCAATTGGAGCAAGCTGCTACATTTTGTAGTAAAGTACGTACAAACAGCGTGAAAATAGGACGCCGTTGTCCCGCGGCGACGCCATGCAACAACCTCAAGAAGGTTTTAAAGCTACAACTCCAAACTTCCTAAGTCCGAAATAGGTTTTCACAGTTTTCAATTCGTTTACTGCGCTATCTTAACGGATGAATTAAATTGGGGGTGGGGTGGTAATGGAACTATAGTGAGGGACTTCGTACCCTTTAGTTACTAATTTTCTCTTGTGATGAGTGTGTACTCAATATTGACACAGAGAATGATGACACCCTGAATCACTAACTTAGTCTGCACTTGTTGACTGTTTATTCCATATGTATGTCCATATTAAACAAAACCCCTGCAGAGGTTATTCATAAAGTATAATAATTACCACAATTAAATGTTCCTATATTAATGCCAATGAGTATCTTAATACATGTGCTTATGTACATAGATATGGAGTGATAGCACTCACCCAACACTTTCTGGTCACTACCTGTAATACACAGCAAGGGGCTGGTACTGGTTTCCTTCCAGATTCTATTGCATTATCTAAATAAAGAAGTATAATACTTAGTTTACAACTTCAAACTGTCATAGCAGCAAATGTGTACATGTATATAACTATCCCTATAACACTACATCAAAAAGACAACTCGACCTGCCAAATACACGCGGGATATCTGACCATCGAAGGTTTGCCACATGGCTATTATTAAATGAAATGCACATGTTTTACCCACTAAAAAAAAGAGAAAACATCCAAATGCTACAACGTATCTTAAACCCTTATTATTACCAAGAAACAATATAAAGTTACTTACTCTCTTCCAAACAAATATAACTCTATACTTTCGTGGCTCTGGCCTTAAAACTCGGGTTTCGTTGGGCGAGGCCTTGACAGAGAGAGAGCGAACTCAATAATACGCCACAAGAGGGCGCCCTTTCCTAAAACCGAAAACCTTGAACTCTACAGTAATAAAGATTTTTAGCTTTGTACTTAATAAAACAAAAACCAAGTATAGTTGTACGTGAATTACTCATCCATTATAGCAGATTGAGACCGCAGCAGGAAGGTATCCTAGAAAAACGACCCCAAGGTTAACGAGACTAAAAACTTTTAGCCTATAAGACTCCCAAATGCTCAGGTATAGACCCAGGTTCTGTGAACAGAGTATGTGGAAACAAAAGGAAACATTGCACGAAATTGTAGAAATAGAAATCAACGTAAACACCGACCGAAATACCCCCTTAATATCAAATTAATTCCAATTGGATATCAAATTGGAAATAATTGGATTTAGTTGGTGTGAGTTGGTTTATATTGGAATACTGAATTTCCAATTGGAATAAAATATTAGACCAACTCAGTTCAATTTCTGGAAATCCAATTGAAGTCGGTTGGCTTGATTTTATTGAATTGGAATTAGTTTGAATGTGTTTCTACCAGTTGGAAATTTCACCTCCTAATATTTTTCCTTTTGGAAATTTACAGGGTCCAATTGGAAAAACAATCTCCATATTGTTCCAATGTCACCAACTGGATTTAGTTAAGAATTAGTTAATTGCACTGGTGTTAATCCCTCGAGTGGGGGTGATCCCACCATAAGTTTTTGGACTGTCAGCCCAATGGGTATAAACTACTTTTTTTGCTCAATGGTACTTTTTTTTTTGGGGGGGGGTGTATTTGAAAAAATCCAATTGGGTCTAGTTGGGGGAAAAACATTCAAACTGAATCCAACTGAGTCCAATTTTGTCCAACTGGGCCCAATTGGTTTTGTGCCAATACACAACATGGAACAAATTCCAAATTGAGTTGGAAATTTTGGTAAGGGACAAACCTCAGACTTCAACCGAATAGAATGTGTTTTAAAGTCTCGCGCGTATCCGAACTTGGAATGTCTGCACATGAACTCGTTAAGGACTACCTGTACCTAAACGACATGAAAATTAACCAAACCTTTAGTGACTTATTGTTAAATGCAAGTCATGCAACAGCAGTTGATTTTGTACATTTTTATATATTTGCGGCATACAACAGAAGTTGACTTTTTACATGCGCTTTATTTTTTTATGGGCAACGCCATCTTGTTTTGTGATTTCACTGCTTGAGGATAGTTTTTTTGACGCAACAGTTCTCTGCTCCTATTTTCGACTTTATAACTTTATTTAAAAAGCTTCATTTGGGGTAATCAGGAAAACCCTTATTGACTGTTCATTATAACTGTATACACCAGACTCCGCTTCAAGTATTCTGGATGCTTTTAAGCCTCATTTATCTGTGGAAAACAGACTAAACAATTCCTAGCTGCAACTCGTTTTCTTGCGGTAAATTGGCTCTACCGTTTGTTTGACCATCACCGTGACTGACACTTTGACGAGTTGGATGGTCCTCTTTTTCAGTGTTTTTTGAGGAAGTAAATTGACAACTTTTGAATCTACTTCAGTACACGATACTTATTCAAACGTACAAAATAATAAGTCACATCGAGATAATAAGATGCGTGTACAAGATCATTAGTCATGTTAGTCGAACGTACGACAAGTCTATACTTACTTTCATTTTAACAGCGTTCGGTGCTAAGCACAGATCTTCCAATGTACGTACATGTACATGTACATTGTACACAGCCCATCTCGTACGTACATGTACATTAGACTCTTCCCTTGTGCTGCACATGAAACATTTTTAATATTGAGAGCTATGTCACGGAAATGGCAGTATGTATACCGTAGTATCCTATTGTCACCATATTTTTGCACATACATTGAAAAAGGGTCAAAGGTTGAGTTCAGTCACGTGATACTGAAAAAGATATGTATCACACAAACATCCAGATTCGTACACTTCTTGCCCAAGTACCGGGCTTCAAACACTAAAAAGGAGTCTGTGTCAGAGCTGTTACGAAGTAAAGTTTTCGAAAAGGTCCTTAAATCCTTTAATGGCTATTTTTATACTGATGAAATTTGCCCGCCATTTCCCCCTAAACCTGTTAGATTAGGCCTATTCTTCAACATTATGACCTAACGTTCAAGTGGAAATACTATAGGCAGCGAAGGAAGGCATTTCGTCGTGTGTCCGGGAAAATGTTGTACAGGCTCCATGCCCTTCTTCCGCCCCCAGAAAACAGAAGGTCGTAAGCATTGAAAGACACAAAACAAAAACACAAAAACATATGGCATTTGGGAGTAGTTAAGGTAAACTACTTTTAGGCCTCTTCGAGTTTTCTCTTTCCCATGCAGAATTAAACCATCCTATATTTATAAACCAATCTTTGCACATTTAACCGGTAACATCTTCGATAAGTGCTTCTTCTCGGCTAACGGCGATTTAGTATGCGGCGATCTGCGTCTTTTAACTAATGTTAAAGATTAACTTGAACAAAATAACTAAAACAAATTGGACCCTTTTGTTTATTATGTGCTTAGTTATTATTAGGTTGTAAGTTTGAAGTTTTCTGAAATTTTGCTGAAATTTGATCGGAAAAACTAGACTCCCGTTTTTCAATTTTTGAACTATGTGTTTTTTATCGCAGTTGGCGGCTTCCTCGTATGTTCGGAACCATGACGTCATACTGCGGACTGGTGAAGATGTTTATCTTTGTCTCCAAGGATTTAAAGTTGTCAAATGATCCTTGAATGGTTCATAATAACGAAGAGCTAAACTAGAAGAGTTATTTTATAAAAGCTGTGAGTTGTTCATAGATCAAGGGTTGAAACCAATTTTTGCTGTGGAAATAATTTCTCGCAAAACAATTTCAAACACTCAAAATCAATTATTTTGTGCGCTCGGAAATAATTAATTTGTGCTTTAAAAATATTTTTCTTGAAATCATTTCGAACGCTCAAAACGATTTATTTTGAGTAAACAAAATAATTTCGTGAGCACTCAAAGAACTTAAGTTATTTCTATAGTTATGTTTATTTCATCACATGTCCTTTATGGGCTCGCAATAGCCTTTTGGCATTTGACTACTTCATGGTTTCCTATTTGAAGCCTTATGCTGTTCATAAAAATGATGATCTACTCAAAAAGAAATACCAACCCTGATCCATAAAACTACTAATCTATTCGAAATAAATAGTTTACTGGTGACACAAATTCAGTCTACTAAAAATTTGACCACTGTATTATTAATGTTGGGCGCATTCTTTGAAAATGGCAAGTCTTAGGATTTGCGCAAATAAATTGTGAACTTGGCGCACGCGCAACTTTTGAACACAAATGAAATTGCGCAGCTGAGACTCCAAATCGATACGAACTACTGTACACTGTTTGCATTTTGCTTGAGCTGCCAGTTGTTTGAACCGTTTGGCTCAGCTCCAAGACCGTTGTCATTATGCCCTTCCAAGTTTTGTCCTGTCCCTTTTCCTAGACAACTCCCCTGGTCACTTGAGCTGATATCACTGCTATCAGAAATACTTGACGAAAAAACTTCTCCTTTATCAACACTGTAGTATTCCCTAAAACCGCTGCTTTCCGACACTTTCCAGCTTATTTTCGTTTCAGAGATGCCTTTTTGCATGCAACAATACACGTACATTTTGTGTGGGGTAAAAAACAAAACAAAAAACAAGTCCGCAGTATGATGTCACAGTGTTGTTTCGCTTCCTAGAAGATTAAGGGCTTTTTGTGAAACTCAGCGTTTTTGCCCAGCGTAATACTGATCAAAATTTATATTAACCCTTTCAGTACCGTTGAGCCAGATGTGCTCAAAAAAGCATTCCACTTCGTGACCAATGAGTCCCTATGGCACCTAACTTTTTCCTCTCTTCTTTACCATGGAGGCTCACTGGCACACGCACGAACAGTAATTTCTCAAAATGTAAATTGCGCCCTCAATCGCATGCAGGCCCCGCGTGCTTCGCTCGGCCCCAGCGGCCTATCCAGGACCGCTGGGATGGGCTAATCAGCTTGCACAGATTCTTGTTCAGGAAGTACGTCATGCGTGCAGTGCTTGCAGTGTGAGTGTGATGCATGATGGGACTGAGCATTAACCAATGAGCGTGCTTGATACGTTTGCCCATCCCAGTGCCTTTGGTTTTAAGGCAAGGCGCTGGGGACGAGCGAACCCGCGTGCGTGCATCACCCCGGCAACTTTAAAACCTGTCCGCGTCCCCTCCTTGGCGTGCCCTCCTTGGCGTGCCCTCCTTGGCGTCCCCCCATCCACGCATTCTTTAGTCCTACATTCTGACATGGCCGATGAAAATGCTAAAATTTTGGACGAAATCTTTGCCGATAGCGGTTCCGACATGTCCTCTGACGATGATTCACCACATGATGTGTCGGAAGAAGACAGTGATGATCATGATGAGCCCATCGCCTCGACATCGACAGCATCCTGTTCATCGAAGAACAAGAAGCCGAATTTCCGGTGTGGGTGGCGTGAAGCCAAGTCTTACACCCGGCGACCGCCTGTGCAATTTACAGCAAACACTGGGGCTACAGAAGACTTCAGTTCGTTCTCCCCCATACAAATCTTCAAACTGTACTTTTGTGAAGCAGTGTAGCAGATGATGGTAGATGAGACCAATCATTATGCTGACCAAACTTTGGGTGCGGGTGCAGAAAATCAGAGTGCTTGGAGACCAACTAATGTACCCGAAATGATGGCATTCGTGGCCCTACTTCTTTGCATGGGAATCAACAAAAGGCCTCGTTACTCCATGCATTGGTCCAGGTCTGAAATTCTACGAAGTCCCCTGTACTCAGCAACCATGGCTCGTAACCGATTTAATGCAATCCTTCGATTTTTCCACCTCGCCAACAACGGAGATGTGGAGGACGACTCTCCCCGTGACAAACTTTCAAAAGTACGCCCACTGTTAAACATTGTACTACCATCATTCCTCCGGGTGTACCAGCCTGGAAGAAGCCTTTCGCCGGACGAGACCATGGTAAAGTTCAAAGGACGACTCAGCTTCAAACAGTACATGCCACGAAAGGCCGCCAAATGGGGATTGAAATGTTTTTCATTGAACGAATCAGACACAGGGTACACATGTGCCTGGGACTTGTTCACAGGATCGCAGCCCAGGTCCCCACAAGGACAGTCCTCTGTAAGTTATCCTGAGACAAACCATCCATCCGATCTTGGGGCACCAGGCAAGGTAGTCTTGAACCTTTTGCAGGGACTCGAACATAAAGGACATTGCATCTACATGGACAATTGGTTTACTAGCCCGGCTCTGTTCTCCAAGTGCGCTATACCACCCTAGGGATACCCGATGTTGCAAACCCCAAGAGGTTCCCCATGAAAAGCGGAGCAGATCCCCAATTTTATCAGAAAGCAGGCCAACTATGCGTTATGTGGCAGGACACAAAACGTGTCACTCTCCTGTCAAACTATGGCGATTGCAGTGTCACTAGTAAACAGATTCGCAGCTGGAAAACTTCAACAGGACATCGTGATATCCAAAAACCGTGCATAGTCGACGATTACAATAAAAACATGGGAGGCACGGATCTGGCAGGACAATTGTGCACGTACTATACTCACAGCCACAGAACACTAAAATGGTGGAAACGAGTATTTATCACAATCCTAGACATCTGTTTGCTTAATGCTAATGTCGTATACAATAGCATCCATACAAACGAGTGCTTGTCCACTTTGGATTTCCGGGTCAAGGTGATAGAGGGACTTATTTCCACCTTGGAGTACAACCCAGTTCAGCATGCCAGTCAACTGTCAAGTGGTTCAAATGCCCTTTCAAGTCAGCACTTCCTGGTCCGAATGTTGGCGGGAAGAAACGCGACTGTGTTGTATGCAGTACGACCTCTAATAGAAAACAAACTCGCATGATATGTAAACAATGTGTAAAGCCAATGTGTGTTATACCATGCTTTGAGAATTTCCACACCAAGCGATTAATTTGTTTCAATACTTTCGGAACACCCCCCCCCTACAATGTTGGGGGGTAGAAACGAGACTGTGTTGTATGCAGTTCGACCTCTAATAGAAAACAAACTCGCATGATATGTAAACAATGTGTAAAGCCAATGTGTGTTATACCATGCTTTGAGAATTTCCACACCAAGCGATTAATTTGTTTCAATACTTTCGGAACACCCCCCCCCCGCAACAATGTTGAATCCAAGCGCATGCCAGTCAACATTGAGGCGGGGGGGGGGGGGGTGGTGCTTCGAAAGTACTTTGAAAGTACAAGTATAGCACTTTGGGAATTTCTTATTGACATATTGGTTCATGAAAGGTGTAAATTTGTACAGCTCATTTCCTTCGACATTAAAATGTGGTAACGAATAATAAATTGAGTTTCAGCAGTAATTTGGTTCCAGTTCATATTGTGCGGAATCAAACCTTTCTTGTTTATTTTAGGCAATATTTTTATATTGAATGATGAATCCTATGAGTGCCAACCAAAGTTTCCAACATTGAGGCGGGGGGGGGGGGGGGAGAGGATGGTGCTTCGAAAGAAAAACAATTGTACTTTTAGAATTCCTTATTTACATATTGGTTCATGATAGGTGTCAATTGAGGCGGGGGATGGTGCTTCGAAAGGAAATTATTTAAACTTTCTGTTTATTTTAGGTTTCAGAAACAAATTTTTCGAGGGAAATAATTTTCATGCAGATTGGTATGAACAGCAACTTTAGAAATGTTCAGTTTTCACATTGAAACTACTCAATTTGGTATTTATTGGTCATAATACCAAACTTCGAATATATGTTTCAGGCAATTAATTAGTCAAAGGCAATATGCCAAAGGAAACAGTCATTTCATCATATACTTCATTGTCAACATTGGTTGCTTGTACAAGTTGCATTCTGTGACTAGGACCTAGGCTAACCCCAATCTGCCTTGTGAGGGCGCTGTAACCTAAAACTTTACAGAATACTCTTGGTAACCAAGCAGTCATGTCGATGAAATTTCTCTGGTCACCAATGCATTAGTTGCAAGTATCTGTTGGTACTGAAAAGGGTTATAAGAAAAACCATTACGACTCAATTGTGTTGAGTTCCACTAATTTTCATGTAATCATTACACGCTCGTTTACTTTTCGGCTGGGACATACTACTTTCACTTGATGGATCGAGGGGACTTTTTGTTTTTAACTTCACTGCCGCGGAGTGGGTTCTTAATTGATCTTAACTTTTCGACTACCCTGCTCTAGTGATCGTCAAGAGACTGAAGAGTGTTTGAGATGTTTCCTTTAATGGATTCATCAGCGCTTTCAGCGTAGAGCTCCAAGACCGTTGGCGTTATGCCCTTCCGAGTTTTGTCCTGTCCGTTTTCTCGAGAACTCCCCATGTCACTTGAGCTGATATCAGAACGGGGATCCCGTTCTTTTCAGGTACCTGCTGGGAAGTTCTGGAATGGTTTTACAAAATTCCATCAGAGCCATCCAGACAACGGACAATTTCAAAACAGCCTTGAAAATACATCTTTTTAAGGAACATTTTTCGGAACTAATTCCGCGGAGATTGAGATTACTGCTTATTCTGCGGAAGTTTATATATTATTCAGCATCCCCTTTCCAACCTTTCTTGCTTGCGCACCACTGGAAGACATCCACAAAAGAATTATAGAAGACGTCATTATTATTATTATTATTATTATTATTATTATCATTATTATTATTATTATTATTAGAGTCAGCACTGCTCTGATTACCACATTTGCCTACTTGTTACAGATTTATAAAACGGCCAATGTTTTGGCACTAAAGAGGATCGGAAAATGTGGACACCCGCACTAACAAGGCTTTGTTCTGCAGCTTGTTCCGCTCTTCACATCAAACACACTTGTGGCATTTTTGTGACCAGTCTTCTAGACCATTGTAATAAATAGCCTGTAATTGCATGGTCTGCTCATTTGGTGCTGGATATGGGCAACGGTGGTACTCCCTCTATTGTGCCCTCATTGCGTGCTTGGAACCTCACGAATTCGTTACAGAATTTTAGGATATAGGTACTTCTGTACAAGAGATAGTGTGTTAAGGAATGGAAACACTGGGCTTACCCTCTGCCCCCATATCGGGCATGGTATAGGTCTACCAAAGTCTATAAAAAGGGTACAAAATGCTGAAGTTATTGTTACTAACACACACCAGTTTGACCACATCACACCAATACATCGCCTGTTTTGTACATTATTAACTTTCAAATCCTTTTATTGACGTTCAAATCTCTTCGTGGCCTTTCTCTAAAGAACTTAAATTACCTCGTTACCACCAGAAAGAATGTACTTATCAACTTAGGTCAGGGAATCACACAGCCCCTTCTTGTATTAGCCAATGGTAAAATGTTGCCTGCATTTTGTGCTTTTGTCCTTAAGTTGTTCCCCAAAATCATCTTTAAATTCCAATGACACATGTTTTCCAGTTTTAACCAGTGCCGAGACATACCACAAAATGTCTTGAAAAAAATAATGACTCGAGAAACAAACAAGGACAGGGTACAAAATGAGGATCTACGAAAGAAATCAAGAGTGCAGGATATTATTAACACCATTAAACTAAAGAAGTCAGGGCAGGTCACCTACGACAAAGATGAATGACAACGGCTGGACATGTTAACAACCTAATGAACTCCAAGAAACCAAGACCAGAAAAAGAAGGAGACAAAAGAGAAGATGGAGAGACAAAGTAAGAACATTTAAAAGTAGGCAGCTATTTCACTTAACCCATAGAGCTAGGACCAAGACGGCTTCGTAACGATGACTGCATCCCACACATCACTGAAGAAGATTTTGCTCCCTTCTTTCTTAGAGCTGCTGGCCAAATACTCCATCATCTCCTTATACTGGGAGGCTGTTGCCGTCTTCTTGAATTCACTGACTTGAACAACGAAATCAAGCATGAGATTCCCGTCTTCAGATGTCTCGTCGAAGCACTTGGAGATATCCATGTCAGAAGTGTATTGACTTTGGATGTAAGGGATGTTACGGCGATCGAAAGCGCTGCGCATGTCAGCTGAGCTACAACGGTGACGTTGACCCTGTTGCGACGAGCCGGGCATATGATTCCAAAACTCGCAGAAGCCTTTTTGGTCTGAAAGAGACAAAATATCCCGAGTCTATCAGTGATATTTGATTAAGTGTGCGAACAATTCGGTACGGGGATTCAAACACAAAAAGTAAGCTTGTGTCAGAGCTTGTACCGACTTAAATTTTTCGGAAAGGTCCTTCAATCCTTATTGAATATTTACTAATTTACTTGACATTTTATGATGAAATTCGCCCCTTCATTTCCCCCGATATCAATTACATTGTCACAACATTCAGGCAGAAATAGTAAAGGCAGCAAAAGAGGTCATTTCGTCGTGTGTCCGAAAAAAAAGCGCATAAGACTCTACGCCCTTCTTTCGGGCACCAACAAGTATTTTGTCCTAGAAAACAGAAGGTCGTAAGCAATGAAAAGGCTCAAAAACAAACCTATGGCGTTAGGCCTACTATGTACTTCTCTGTTGCTAGAATTACCCCTGACAGATTTTCCCTTTCCCCAGGCAGAACCTTTCTGTAATGATCCATGAATGGCAGAAAACCGATGAATATTTCACGCTCAGTTTTGTCGAAGCACATTGGTGCACGTTTCACCCTTTTACTTATAACCGCTCAAGTTCGTTAGGTCCTTCTTCCCAGGCGCACGACGATTTTAGTATGCCGTGATCTCCATCTACAGCGGACTTCTCTGTAGGCAATTGTAAACTTAATATTTTCACGCATTATATGCTACTGGCGCCAAAATAAATGAACCTCTTGTGTGCTTACCTGAGATAAGAATCAAAATCATTATGCCACCTGGTTCGAGAAGGTCGTACAGATACACCAAAGAACTGTCTACGTCACCAACGTAGTACAGTGAGTGAATAGCGCTGATGAAATGAAACTTGGTTCCATCCCCGTCAGTATCTCTGTATTGTGCCAGGGTTTGCTGCCGCCAGTCAAACTTCACACCTTGTAGTTCGTGTCTCTTTGATTGAGCCAATGCCTTGTACTTGATAATTTGATCCTCAACAGGTTCAACTACACGATTGGAGATGCTCGGGTGTTTCTTCTGCATTGCAGTCAAAAACGGATACTCAGCTTCCCCTTTGAATGAACAAATAATTTGAACATTTATTGCGAGGGTCTTTTAAGACACGTAGTCAGCGGTGTTACTAAGGTAAAACAATTGGGGGGGGGGCACAAGGGGGTCAGCATTTTGTCTTGGGGGGCACTGCTGGCGAATCAATTACATTCCATTTGCACTTTTTTTTAAAACTGGATCATGATCTACATTATGGTGGGTTCCAAATGGGGGGGGGGGGCACTGACATCAATGGGCTGGGCGGGGGCACGTGCCCCCTAAGTTTAATACGCCACTGCACGTAGTTACGTCACACAGTAATGAATTTACCTGTAAATTCAAATTAATAAAACCATATCGTGTAAATGATAATGCTGTTAAAGGTGGCAAACAATCAGCTATTTGAAGGGTGATGACCAAAGTTTGACTCGATTAGAGTTTTTGATGCAATCGAATGCGTCGTTGACATTGTGCATTTATTATAAAGGCACGGCACCATGTCTGGGTATCACACATAAGCCAAAAATTCTTCAATCTCCTCGAAACCAAAGTTTCCTTTAGCCCCCCTCCCCCCGACAGCTTCTCCTTATGTCATTCAATACAAATGTCGTTAGAAACAATGGCGTTACACCTCTAACTTGTTACATTATAATCATGATCTGTAATAAGTGGTTGAGAACACCAACTTTAGTGAACCGATATTTATTAATGTGCGCTCACAAACACACTCCCAGAATAAGACTTGGATAACAAACTTATATAAACTACAGGTAAACAATATAAACAAGGTCAAGGCACGGAGGTAGACAACTAATCTAAACTGTGCCTCTACAACCATAAAATCCATGAACCTATACTCTATAACTTGGGTAAGTTGCAGTCCTTTTCCAAGCGACTCAAAACAAAGAAAAACATAAGATAGTAGAATACAGAAAAACATTAACTTAAAAAACCACTTTCCTTTGGGAGTATCTTGGCAAGCTCTGGTGGTGGTGGTTCTATAAACTACCCATTAAACTGGGACCAAATTATATCTACTTGCCGCCACTGACCATAGCCCCAGGGCTTTGTTAATTGCTCTGCCAGACACAGTGGTGCCACACAGGCCAGGGAGCAGGGCCTGGTCTTAGGTCCTTTCTCTATGCTTAGACCATGAGAAATGACTCTATGCCTTGTTCTATGGCTATGAAACTTCTCAACTTCTAAACTATCATGACTTTTGCCCACCAAATTACAAATCACTGGAAAAGTCATTGAATATAAACTTAACACAAGTAAATTTGATAATCCGTGGGGTTTCATATAACCAAACAACATATCAATAGGAAAACAAGATAATCTATGAGAAAAACATTACTCCATGGAAATTTCTATGTATTTATGACATCTTTAGCAAAAACCTATACAATAAATGCAATAAAAACAATTGAAAGTTTTGGTAATGTTTAAGAATAGAAATTATTTTTTTCTCCTTTCAAATAAAATTTAAGTGACCAAAAATGACATCTAGTTGATCTATATAAATATGAACTAGGAATTTATTTATAAGGAAAATCCACATACTTGTAATAAATGGATGAGAACAGCAACTTAAGTGAACCAATATTTATTATATGCGCACTCACAAACAGTCATCCAGATAAGACTGGCTGTCCATGAGGGCACACAACCACATCGATTCAATAAGCTGTTTCTCGCTAGGGGAGGGAGGGGGTTGTGTAGATCCGCTGTTGACTAAATGGGGGGGGGTAGTTTATGGGCTCTTCAAATTTTAGGGGGGTGAAAATTATCTTAATACTAAATCAGGGCTTTACAAATGGACAGGCCTTGGATTCTACACCCTGCATCAAAACCCTAGAGAAGTTGCAAATTAAAACGTCACCCTCAACCTCACCACCCCTTCACCACTAACTTATTGGTTTTGAAATTCACAAGTTCAAATTGTAAAATATGTTTTACTTGAAGCAAACATTTGAAACATTGCCTCGTGCTTACCCGATCCACTGCCTATTCCTAAGACACGAAGCTCGCTGTCTTGGTCCAAGTTTGGGAGCTGAGGAACGATCTTGTCGAGGAGCACAGTGTTGGTCCAAGTTTCCTGCCTTTCGTACTTGGATGAATAAGAAACGAGAGCCTGATATGCCTTCAGGTAGTGGTCCTGATCTTCCTCAAACAAATACAGTGGTTTTGAAATTGAATCCGCCATAATCCTTAATAAAATACGATCTGTCAATACAAAATTATCATTATTTAAATGAACTGAAGTAATATTTTAATGCATACGGACAACAAGTACAAGTTATGCTTTGAAAAGTTTTAATACTTAATTGCCACAACCGTTTTACGAGTAAGTGAGCATTTGGGCAAATTTCGACAACATAAATAACACGATCCTTCATCCACAGGTCATATTATAGTCCCTGATGATTTTGGGCCAAGGACCACTGCGGAAGGAGTCCTGAGTATTGGCTCTATATTTAATGGTAGTACTAGATATGTCAATGTACGTGGAAAGAAAAGTATTGCAGTGTCTACTCACCTTTATGTTAAAATAAAACTGCTGTTTGTTGTACTTAATCTCAATGAGGTCAGATGGGACGATCCTGACGATGCTTAAATGCAAAGCACTAACCTAGGTTGGAGAGCAAGACGGGTTTAATTGCCTAAAAGATTGGCCTCTGACCCCATAGACCGACTCATCAAATGGCATACACTACCCCGGTAGCGATTTTTTCTCTCCATACCACACGCTAACTAAGGGGCCACATTGAAAGCGATCTGATTGGTCCGTTTCTGAAGAGGTAGTGCATTAAAAAAAAAAGGTAAACCCAGGAAAGCGTTATTACTAAAACACGTACTGGTGGTCAGGGCCGGCGCTAGCCTCAGAGCACAGCCTAGTTTATCTAATGCGGTGCGTGGGATGTTAATGCAGCGGCACTTGGTACATTGGGCCGAATTCATAAAAAGTAGCAATTGCTTTTTCTAGGGTTTTGCTTACATCTTCATACATAGAAATAAGCAGTTGCTAGCAAGCAAAAGTTTCTAGTTTTAAGCAAAAGCAAAAGCTTGTTTCTTGCAAGCAAATGCCACCTTGATTAGCAATTACCTAAATACGTATACATAACAACAACCTTTTGCTAGTGTTATTCAGCAATTGCTTGCAGTGTTACAAGATCCCTACATGGTAGTTTTTGTTTTTTTACCTCTCACTTGTTCGTGATTTACAAACAATCCTGAAGTGCCTTCCATTTCTTGTCCTTGCTACTCGGTAGTTGAGATTTGTCTAATAGCGCAGGATGTTTTTGGATGATTTTGACCAAAACTGCACTCACATTTGACAACAGTTTGATCATCACTCTGGCAGCCATTTTGGAAATTGTGTGGGAAAAGCAAACCTGCTTTTATTAAAAAAGCTTCACGTTAACGCATGCCTCATCGCACATGAATAGCGCTTTATTAAGAACCTACAAGCAATTGCTGGGCTAGCTTGAGAAAAAGCAATTAGTCAAAGCAAAAGGTTATTTATACATTTGTAAGCAATTGCTTTTGCTTCAGCTTCTGCTTGATGAACTTTTGCTTTTGCTCGGTGCCTGTGCTCATAAGCAATTGCTAGTTTTTATGAATTCGGCCCATTGTGTGCGTAATAGGTGTCGCTAGCGTTAATCGGTGATAATAAAAATAAAGGCAAGAGGTATAAGAAAACCAAACAAACTTTAATGTTATCTCCTGCCCATTTTTCTTACTCCACATATCTTTTTTCTCATAATGTATCAACTTTTTTTTAATGTATCATAAAATAGCCTTTCTGATTCCTGCGCATGGAAACAGCAGCCATCATGACTGATGTTTCCTTGGCAAAGGTTATAGATAAACGGTTCTAATTGTACAGTCATCACTTCATGGTCTCTAGAAAAAAACAAATATTTGTTGCGTTATTCTTGTATTTCGTAATGCCTGATGAATTTTGATATGAGAAATGTATGGTCCCATGTCATTGTTGTTTTTGAGTCAATTTTCAAAAGTCATAGTCTTCCCCAATATACGCCTACGTGTCAATGCCCCATACTCTGTCATTTGAAGGTTACTAAACATAAACACACCAGACATTCTTCAAATCCCCCAGTACTGACCAGCCCTTGTTAACCACATTATATTAATTTCTTGCTCCAGGAAATGATGTCATCTTTCACTCTGATTCTCTCACACACCTACGACCTAGGTTTAGCACTCATTGTGCCCTACCGCTTCTATTAAAATTTGTGTTTATTCGGCCATTAATTTCTAAACGTTCATATAGTCTCAGAACAAAAAAATCAAGAAGAAAAAACGGCAACAACAAAACAACAATAACAATAACAACAACAACAACATAGAAATTTACATAAAAAACAAAGTGACCATTTCAAGTTGACCAGAATTAATTTAAAAGTGTCCGCATAGAAAATTGTGACTAAAAATTGTGCAAACCTCAACTTAAACATGGGAACATTTAGGGCCTATTATATAGAGGAATGATATAAAGAAAATATACAAGAACAAATAAATTCACCTTGAAAACAATAGGCCAACTAAACAAACGGTAAGGTAAGGAAAGCAGAGAGAAACAATAGCTCTACCACCATGTATAATAGAAAGGGTCCAGAATAGAGAGCAAGGGGGGATTGTAACATTTCGCTCGTACCCATTGCCAACCAAAGGCTGAGCACGAGTGAGTTGTAATGTTGTACACGTTATACACTCTGCCATCGATCCACACAACAGTGCATGTACTTCTCGCGCGAAATAGTTACTAGTGTGACCTACAATGACCTACAGTGACCTACATGCATAATGCATTAGCAACTGACCAGTCAAAACGCTTTACTGTGAACCCGTAGTCAGCGTTTGGTATGGACAAAAATCGCACCTGGTATCGCATAGTAACCTTCATATGCCACTACGAGCCGTAACCGACGTTAACCCGTTCAGATCTGAACTTGTGTTTTCTGCACTGGGCCCAGGTCTCATCCGAACACAGAGAATTTATGCCGCACTGTGAGTATGCAAGACGTATTTTCGGGTAGAAAGAGCGAAATTAAGGTTGTGATATTAATTGTTGACCTTCGGGGGGGGGGTGGCTTTGTGTTGTAAGAGCGGTTCGTGGTTGAAAGCGCCCTCTCGCGGGTAAACCGTGTTTCAAAACAAAAATAAGAATATCTTCTTGAACCAAGACTATCAATCTATAAGGATAACCGAGCTGCTGAAGTGTTAGATATTTTTTCTGTATACATAGGTAGGCTTTAGCCCTTTTCACACGACGGAAAAAACGAACATTCTTTGCGAAATTTTACAATTTTTTGTAAAAAATTACAATTTGGGCTTCGTGTGAAAGGACAGTCATATTTTACATCGCCTACATTCCTTGCGAAATTTTCGCAAACCTTGCGAAATTTTGTAGTAGGTCCCGACCTCCGACAAAATCTTACGCTAGCGTAATTTTTCGCAAGGAATCTAGTCAAACCTTCGTGTGAAACGATCCGTTGTTTATTGACCGACAATCCTCGCGAAAGCGGTATTAACACGCATGCGTGAAGAACATTCGGGAGCCGACCTTTGTGTGTTAACACACCGTCACCGGGCACTGGTCACCGTTGCGACCATTTGCCACCTCGTCCGCGATTTCCCGCCAAACATGGCCGTTTTGGGTCAAACCATCCATTTTAAATTGGGTGGTTTCCTTCTCCATAATGTTTATCAAGGCAATCGTTTCCTCGTAGTACCAAGATTTCTTGACCTTCTTACTCTTATCTTTGGTTGATGTCGTCGCCGGTCGTTTTTTGGTGGACTCCCCAACGTCTTCGTGAGTGTCAGCAGCCATTTTGAAGAATGTTTACATGGTTTATTTGTTACCGCAACACACTGTGCACACGCGACATACGTCATCATTTAACTGGTACTAGCGCTGTTTAAGAACAAAAACTCTATAGTTCAGTGGTAACCAGCTAAGTCTGTACTCTCGTCTCATGGAACGTGGTCACATTTTTACTTGGTGTCGTGTGAAAGCTTGCGAAAGCGGTCAGGCGTGGGATGACTTCAGCGCTCGTTAAATTCGTCGCAAGGAATGTTGGGGTTTTTTTTCTCGTGTGGTCACACATTACCCCGGTATCGCACAGTAAGGCCCCGTTCCCACTGGACCCCGCATTGATCGCGCAATTCGAGAAAAGGGCGATCAGACCCCGCAATTTCTCGAAAAGGGCGATCAAAGGGCGATCAAGCGTAAGTGGGAACGCGAGGGCGATCAGGATCAGACCCCGCAATTTTGATCCACCTCGGGAGTAGGATTAAAGCGGGATCTGATCGCCCTTTTGGATTAATGGGCGATCAAAAGTCTAGTGGGAACGCAAAGGGCGATCAGACCCCGCAATTTGAGGGCGAACATCCGGTACGGTAGGCCCGAATGGCGCGAAAATGGTGTGGTGGTCGCCATAGATACGTTGCGCCTGCGCACTGCCCACTTGGTCGACCTGCGTTGGTGAACTTTGAATCCACTTCCGTTCCCAAAAGGGAGATCAATGCGCGATCATACTCCAGTGGGAACGCGACCGCGATTCACGTCTGCGACTAATCCTTTTGCGGGATCAGGATCTCGTAATTGTGGATCCAGTGGGAACGCGGTCTAACCTTCAGACGAGGAGTTAAACTAGCCCTTAATCCAAAAGTGCTAAAATAAACCTCCGTTGGAACGCAAGATCCAGTCCGCGAGGGTCAATTTGACCCAGAGAACTGGGCTAAACTAAACCTCAGAAAATGTTGGATTAGCGTAACTTAGCCCAGGTTTTACGACCAACCCCCCGCTGCGAGGCCCAATAAACCATCCTTGGAACGCAACGGACCTGCTACATCCGGTCTATTTTATTCCATGTGACCTCTCCACAGAAGGTTACGTCATCATAACAACAACGCACGTAGACTACCACAAGTAATTCCCAGCTAGTACATGTACATGTATACGATGGACCGGAAGAGTGGTCGGTCGGGGTCAGCTATGCATGATCTGATAATCAACGTGTGGGTCAGTTTAACCCGTGCGGACAGGACTAACTTACTCGTGTGAACGCAAGCCCAATTTAAAATAAGTCATTTTTATCATTTGGACACCCGCGGTGCTCGGAGTAAGGGTTAGTTTAACTCCTCGTCTGAAAGATCTGAACAATAACTGTGTTTTCTGCACTGGGCCCAGGTCTCATTCCAACGCAGAGAACACATGCTGCACTGTGAGTCTGTTAGACGTATTTTCGGGTGGAAAGAGCGAAATTAAGGTTGTGATATTGTTGACCTTGGGGGGGGGGGCGGGAGTGGCTTTGTGTTGCATGAGCGGTTCGTGGTTGATAGCGCCCTCTCGCGGGTAAACCGTGTTTCAAAACAAAAATAAGACTATCTTCCTGAACTAAGACTAGCAATCAATAAGGATAACCGAGCTGCTAAATTGTTATAATTTTTTTTAAGTATACATAGGTAGGTTTATATAACAACCTGTTCAATAATAATACTGTCTAGACTCCGAAGTTTTATGTAAGTGTACATACAATGAATCAGACAATAAACCATTGCAAGCAGTCATACGACAATTCATGAATGTTTACTTCCAAGACAAATTTTGTCAACTTAACTGAGAAGCTATCAAATCGTCACAGACGCCACAAACTGACACACGTACCAGTGAAAAGTAACAATTGGAGCAAAGTCGTTTCATATTGACGGCTTTTTAAAATCCTGCTTTCTTTCAAAAGGTCAGGGTGTTTTAAATTAGTTTCCGTACAGTGGAGACGTTTTGCTTGGAACTTCATATAATTATGCTTTTGACTGCTTTATGTCATAAATTATTAAACAATAAAGTAAACAGGTTTGTGTCAGTTCGTGAAATCACAAATTGAGGCAAAATGATTTCGAGCGCGAAAAATCATTTGTTCGATTGGACAAAATATGACACTGATTTGAGCGCTCGTATTGATTTTGAGCACATGAAACGAGTTTGAGTGCAAGGCGAAATATTCAAAAGCAAGAAACGATTTCGAGCTCACGAAACAACTGTAGTATTTCGTGCGCCGAGATGATTTTATGAACCAACATGATATTGGTGTCACGGAATAACTTATTTTGGGGCAAATTGCAGAATCATTTACGTTCTCGTGTTAACTTAACGGACCAAATTAGTGAGCCTTGTTTACAGATTTGAGTCAATCGTTTAGGTTGTATAGGGCAATGCATATAATTATCTCTGGATTTTGATGTATACTTGGTGTTTACCGTTATCGTAACTTTTAAATCTGCGTGCTTCACGCGTCTTGTCTCTTTGATACTCCAACGTAGCTATACACAGAACAGTTCAGTACCCAACTCCGAGAAGTGTTATGTTGGAAATTTAAATTCCTTATTAAATCGACCCATGTGGACAAAGAAAATAATGGAATTGTTATTACTAAGCTGATCTGTGGTATCTAAAAAAGATAGGCCCAAGAACGTTACCTTGAGGCACACCAACAGTAATTTCATTAGGCCGAGAAGTTACTCCATTGCAGCGAACAACTTGTTTTCTTTTAGAGAGATAGCTCATGAACCATTTTTGTTCAATGTCAAAGTTACCAAATTTATCTAATTTAAAAAGTAATAAATCATGATCAATAGTATCAAAACATTTGGAAATATCGAGGAAACAATACCCAATAAAATCGTGTGCATTAAAAGCTTCATTAAAATCGTCAATTACAGCAAATTGATCAACAGTAATTATGTCATGTTTGGTGAGGTAATTAAGCAGTTGAACTTGAACTTCTTTCTCACAAATGTTGGCAATATGACAAACAACTGAGATAGGCCTATAGTTACAGATGGTCTTTTTACAACCCTTACCCTTGTAGATTGGGGTAGCACGAGCAAATTTCCAATCATCTGGAATAACGGCAGTTTTAAGAGAGACATTGACTAGATAACAAAGCGATTTAAATACAAACTGAGCAGCTAGTCTGAGTAATTTAGTGTCAAAGTCAAAGATGTCAAGATTGCTGTCAATACTCAGATGAGATCAAGCTTCAAGAATGGAGTCTTCCTGCACAGGAATAAAGGTCAATTTGTATGAGCCCTTTGGATTCTTCCAATCCAAAGGTGTTTTAGTGAAAGAATCGGCTATTTCTTTACCAATACCAGTGAAAACTAGACATTAGGTGTTAGGACAAACACAAAGCTGTTCCGTTTTTCTTTTGATTAAAACGCCCCAGACCTTTAAAGATAGTCAGACTTTTAGAAAGAAGAGCCTTCACTCTTGACAATTCCTTATTTAGACTTCAGATGTAACTTAAATCCTAAACCTGATATTTTGATACTGACTCTAAAACTTATTTTAAACCTGACCCTTAACCTGACCCTAAAGTTCCCCTTCATTCTAACTTTTCCATGTGCTATAGGATGATACAAGACAGCACACAAAATATCACTTTTAGACAAGTGGTTTAGGAGAAATGAACAACACTGATCGTTATTCTGACTCTTCCTGTGCCGGCCCTACCCATAACTATAAAGGTGATTTTGAACCTGACCCTGACCATCAAGATTTTTACCTTGTAGTGTTACCCTTATCAACTATTCAACCTAAATTTAATTCGCACACCGATGCCTAATGCCTGTCCTCAGGCGGCTTGGACCAGGACATTTTATATTCAATTCTTAAAAATCTTTAAAATACCTTCAGTAGTTTGTATATAACAATATGTACTAAGGTGTTTTATAAGTCAGGAAATCTTAAAGTGTGAGTAGAGGAATATTTGTTACGGCTCCCTTATCCAGTAAAACTTTAGAAAGATACTTTTTTGTGTCACACACAAAATAATAATAAAGATAGAAGACCATTGACCTCTGATAGTCCCTTATTTTCACTTAAAGTGAGCCCAAAAGTCTTATTTCAAACCTGAGCCTGAGTCTGACCCTAGCTGTTACCATTATTCTAACTAAACTATGTGCAATAGGGCCTTAGTTTGAACCCTCGTCCCAGCTTGTTCATTAGATATGATTTTTATTTTATTTCAGAGCTTCCTGTTTGGACCGGAAGGAAAGGTCAAAATAGGGTCAACTTGTTCAATTAGCAACAGGACAGCACAAACATTACGACTTTATGACACGTGGTTTAAGAGATGTTTTTTTTTACATTTTAGAGCTTCCTGTTTGGACCGGAAGTAAAGGTCAAACTAGGGTCATTCTTTGAATAAAATGTCACAAGTGTTGTATGCAACAAGACAGCACAAACTATCACTTTTGGACATGTGGTTCTGGATATATGATTGTATAAAGTAATAAGCATTGAATTACAGTAAAACTTTGACACCTGATGACGTCACGATGAAAACAAAAAGTTGTTTTCATGCTAACAAATTTGATTAGGTACAAGATGGTATGTAACTTACCCCATAGGAATTGCAAATACCATTGCACAAATCGGATAGGCTGTACACTAACTATAATAGGTCTTCTCTCGGTTAGGATTCCAATATCAAGGTAGTCTCCGACGCATTGCAATTTCTACGTACGTTTAATAGAGATGTGAAAGGCAGTCCATTTTCAAAGGGTAGCCAAATTGATGTGTGTTGCAGTTGTGATATTAATTTATAATTTTGTGATTTTGGAGAAGAACTCCTCCAGATCTTGAAGGGAAAATGAATACATTGTAATTACTGTAATGTAATGATGTGTGTAACACAATTCTTGCAATATTGATTCACTAGTGCACGATGTAGGCCTATATATGAGATTACATGTACACCTACAGTAAATTTACACAAAGTAGTCTATAAATCATTATTCTGCATGCAAGAACTCTACGATACACACTGTCGGCCTATGTCGATGTAGTTCATAACAGACTACCCAATGAGTTTACGACATTCAAACTACAACAGTTAGTATCAAGTAAGGATAGTTTATACATGTGCGATTTCAC
The DNA here is from genome assembly GCA_023634235.1 of Pisaster brevispinus. Taxonomy (NCBI): domain Eukaryota; kingdom Metazoa; phylum Echinodermata; class Asteroidea; order Forcipulatida; family Asteriidae; genus Pisaster; species Pisaster brevispinus. The sequence continues at coordinate 17,494,837 of JAMKCF010000008.1, forward strand.
GATCTACATCACTTCATTGCCTACTAAGGCTTTCTTCCATACACACTGCATAAATTCAACAAGTTCTCATAATAGAATTCGAAAAAACTACCAATCATTTGTTTATTTTGAGGGAATGGGTTGCCTTTATGGTTCAAGGCCTTGGCTCACCTTTGGGGGGAAATAGGACAAGGTCTCCAACGAAAAAAATAGCAAAGTCCGTAAACCAAGAGTTGAACAATCGACTTATTATATAATATAATAGTGATGTCTGGTGTACCGAACGGAAGCACTGTGGCACGAACACCGATTGAGAAACCTTGAATAAACATCTAACTTGCAGTACACTTCAATCCAGCTGCACCCATCTTTGTCCCGTGCCCCGAGTGCAGCAGCAATGATGAATACTGACTGGCATTATTCACCCCTGTTATTACTAGAAAGGGCAACAGACTAGTCTGTCCTATCCCGTGTAGCTATATAGAAAAGGGTCAAAACGTGAGGCCATTAACACAATATTGTATTTACATGTATACTATGCATGTAGTTTTGGTTGGGAAGCAGTTTAAAACTGAATTCAATCTTTCTTCTGAAATAAAGTCAGAGTGAATTAGTTTGCTTGTTACATGAAAACCACTTGAAAATGATGGGGGGGGGGTATCGCTACCAATGCACCAGTGAGTTAAAAAAAAAAGTAGAAAAAAAAGTAACTTTTATTTCCAACTGCATCCCAACCAAAAACAATATGTACAGATAACATGTAAATGCAAACGTTGTTGGTGGCCTCTAGTTAAACGAGAAGAACTCTACTAGGATCGAAGCATGGGGGAATAAAACCTCCCTTTTCAATAAAAAAATTAAATAGTGTCACCCTCACCGCCCCTCTAACATTCTGTGTACAGTGTTATCACGGCACAATTAACCCGACGTTCAAAGAAAATATATTTATTGGAGGTACCGGACAGCATGGGAGGGAATTAAGTTACCAGTGAATCTATCAGCACACTGGTTAAATGTACACCATAGTACAATGTATCACATAATAAACCATAGCAAGCAGTCATGCAACAAGGCACTTACACCTTTTAAAACACAAATGCTTTTACTATAAGAGTTATATCAGGCCATTAAAAATTAATCGAAGTACAATGTATTTCCACGATAATTAACGATTAAGTGACAAATCTGACACCATGGCTAGCATGCTGTATTGCCGCACTGCGGCGCATTTTGAATAAACTACATCATCAAACGGGAAGACAGCAAAAACGGTTTTACTCTATACGTAAAGTCAATGGATTTTCTTTCGTCTCGATATAGGCCGTGTGTTAAATCTTCACCAAAATATGAAGTTTTTAAATTTTTAGGGTTTTCGTTCAAAGACATTGTACGGGGACACTCCCATGGTATTCGTAACTTATATTTAAAAAAAGTGCCTTGTTGCATGACTGCTTGCTATAGTTTATTGTGTGACACACTGTACCCCACACAAAAACAACCTTGAAGTGTAAACCCATATGATGTACATTTCACCAGTGCGCTGCTGGTTTCACCATTGGTATTGTCACTAAACTCGGTTTCATTATGCTGTCTGATACATTTAAAAGAAAAAAATTGTTTGGGTCAGGTTAGTTGTGACCTAGTTAACTATGGTTCGCTGGATGTACGGGGTGGTGGTGGCGACAACCCACTTTTATCCTTTTGAACTGAAAACGTGGGTTATTATCTCATGTTCGACCCAAGTACTCTTCTCGTCTAGCTATTTGTAATAGGGTAAAAACTTGAGGCCATTAACACTATATTGCATTTACATGTATACTATACATGTAGTTTTGGTTGGGAAGCAGTTTGGAACAGAATTCATTTTTTTCTTTAGAAATGAAGTCAGAGTGAATTAGTTTGCTTGTTACATGAATACCCCATTGAACATGATGGGGGGGGGGATATCGCTCGCAGTGTGTTAATTAGTTAAAATCTCATTCGACTCTCGCAACTTAGACAGTTGGCAGCTTAATGTACAAAACATTTCAGCGGGTTTACATGTGCCTGGACATGCACTATTATGTACATACATGTACACATGTCGGTATCCGATGCGCGTTTGCATGGTCAGCCATTAAAGAGTGTCTGGACGAGTCTGTTTGAACTAAGGGCGGTAATAATATTCTGTAAATAAACTAATCGTTTACACTACAGAACATTCGTAGATGATGTTTTGCGTTGCTACCTGCTTTAGTATTAATAATTCAATAAACAGCATATCTTTGGCGTAAACGACATTTTTTATTTTCCTGTTTTAGATGCGTATGTTGTCTCAGAATTAACATTACCTTCCGCAAATGTTCATCCAATGATCGTGGCAATAGGCAAAAACCATCTTCTCAAAAAAACCTTCTAAATAGATAACTTAAATTTCTAGAGGAACGAAAGATACATCCTTGAAAATAATGTTCAGGGACAAAATCACAGGATTAACGATAAATATTGTGTCTGCGTAGAACCAGGGTCATGTCTACTGTCTCAAACTCATGGACAGGTTCAGGAACTGGATCATGTAATCCTATGGTAAAATGTTACTATACGCTGATAACATCTTAGTGCATGACACGACAGGGCTTTAGTAGCACATACAAATTTTGAGTTGATTATTTAAATTCTGGTCTATGCTATTGTACTAAAACCATAATTGTAACATTTGTTGTGTCTTTTTAATACTGAATATGTTCTTGTTTGGCTAAAATAGTAAATATGGGATATGACTTTATTTTTAATGTTGACTCTTCACACTCATGAAAATTAAAAATTTTCTCCCCCTCCCCCTTTCTCATTCAGCTCTTATTCCCGCCCTATTGCAACCCCCACCAAATTTGTTGTTTGCTACACGGTAATTTACCGAAAACTAATGCAATCGCACATGAACTCTAAAACGTGTGGTTTTCAAGCCAATGGGTCCCCAACGGAAGCAAGTCTACTTCACCAACACATCGTTCCATAGCGGTCTGATTTTTTGTATACATTTACGCTATCGCATTCACACTCCTTTCGATTCCTGTTTGGACCGGAAGTAAAGGTCAAAGTGAGGTCATCATTGTACATAAATTGACAAAAATTGTGTAAGCTACAACATAACACAAACGTTACAACTTTTATGACATTTGGTTCAGGAGATATGAGTTGTTAAAGTTTTGAGCGTCCTGTTTAGACCGGAAGTAAAGGTCAAAGTGAGGTTATTACTGTACATGAAATGTCGCAAGTGTTGTAAGCTACAAAACAACACAAACTATATACGACTTGACGATATGTGGTTCAGGAGATATGATTTTTTAAAGGAATAGGCTTTGAATTACCGTAATTCGACACGCGATGACGTCACAGTAAAAAATTGTGTTTTTCATACTAATAAATTTTATGGAGAACACTATGATAAAAAAAAAATCCATTTAATGCATTCTCACGAAAACCCTAAACCTAAGTAGGAATTACATGTGTTGCTCATGTACAAAGCGAATGGGCTGTGCATAAAGCAATGAGTCCGCTACCGGTTAGGAATCGAAAGGTCTCCATTGCCTTGCAGTGATTGCGAAATCAGGGCGCAATCAGCAAGCTAGCCATGGTGTCTAATTTGCTACTTTATCGCTTATTAGTGCGGGAATACATTGTTCTTTGATTAGTTTGAATGGCCTGAAATGACTTAGTTCAAAACACTTGTGTTTTAAAAAATGGTTTTGGCATCATGGGTAGCTAAAATTGAACTTTTTTGAAACTTTTGACGTGCAAATTAAGCTTATGTTTTTAGGAGGAGTATTTTGTTCACTTTGTTCCATATTTGTTTTGTACAAGGGTAAAAAAGCGCCATAAACGACGTCACAGTTACATCGCGCAATGTAAGAGGCCAACAACAACATCTACAGTATCCATCAAGTGTATATGTGTAAACAGTTTTATGATTAGACGTTTACCTTTGAGCTACAGTGGTCTCGTGATTGGCTAATTAATCATTCAGGTCATTAAAACTAAGTAAATTAATTTACGAACTCAGCTTTGAGATGGCGAAGGATCCGGTTTTTATGTATGAAGCTAAGGTATAATTTTTTGAGTAAACAAAATTGATCTTGCGGAAGGAAAGAATAAAAACTACGGCGTTGGTGTTGTCCTTCGGGCGAACACAAGTCTGTCCCGGTTTTATGTTATGATCACATGATCCAGACCCTTATAAACTCACCCTGAATTTGAGGCAATTAAACCATCACCCTAAACTGTGCCGGTAACCTGAACCAAAAAGCTGGAGTGTGGATCAGGTTTCGCTCTGAATAAACTCGTGTGCAACACGAATATCGTAAGATTGAAAGTTGCACATACTGACCAACAGCTTCACGGCTCTTCCTGGTTCCCATACATTAACAAAATATAAAGACACACTGCTTAAAAGCAAACTGAAATGATGGCAAGTTCTAGCTTAAAGCAACTAGATGCGAAAGTAGTGATTAAAAAACAATATTCAACTTTATATAACTGTGTTTGCTCGTAATGCACGTTTTTCTGATCCGTCACTATGAATGCGACGAATCGTGTGCAAGAATGACGCAACACAGCATCTGCAGCGACTTGGACTCTAGCCAAAACAATTTATTAGATCATGTTAAACGTGAGATATTGCGTAACAGGTTAGTCTATTTATCTACATACAAACATGGTTTACGGCCATATCCGAATAGACTATGCGCCAGTCTCGCGGCTATCGTAAACGAGAAAATAACAAAAGCAAAAGCCTTAGTACATACAACATTATGTTAAATTATGAATGTTGAAACTAGGCCTGTTATTATTATTGTTACTATTATTATTAAGCAGAATCACGCACAAGTAAAACCATAGTTGGCACCAACTTGGTCCTGGAAGTTCGAATACGCAAGACACCTACCCAATGATTTTGGCAGCAGCGACCGTCGGTTGCTTAGGGTATTGCTAAGGACGCCATATGGTGATCTAGCCGTAGCCGCCAAATCAGACCACGGTCATAAACTCAGGATATTGAACTCTGAACTTTATACCGCTACATTACGGTAAAAGGAATGTTATTTATAAAGAAAGGGGGCTATGACTAAACTGTTTGATTTATTTTCTATTTTACCCCAAAGCTTGTGTCAGAGATCATTGCAGTGCTAAACCGTGTCAGCCTTTAAAAAGAGCCTTTGTGACAAAATTTAATTGAGATTTCTTATATTGCCTTCTTGAAATTGAGGGACAGAAATGAAGCCCACCCTCTGAAGCCGTGACTTATATCGGAAACATCACTCAACGAGGCCCCCTTTTTTCATAAACAAAAGTTAAACAATTAAGTTTCAAAATAACTTCAAACAGGAAAACTGGTCTGAAAGATGGTTCAACAAAGTTTGAGATTGTGTGCGTCTTAAAATTTACGACTTTTTACCCAAATTTGAGAACTTTAAATTCCATTTACTTTAAGATTTTCTTAGCCTATTATGACATTGATTTAACCGCTGTCGAGACTACCAACAAACGTCTTGATAAAAGAACTAAGGGTGCCGGTGAGGGCTATGGAAAGAATAATGATAGGAGTAACAAAGAAGGACGTAGGGTGAATAATGAGGATATACGAAATAAATCAAGAGTGCAGGATATTATTAACACCATTAAATTAAAGAAGTCAGGGCAGGTCACCTACGACAAAGATGAATGACAACGGCTGGACATGTTAACAACCAAATGAACTCCAAGAAACCAAGACCAGAAAAAGAAGGAGACAAAAGAGAAGATGGAGAGATAAAGTAAGAACATTTAAGAGTAGGCAGCTATTTCGCTTAACCAGACAGCTTCGTTACGATGACTGCATCCCACACATTACTGAAGAAGACTTTGCTCCATTCTTTCTTAGAGCTGCTGGCCATATACTCCATCATCTCTTTATACTGGGAGGCTGTTGCCGTCTTCTTGAATTCACTGACTTGAACGAGGAAATCAAGCAAGAGATTCCCGTCCTCGGATGTCTCGTCGAAGCACTTGGAGATATCCACGTAAGAAGTGTATTGACTCTGGATGTAAGGGATGTTACGGCGATCGAAAGCGCTGCGCATGTCAGCTGAGTTATAACGGTGACGCTGACCCTGTTGCGACGAGCCGGGCATATGATTCCAAAACTCGCAGAAGCCTTTTTGGTCTGAAATAAACAAAATATCCCGAGTCAATCAGTGATTTTTGATTTAGTATGCGACAAATTTGGTACGGGGCTTCAAACACAAAAAGGGAGCTATTTTGTGATGAAATTCGCCCTATCATTTTCCCTGTTGTCAATTACATTGACTCAACATTCAGGTAGAAAAAGTAAAGGCAGCAGCAATTGAGGTAATTTCGTTAGTAAACAGAAGGTCGTAAGCAATGAAACGGCTCAAGACAGAAAAAAACATACGGCGTTAGACCTACTGTGTACTTCTCTGTTGCTAGAATTACCCATTAAGACATAGTTTCCCTTTCCCCATGCAGAACCTTTCTGTAATGATCCATGAATGGCAGAAAACCGATGGAATGTTCGCGCTCAGTTTTGTCGAAACACAATGTTGCACGATTTACCCATTTACCAATATAACAGCTTAAGTTTGTAGGTCCTTCCTCCCAGGCGCACGATGATTTTAGTATGCCGTGATCTCCGTCTACAGCGGACTTCGCTGTAGGCAAATGTAAACTTGATACATTCACGCAATGTATTTAACCGGTGCCAAATAGCTGAACCTCTTGTGCGCTTACCTGAGATAAGAATCAAAAGCATTATGCCACCTGGTTCCAGAAGGTCGTACAGATACACCAAAGAACTGTCTACGTCACCAACGTAGTACAGTGAGTGAATAGCGCTGATGAAATGAAACTTGGTTCCATCCCCGTCAGTAAGTCTGTATTGTGCCAGGGTTTGCTGCCGCCAGTCAAACTTTACACCTTGTAGTTCGTGTCTCTTTGATTGAGCCAATGCCTTGTACTTGATAATTTGATCCTCAATAGGTTCAACTACACGATTAGAGATGCTCGGGTGTTTCTTCTGCATTGCAGTCAAAAACGGATACTCAGCTTCCCCTTTGAAAGAACAAATAATAAGAACATTTATTGCGAGGGTCTTTTAAGACACGTAGTCAGCGGTGTTACTAAATAATTTTCAGGGGGACACAAGGGGGGGGGGTCAACATTTTTTCTAGGGGGCATTGCTGGCGAATCAATAATAGATTCCATTTGTACTTTTAAAAAACTGGATCTTGAACTACGTTATGGCGGGTTCTAAGGGGGGGGGGGCACTGGCATCAATGTGGGGGGGCACGTGCCCCCTTAGTTTAATACGCCACTGCACGTAATTACGTCAGACAGTAATGAATTTAACGGTTTCAAATTAATTTTAACAAAACCACATTGTGTAAATGAAAATGCTGTTAAAGGTGGCATACACGACATCAGCTATTTGAAGGGTGATGACCAAAGTTTGACTCGATTTGAGTTTTTGATGCAATCGAATGCGTCGTTGACATTGTGCATTTATTATAAAGGTACGGCACCATGTCTGGGTATCACACATAAGTCAAAAATTCTTCAATCTCCTCGAAACCAAAGTTTCCTTTAGCCCCCACCCCGACAGCTTCTTCTTATGTCATTCAATAGAAATGTCGTTAGAAACAATGGTTGGCCTTGGATTCTACACCCTGCATCAAAACCCCTATAGAAGTTGCAAATTAAAACGTCACCCCTCAACCCCACCCCACCCCAAATTTTCACCCCAGACTCAGTTCAAATTGTAAAATATATTTTAATTTGAAGCAAACGATTTGAAACATTGCCTCATGCTTACCTGATCCGCTGCCTATTCCTAAGACACGGAGCTCACTGTCTTGGTCCAAGTTTGGGAGATGAGGAACGATCTTGTCGAGGAGCACAGTGTTGGTCCAAGTTTCCTGGCTTTCGCACTCGGATGAATAATAAACAAAAGCCCGATATGCCTTCAGGTAGCGGTCCTGATCTTCCTCAAACAAATACAGTGGTTTTGAATCCGCCATAATCCTTAAGTCTGATCTCTCGTTCACGACCTCCTATATGCTACTACTCGGTCTAAAACACGATCTGTTAATACAAAATTATCATTTTTTTAAAATGAACTGAGGTAATATCTAATGCATACAGACAGCAATAGTCCGGTGGCTTAATGAAAAAATCGTGACACGCCTGGTTAAATCACCAAACTTTGCACACTTGTTTTAGGGGTCCCATAGAAGCATGTTGGTAGGAGTGCCTGGTATGTCATCTCCAGGTCAGTAAACTAAAGGGATTCCTTTTTCCACATAGCTCTGCCTGAGTGTCTGAAATAGAAGCTGCATAGTCAAGTTTTAACTATATGCGGAAGCGGCCCTCTATTGGTAAAAAATTGATAGGAAGTATTAATACCACATGAACTTTGACCTCAGCCTGACCTTGACCTAGGTCAACCAAACTGGGCACCCCCTCTAGAATGAATTTTTGGGACCTATAGAATAACTGTACAAAATTTGGTGCTTTAATCCAGCGTGTCACAGTTTTGATAAAGTTGCCCTAAGCCACCGGACTACCAGTACATATAGTGCTTTTAAAAGTAATTTCAAATCACGGTTTTACTTGAAACCGGCCCAATGAACTGAAATGATATGTCTGACGTTTTATACCTCTATGCATCGTTTGCGTAAGAAAATTCAAACCAACTGGTTTTTGTATGAACTCGTTAAGGACTATATGTAATTATCAGCTTGGACATTCTTCATACAATTACACTAAAACTAGCAGACAGCAAATCATGTTAATACTTGCCACAACCGTTTTACGAGTATGTGAACATTCGGGCAAATTTTGGCAGCATAAATAACACGATCTTTCATCCACAGATCATGTTAGTCATGATTTTTGGCTTAGGGCCACTGCGGAGGGAGTCCCGAGTGTTGACACTATATTTAATAGTACTAGATATGTTAATGTACGTGGATAGAAAAGTATTGCAGTGTCTACTCACCTTTTTGTTTAAAATAATACTGCTGTTTGTTGTACTTAATCTCAATGAGGTCAGATGGGATGATTCTGACGATGCTTATGCAAAACACTACCCTAGGTCGGAAAGCCAGACAGGTTTTACTGCCTAGAAGATTAGCCTCTAACCCCATAGACCGACTCATCAAATGTCACACACTACCCCGGTATGGCACAGTAACCTTCAGATGCCACTAGGAGCCGTAACCTTGGACGTGAAACCATTAAGATCTGAACAATAATTGTGTTTTCTGCACAGGGCCCAGGCCTCACTCCAACGCAGAGAACACATGCTGCATTGTGAGTCTGTTAGACGTATTTTCGGGTGGAAAGAGCGGAATTAAGGTTGTGATATTGTTGACCTTTGGGTGGGGGGGGGGGGGTAGACTTGGTTCCAAGTCTGCGATCGTGGCTTTTAGTCTACCCGATAGCCAATACACTATTGCCTGAAATAGCGCCCTCTTGTAGACCTCCGTCATTAGCCTACGATCACAGACTTGGGACCATTGTTCAACGGTTTGTACACACCCTATGGCGAATTAGTCCACGGAACTAGTCCAAGTGGACGGAACAATCTGATTTAATATCGAATGAACATAAAGCACCAATTTTAAGAGAGTTCAGCCTGTTAGTAATAGACGCTGCCAGTAAGGTTTTTGCCGTCTCCTGATTGGCCAGCTCCCTGGCGTACGCTTGATTATTTAAATTTATCTTTGAATACATGAATATACATAAACGCAAGGGGTCAAGTCTGAGATTGCGAGTTGGGGCGCGTGATAGCTAATAATTATGTGGGGGCGTTTTTCGTGGCTGATGCAGAGGAATAACCGCGATCTCAGACTTGAAATCAAGCCTAGGGGGGGGGGGCTTTGTGTTGCATGAGCGGTTCGTGGTTGATAGCGCCTTCTCGTGGGTAAACCGTGTTTCAAAACCAAAATATGAATATCTTCTTGAACCAAGACTAGCAATCTATAAGGATAACCGAGCTGCTAAAGTGTTAGATATTATTTTGTTAGTATACATAGGTAGGTTTATATAATAACCTGTTTATTAATACTACTGTCTAGACTCTGAAGTTTTATGTAAGTGTACATACATTGAATCAGACAATAAACCATTGCAAGCAGTCATGCGACAATTCCTGAATGTTTACTTCCAAGACAAACTATGTCAACTTAACTGTGAAGCTATCAAATCGTCACAGACGCCACGAACTGACACACATACCAGTGAAAAGTAACAATTAGAGCAAAGTCGTTTCATATTGAAATTAGTTTTCATACAGTGGAGACGTTTTGCTTTGAACTTCATCTAATTATGCTTTTGACTGCTTTATGTCATAAATTAATAAGCCCCTAAGCATTAAAGTAAAAAGGTTTGTGTCAGTTCGTGAACTCGCAAATTGATGCAAAATGATTTCGAGCGCGAAAAATCATTTGTTCGATAGGACAAAATATGTTATTTGAGCGCTCGTATTGATTTTGAGCACGTGCAATGAGTTTGAGTGCAAGATGAAACATTAAAAAGCACGAAACGATTTCGAGCTCACGAAACAACTTAAGTATATCGTGCGCCGAGATGATTTTATGAGCACAACATGATTTTGGTGTCACGGAATAACTTATTTTGGCAAATTGCAATTTCATTTACATTTTCGTGTTAACTTAACAAACCAAATTAGTGAGCCTTGTTTACAGATTTGAGTCAACACTCTTCTTGTCTCTTTGATACTCCAACGTAGCTAAACACAGAACAGTTCAGTACCCAACTCCGAAAAGTGTTATGTTGGAAATTTAAATTCCTTATTAAATCGACCCATGTGGACAAAGAAAATAATGGAATTATTATTACTAAGCTGATCTGTGGTATTGGCTGAATAATGACTTACAACAAGAGTGTTGCCGTTTGATATCCGTTAAATTTATACCAAGTCTCGACAGAATCTCCACCTGAACTTTCGTCAAAAAGCCCTGCTGAGAGTTAGGATAAGTCTTAGTCTCCGAGTGTAAGGAGTATTTTTTTATTGTACAAACCCCACGCCCCCCCCAAAAAAAACAACAACAAAAAACCGTAATAGCATCGACGGCATATGGGATTAGGACTTTGTCGAGTCTAGAATTTTACAGAATTGAGAATTCATGAATGAAGTTTTACGTCGTAGGCCTACACATTAAATTTTGCGAAATTTAGCACTTAACTTTCGATTTTTTCCCTGCAAATTTTTGCAGTAGATTTTACGTCTTCGTAAAAAACTGTTTATTAATCAAATCTATCTCGTTATAAAAACGACTGTTTGACTATACGACGAGCAAATTAAGCTTAATGTTTAGTATGCAGTAGTTTGTTTACTTTGAGCCATATTTTATTTGTACACGATTACAAAAGCGCCATAAGCGACGTCACGGTTACATCGCACAATGTTATAGGCCAACAAAAACATCTACAGTATCCATCAAGTGTATTATGTGAAAAAAGACGTTTACCTTAAAAGATATACTGTAGTGGTTTGAAGATCGGCTAATTTAAAATGCAAGACACTATAACTAAGTAAATTAGTTTACGATAACTTCAAACGAACTCAGCTTTGAGATGACGAAGGATCCGGTTCTTATGTATGAAGCTAGGTATGATTTTTGGAGTGAATAAAATGCGTGTACAAATCTTGCGGATGGAAAGAATACTAACTACATATTGGTGTTTGTCCTTCGGGCGAACACAAGTCTGTCCCGGTTTTATTTTATGATCACACGATCCAGACCCTTATAAACTGACCCTGAATTTGAGGCAATTAAACCATCACCCTAAACTGTGCCGGTAACCTTAACCAAAAAGCTGGAGTGTGGATCAGGTTTCGCTCTGAATAAACTCGTGTGCAACACGAACATTATAAGATTGAAAGTTGCAAATGTCTCATACTGACCAACAGCTTCACGGCTCTTCCTGGTTCCCATACATTAACAAAATATAAAGACACACTGCTTAAAAGCAAACTGAAATAATGGCAAGTTCCAGCTTAAAGCAACTAGATGCGAAAGTAGTGATTAAAAAACAATATTAAACTTTATATAACTGTATTTGCTCGTAATGCACGTTTTTCTGATTCGTCACTATGAATGCGACGAATCGCGTGCAAGAATGACGCAACACAGCATCCGCAGCGACTTGGAATCTAGCCAAAAGAATTGATTAGATCATGTTAAAGGGACACGCCGGCTTACTGTTTACCTAATTTAGTGATGTGGAATGACAGACAATAATTTTCAAATGGTTGTTGAAAAAAAAAAAATCATTAAAATATCACGTAATTAACGAAAAATGTGAAAAAACAAAACGCGGTCAAAGGTCAGCTTATACGCTTTTCCAGCCGTTGCAACTGTCAAGTTTACGCGCAATGTTGTAAGTAGACTGGTGCTCTGTTTATGTATTAATTATAACAATGGCGAGGCATGATGATCCAGACTTCATAATTAACTATCAAGCACAAATTCACGTGTAAATAAAAAAACAGACATAAAGGGACGTCAGTCCATACTAGAGCAAGGTTCCTTGCTCTATGGTCAGTCCTAGTCGAAGTCCGATCGCGGTCGTAACCAACAGCTCTTTCGGTTGAACTTGCCATTGAAACAGTTATTGCTTACGACCGCGAAAACGCACCCAACCTGTATTCTGTGTACGACGAACTGGACGAACTTACTTGCAATGGAGAACGTTTCTTCGACACAGGATCGGTACAAAAAACATCGCAAGGAAAAACACCCAGAACGTGGTCCAACGAAAAGTAGAAAAGTAAAAAAAACCAAAACGACAAATCCAAAGGGAAAGCCAGCAAAAGCAGCAATTTGGGGGGGGGGGGTGGACATTGTGCAGCTATCATAGAAAAAGACCAGCTGTATGGGATAAACATTTCCCCGTCGTCGTCCTGCGTGTGTAGCGCAGGCAACACGTTACAATAGTTAGGGAATAATAGCTAGGGGTAAAGACTAAAACCTTCGTATAAAACCGTAATTGTTGGTCTGGCTCCCTACCCCTCCAACAAGCTCCCAAGCTCACGGCTAGACCGGCAAGCTGGGGAGTTCATGCCCCGGGGTTTGTCTCTCTGGCCCCATGAGACACGGCACCGGCTGTACGGGATATGCCCCAAGGTTTACGTTCCGCTAGCTCCCACACTGGTGCGCCGAACACGCTTCGGTTGCACGGACTCTCTGAATGCGAATCTTACACTCAATTTGTCATCATTATTTACAAATTGTATCAATAATCTGAACACATAGTCTTTTTTTGTCAAATACTCATGAATAATTGTTAAAAAAAAAAGATTTAAATTTGGTTCAGTAATTTACTTTTATACGGCTGGAAGTAAAACTGACTCCGAAGATCACGTGATTTATCCGAACCACTTTTTTGGTTCGGATAAATCACGTGACCTTCGTTTTTGAAAAATGCTCCAAAACGGCAAATTTTGATGGTTTCTTTTAGGAACCGTTCTTCTCCATTCCTGGAAGACCTTTGAAGTCATATGTTAGCCTATTTTGTAGCCCAAATAGCCCAACGAAGCCGGTGTGCCCCTTTAAGCCATCGTACTATTGTTGTCTGTATGCGTTAAGATATTACCTCAGTTCATTTTATATAAAGATAACTTTGTATTGACAGATCGTGTTTTAGACTAAGTAATTGCAAACAGGAGGTCGTGAACGAGAGATCAGACTTAAGGATTATGGCGGATTCGAATACGCAAGACACCTACCCAATGATTTTGGCAGCAGCGACGGTTGCTTAGGGTATTGCTAAGGACGCCATATGGTGATCTAGCCGTAGCCGCCAAATCAGACCACGGTCATAAACTCAGGATATTGAACTCTGAACTTTATACCGCTACATTACGGTAAAAGGAATGTTATTTATAAAGAAAGGGGGCTATGACTAAACTGTTTGATTTTTTCTTCTTTCTTACCTGAAAGTTTGTGTCAGAGATCATTGCAGTGTTAAACCGTGTCAGCCTTTAAAAAGAGCCTTTGTGACATATGGGTATGAAATTAGTTGAGATTTCCTAATATTGGCTCCTTGAACTTGAGGGACAGAAATGAAGCCCGCCCTCTAAAGCCGTGACTTAAACCCAAAACATCACTCAATGTGGCCCCCTTTTTTCATAAACAAAAGTTAAACAATTAAGTTTCAAAATAACTTCAAACAGGAAAACTGGTCTCAAAGATGGTTTAACAAAGTTTGAGATTGTGTGCGTCTTAAAGTTTACGACTTTCTACCCAAATTTGAGATCTTTAAATTCCATTTACTTTAAGATTTTCTTAGCCTATTAATATGACATTGATTTAACCGCTGTCGAGACTACCACCGAACGTCTTGAGAAATAACTAGGGGTGCCGGTGAGGGCTATGGAAAGATTAATGATAGGAGTAACACAGAAGGACAGGGTGAAAAATGAGGATCTACGAAATAAAGGATATTATTAACACCATTTAGACAAAGTCAGGGCAGGTCACCTATGACAAATATGAATGACAACGGCTGGACATGCTAAACAACTAAATGAACTCCAAGAAACCAAGACAAGAAAAAGAGGGAGACAAAAGAGAAGATGGAGAGATAAAGTAAGAACATTTAAGGGTAGGCAGCTATTTCGCTTAACCGGACAGCTTCGTAACGATGACTGCATCCGACACATCACTGAAGAAGATTTTGCTCCCGTCTTTCTTAGAGCTGCTGGCCAAATACTCCATCATCTCCTTATACTGGGAGGTTGTTGCCGTCTTCTTGAATTCACTGACTTGAACGAGGAAATCAAGCAAGAGATTCCCGTCCTCAGACGTCTCGTCGAAGCACTTGGAGATATCCGCGTAAAAAGTGTATTGACTCTGGATGTAAGGGATGTTACGGCTATCGAAAGCGCTGCGCATGTCAGCTGAGCTACAAAGGTGACGCTGACCCTGTTGCGACGAGCCGGGCATATGATTCCAAAACTCGCAGAAGCCTTTTTGGTCTGAAAGAAACAAAATATCCCGAGTCAATCAGTGATATTTGATTTAGTATGCGAACAATTTTGTGCGGGGCTTCAAACACAAAAAGGGAGCTATTTTGTGATGAAATTCACCCTTTCATTTTCCCTGATGTCAATTACATTGACTCAACATTCAGGTAGAAAAAGTAAAGGCAGCAATTGAGGTAATTTCGTCGTGTGTCCGGAAAAAGCGCATAAGACTCTACACCCTTCTTCCGGGCACCAACAAGTATTTTGTCCCAGAAAACAGAAGGTCGTAAACAATGAAACGGCTCAAGACAGAAAAAACATACGGCGTTAGACCTATATGTACTTCTCTGTTGCTAGAATTACCCATTAAGACATAGTTTCCCTTTCCCCATGCAGAACCTTTCTGTAATGATCCATGAATGGCAGAAAACCGATGGAATGTTCACGCTCAGTTTGTCGAAACACAATGTTGCACGATTTACCAATTTACCAATAACAGCTTAAGTTTGTTGGTCCTTCCTCCCAGGCGCACGACGATTTTAGTATGCCGTGATCTCCGTCTACAGCGGACTTCGCTGTAGTAAACTTAATATTTACACGCAATGTATTTTACTGGTGCCAAAATAGCTGAACCTCTCGTATGCTTACCTGAGATAAGATTTAAAAGCATTATGCCACCTGGTTCCAGAAGGTCGTACAGATACATCAGAGAACTATCTAAGTCACCAACGTAGTACAGGGAGTGAAAAGCGCTGATGAAATGAAACTTGGTTCCATCCCCGTCAGTATCTCTGTATTGTGCCAGGGTTTGCTGACGCCAGTCAAACTTCACACCTTGTAGTTCGTGTCTCTTTGATTGAGCCAATGCCTTGTACTTGATAATTTGATCCTCAATAGGTTCAACTACACGATTGGAGATTCTCGGGTATTTCTTCTGTAGTGCAGTCAAAATCGGATACTCCACTTCCCCTTCGAATGAACAAATGGAACATTTATTGCGAGGATCATTTAAGACACGTAGTCAGCGGTGTTGCTAATTCAAAGAAAATGTGGGGGGCACAACGGGGCCAACATTTTGTCTAGGGGGCACTGCTGGCGAATCAATAATAGATTCCATTTGCACTTTAAAATAAACTGGATCTTGATCTACGTTATGGCGGGTTCCAAATGGGGGAGGGGGCACTGGCATCAATGGGAGGGGGAGGGCACGTGCCCCTCTTAGTTTAATACGCCACTGCACGTAGTTAAGTCATAGAGTAATGAATTTACATGTAAATTCAAATTAATGTTAACAGAACCACATTGTGTAAATGATAATATTGTTAAAAGTGGCATACACGAAATCAGCTATCTGAAGGGTGATGACCAAAGTTTGCCTCGTTTACAGTTTTTGATGCAATCGGATGAGTCGTTGACATTGTGCATTTATTATAAAGGTACGGCACCATTTCTGGGTATCACTAGCAAGCCAAACATTCTTCAATCTCCTCGAAACCAAAGTTTCCTTTAGCCCCCACCCCCGACAGCTTCTCCTTATGTTATTCAATATAAATGTCGTTGGAAACAATGGTAGGCCTTGGATTCTACACTCTGCGTCAAAACCCATATAGAAGTTGCAAATTAAAACGTCACCCCTCAACCCCACCCACCCCCAGATTTCACCCCAAACTCAGTTTAAATTGTAAAAATATATTTTAAGTTGAAGCAAACCATTCGAAACAAGTTGCCTCATGCTTACCCGATCCGCTGCCTATTCCTAAGACACGAAGCTCACTGTCTTGGTCCAAGTTTGGGAGATAAGGAACGATCTTGTCGAGGAGCACAGTGTTGGTCCAAGTTTCATGCCTTTCGTACAAGGATGAATAAGAAACGAAAGCCCGATACGCCTTCAGGTAGCGGTCCTGATCTTCCTCAAACAAACACAGTGGTTTTGAATCCGCCATAATCCTTAAGTCTGATCTCTCGTTCACGACCTCCTGTTTGCAATTACATAGTCTAAAACACGATCTGTCAATACAAAGTTATCTTTATATAAAATGAACTGAGGTAATATCTTAACGCATACAGACAACAATAGTACGATGGCTTAAAGGGGCACACCGGCTTCGTTGGGCTATTTGGGCTACAAAATAGGCTAACATATGACTTCAAAGGTCTTCCAGGAATGGAGAAGAACGGTTCCTAAAAGAAACCATCAAATTTTGCCGTTTTCGAGCATTTTTCAAAAAACGAAGGTCACGTGATTTATCCGAACCAAAAAAGTGGTTCGGATAAATCACGCGATCTTCGGAGTTAGTTTTACTTCCAGCCGTATACAAGTAAATTACTGAACCAAATATAAATCTGGTTTTTTTTTTTACAATTATTCATGAGTATTTGACAAAAAAGACTATGTATTCAGATTATTGATACAATTTGTAAATAATGATGAAAAATCGAACGTAAGATTCGCATTCAGAGAGTCCGTGCAACCGAAGCGTGTTTTTCGGCGCACCAGTGTGGGGCCAGAGAGACAAACCCCGGGGCATGAACTCCCCAGCTTGCCGGTCTGGCCGTGAGCTTGGGAGCTTGTCGGAGGGGTAGGGAGCCAGACCAACAATAACGTTTTTTATGAGGGTTTTAGTCTGTACCCCTAGCTATTATCCCCCAACTATTGCAACATGTTGCCTATGCTACTCACGCGGGACGACGACGGGGAATGTTGATTTTGTATCCCATACAGCTGGTCTACTTCTATGATAGCTGCACAATATCCACAAAAAACAATACCCCCCCCAAAAAAAATAAATAAAAATAAATAAAAATTGCTGCTTTTGCTGGCTTTCCCTTTGGATGTATCGTGTTTTTTTTTTACTTTTTACTTTTCGTTGGACCACCTTCTGGGTGTTTTTCCTTGCGATGTTTTCTAGTACCAATCCTTGTTTGCAAACTTTTGAGTCACAGTGTTCTATGCGTACACTTTTCAGAGTGCTTCTTCTCCAGACTCTTGGCTTTGCCCTGGTTGTTTATTTGGATATTTGAGCAGGATGATGTTGCAAGGATTAGCTAGACAGTAGACCCTATGGAAAGTTGTGTAAACAAAGGGTGTTGTTCAAAGAAAAGGTTGATTGAGCAGAAGTGGTATAAACTTCACAAAGAGACACATGTGGGCTCATCTCAAAAAAACATTTGCTTGAATTGATTGTATTTAGTAAAAGGATCTATCTCTAATGCTTTGGGCAATTTAAAAGTGATTGGGTTCTCCACAATAGTGTACACGCTAAAATCAAACTGTAAAAGTAAGACATGGTGTCCGAGTGTGAACATTTTGTTGACGGTGTCACGCAGGGTTAATGGCCGAATAAACAAAAATGATAATATTAAGTGGCTAAACCTAGGTCGTAGGTGTGTTAGAGAATCAGAGTGAACCCATCCGATATTTTCTGGAACAAGGGTGGTCCCCCTGTTCTGGTCAGTACTTGGGGATTTGAAGAATGTTTGGTGTGTATATGTTTAGTAACCTTCAAATGACAGAGTGTGGGGCAATACCTATTGACACGTAGGCCTTTATATTGTTGGGGAAGACTATACTTGTGATTTTTAAAATTGTCCTTTCGACAGTGTTTTGCATTAAATTTTGTTCGTTTACACGACTCAAAAACAACAAATAGTTGATACATTAAAAGAAAGTAGATTAGTGGAGTAAGACAAAGGGGCAGGAGATAACATTTAAATGTGTAAAATATGTAATTATCAGCTTGGACATTCTTCATACAATTACACTAAAACTAGCAGACAGCAAATCATGTTAATACTTGCCACAACCGTTTTACGAGTATGTGAACATTCGGGCAAATTTCGACAACATAAATAACACGATCTTTCATCCACAGATCATGTTAGTCATGATTTTTGGCTTAGGGCCACTTCGGAGGGAGTCCCGAGTGTTGACACTATATTTAATAGTACTAGATATGTTAATGTACGTGGATAGAAAAGTATTGCAGTGTCTACTCACCTTTTTGTGTAAGATTAAAACTGCTGTTTGTTGTACTTAATCTCAATGAGGTCAGATGGGATGATTCTGACGATGCTTAAATGCAAAACTCTACCCTAGGTCGGAAAGCCAGACAGGTTTTACTGCCTAGAAGATTAGCCTCTAACCCCATAGACCGACTCATCAAATGTCACACACTACCCCGGTATGGCACAGTAACCTTCAGATGCCACTAGGAGCCGTAACCTTGGAGGTGAAACCATTCTGATCTGAACAATAATTGTGTTTTCTGCACTGGCCCAGGTCTCATCCCAACGCAGAGAACATATGCTGCACTGTGAGTCTGTTAGACGTATTTTCGGGTGGAAAGAGCGAAATTAAGGTTGTGACATTGTTGACCTTCGGGTGGGGGGGGGGGGGTGGGGTAGACTTGGTTCCAAGTCTGCGACCGTGGCTTTTAGTTTACCCGATAGCCAATACATTATTGCCTGAAATAGCGCCCTCTTGTAGACCTCCGTCATGAGCATACGATCACAGACTTGGGACCATTGTTCAACGGTTTGTACACACCCTATGGCGAATTAGTCCAAAAGTGGACGGAACAATCTGATTGGTAGGAATCGCGGAAACCTTCGATAACATGAATATTCAAACAAAACCATCTACGGGATAGGTTGTGAGCTCTTCCATTTAAAATGTAGGGTGCAACTGTAATCGCGGAGTCGGAATCATGTATTTTGTTATGTGTTTGTACTACATTAAGATCTCATTAAGATCTCAACTTATCTATGTATTATAAAAACTGTCTACGTACCAAGGAGTATACAAATTGAATATCGAATGAACATAAAGCACCAATTTTAAGCGAGTTCAGCCTGTTAGTAATAGACGCTGCCAGTAAGGTTTTTGCCGTCTCCTGAATGGCCAGCTCCCTGGCGTACGCTTGATTATTTAAATTTATCTTTGAATACATGAATTATACATAAACGCAAGGGGGTCAAGTCTGAGATTGCGAGTTGGGGCGCGTGATTCGCTCGTCCCCAGCGCCTTTGCCTTCAAACCAAAGGCGCTGGGATGGGCAAACGTATCAAGCACGCTCATCGGTTAATGCTCAGTCCCATCATGCATCACACTCACACTGCAAGCACTGCACGCATGACGTACTTCCTGAACAAGAATCTGTGCAAGCTGATTAGCCCATCCCAGTGGTCCTGGATAGGCCGCTGTGGCCGAGCGAAGGCGCGTGATAGCTAATATGTGGGGGCGTTTTTCGTGGCTGATGCAGAGGAATAACCGCGATCTCAGACTTGAAATCAAGTCTAGGGGGGGCGGGGGTGGCTTTGTGTTGCATGAGCGGTTCGTGGTTGATAGCGCCCTCTCGTGGGTAAACCGTGTTTCAAAACCAAAATATGAATATCTTCTTGAACCAAGACTAGCAATCTATAAGGATAACCGAGCTGCTAAAGTGTTAGATATTATTTTTTTTAGTATACATAGGTAAGGTTATATAACAACCTGTTCAATAATAATACTGTCTAGACTCCAAAGTTTTATGTAAGTGTACATACATTGAATCAGACAATAAACCATTGCAAGCAGTCATACGACAATTCATGAATGTTATACTTCCAAGACAAATTTTGTCAACTTAACTGTGAAGCTATCAAATCGTCACAGATGCCACAAACTGACACACGTACCAGTGAAAAGTAACAATTAGAGCAAAGTCGTTTCATATTGAATGCTTTTTTAAATCCTGCTTTCTTTCAAAAGGTCAGGGTATTTTAATTTAATTTTCGTACAGTGGAGACGTTTTGCTTTGAACTTCATCTTTTGCTTTGACTGCTTTATGCCATAAATTAATAAGCAGTAAAGTAAAAAGGTTTGTGTCAGTTCGTGAACTCGCAAATTGATGCAAAATGATTTCGAGCGCGAAAAATCATTTGTTCGATTGGACAGAATAATGTGGCGAATCCTGTCCGTTCTGCACCAGCACAGGCGAGCGGCAGTCCAGCTGGTACTAGGGGTGAGGTCGTTTGGAGACCGTCTATCACCGCATGTGATAAATTAGGGGGGGGGTGGTCTCTAGAACCCTACTTTAACTCACAGACTCCAAAAAATAAATAATGAAACAAGTTCCTGGTGCAAGGATGATCCTTTTATTATTAGGTAAAAGATGGTCACTTATGGCAAATACAGATCACTGGAGGTAAATATGTGTTGGCTCAAGGGCTTAATGGGATACCGCATTCCAGAAGGGTATTTCTTGTGTCCTTACGAGAGATTAATTAACAATGCACAATAAGGTCTCCTTAGTAGAGTTGATTGGTGGACATCTAATCACGTTGAGCCTAATTACTACTTGTAATACTTGATTCAAAGATAATTCACTATAACCTACCCCACAAATGCACCAGCACTAGCAGCTTAACTGTCACTACTGCCACAATTACACCAGCACTATCACTAGCAGCTCAACTGTGTGTCACTACCACCACGATTACGCCAGCACTTGCAGCTCAAACCATCACCCAACGGTCTACTCCTTCACTCCACTCGTCTACTCAAACCATACCCATTGGTCTACTCCACCACTCCACGGTCTACTCAAACCATCACCCAACGGTCTACTCCACCACTCCACGGTCTACTCAAACCATCACCCATTGGTCTACTCCGCCACTCCACTCGTCTACTCAAACCATCACCCATTGGTCTACTCCACCACTCCACGGTCTACTCAAACCATCACCCAACGGTCTACTCCACCACTCCACGGTCTACTCAAACCATCACCCATTGGTCTACTCCACCACCCCACGGTCTACTCAAACCATCACACATTGGTCTACTCCACCACTCCACGGTCTACTCAAACCATCACCCAACGGTCTACTCCGCCACTCCACTCGTCTACTCAAACCATCACCCAACGGTCTACTCCACCACTCCACGGTCTACTCAAACCATCACCCAACGGTCTACTCCGCCACTCCACGGTCTACTCAAACCATCACCCAACGGTCTACTCCGCCACTCCACGGTCTACTCAAACCATCACCCAACGGTCTACTTAAACACTCGCACACACGGCAGTAACACGAGCCCAGCGGCTGCAACCGCGCATGCTCCCCGCCAAATGCGCCTAAACGCGCGCCAGCCACTGGTACCAATTTCGTTACAATATGTTATTTGAGCGCTCGTATTGATTTTGAGCACATGAAATGAGTTTGAGTGCAAGGCGAAATATTCAAAAGCACGAAACGATCTCGAGCTCACGAAACAACTTTAGTATTTCGTGCGCCGAGATGATTTTATGAGCACAACATGATTTTGGTGTTACGGAATAACTTATTTTTGGGCAAAATGCAATACCATTTACATTTTCATGTTAACTTAACAGACCAAATTAGTGAGTCTTGTTTACAGGTTTGAGTCAATCGTTTAGGTTGTATAGGGCAATGCATATAATCATTCTGGATGTTGATGTATACTTGGTGTTTACCGTAAGCATAACTTTTGAATCTGCGTGCTTCACGCGTCTTGTCTCTTTGGTACTTCAACGTAGCTATACACAGAACAGACCAAATTTAAATTCCTTAATTGACCCTTGAAAATAATGATAATAACTGAAATGTTATAACTAGTGTAACCGAGCGGACAGAAGACAATAGAACATTCTGGACTCTTGCTTTATGTCTGGTTAACAATATTATTTGTTAGAACTCAAAAATAATATACATTTAAGTTTTTACTTTAGTCTCCAGTTTTCAATTCCAATTCAATTGTAAGTAAATTCGTTTGTTGTAAGGTGACTTAAGAGTGTCAAACATCGAAATTACATGCGAATATCACAATTTACAGCAAAAAGTTACGTTCTAAGGAACTCACCGAGATATTCTTCTGTACATCAGGTAGATGGTAAGTGTATATCGCCAACAATCATAATAATGGAAGGAAAATTAATGTGGCTGAACTTAGGAATCGGAGGAAAACCAAGAATTAACAGCGCTCTACAGTGAGACCCTTCTCCCCGGTGGCAAGTGCAGGAAATGACTTCTTTGCAAAACTCGCTGTAACGCTTGCATGAGTAATGGAATTGTACTTATTTGCCAAGTTTCTCTAATTCACAAATAAAGGAATGCCCGGGCGGGGCACTGGACATTTTGCATTCCAATTGGTATTGTCTCTATTATGTAAGTAATCAAATGAATTTGCAGAATGTAAAGTCGGTTGGTTACACTAAGCTGATCTGTGATTTTGGCTGAATAATGACTTACAACAAGAGTGTTGCCGTTTGATATCCGTTAAATTTATACCATGTCTCCACAGAATCTTCACCTGAACTTTTGTCAAAAAGCCCTGCTGAGAGTTAGGATAAGTCTAAGTCTCCGACCGTAAGGAGTCTTTGTTTATTGTAAAAAAACACCCCAAAAACACACACCCCCCCCAAAAAAACAAAAAAAAAACAAAAAAAAACCCCAAAAAACAAACCGCAATAGCATCGACGGCATATGGGATTAGGACTTGGTCAAGTCTAGAATTTTACAGAATTGAGAATTCAGAATTCATGAATGAAGTTTTACGTCGCAGGCCTACACATTTTTCGAAATTTAGCACTTAACTTTTAATTTTTGCAGTAGATTTTGTAGCAAATCTTTGCAGTAAATATTACGTCTTCGTAATAAACTGTTTAATAAAATATATCTTGTTATAAGAACGGTTTTTGGACTATACGACGTGCAATTTAAGCTTAATGTTTCTAGGTGCAGTATTTTGTTCACTTTGTTCCATATTTGTTTTGTACACGGTGAAAAAAAGCGCCATAAACGACGTCACAGTTACATCGCACAATGATATAGGCCAACAAAAAGATCTACAGTATCCACCAAGTGTATATTTTAAGGTAAACGTCTAAGCATAAACTTTTTCACATATTATGTGAAAAAAGTTTATGATAAGACGTTTACCTTAAATGTAGTGGTCTCAAGATCGGCTAATTAAATATATCAAGACACTATAACTAAGTAATTTAAATTTAAATATCAAGTAATAAACCACAAGGGAAACTGACTGGGTAAATTTTTTAATAATTTGGGTTTAAACAAAGAAAAAATGACTGGAGCGGGACTTGAACCAACGACCTCCGGATTAACGTACCTGCGCTCTACCAACTGAGCTTTCCAGCCCTATGTTGGCGGTCTCCCTATTAGTCAATATTTTTGTTCGGGGGTGCCAGTCAGAAGCCATGCAACCGTTAGCTGTCGTGTAGCCAGGGATCACACCCAAGTTTACGATACAACCTGGCGATCCCGTGGCTGCCGCTTCCCAGGTTGTATCGTAAACTTGGGTGTGATCCCTGGCAATTTATCATTGAAACAAAGTTCAAACTTGGAACGATGCTTGCTTTTCAGAAACCCCTATTTGACAACCACGCCAGAATTTTGTGCGACCGTTTCATTATGTTCATTAACACGAACGTCAGTTGGGCAAAATTCTTAATTGTTTACAAGTGACAGGAAACGGAGGTCAAGTCTTACGTTTTCTTCGTCGAATTGTTAAATGTAATTAACTTTCTCTTATTTCATGACAAAAGGTTACTTTCCCAACAGTATTTGTCTAACTAACTGTAAACTACGTTTCACTAAAGTATTAAAAAAAAAAACCCACACACTTCTCCACTGCTCAAACGGCTGCACTGGCTCCCCGTGGAAAAATGTACATGTATAAATGCGTGTCCGATAGTTTTCCCATGTACATTTCCAACTCATTAGAAACCAGGGCAACGAAGGGCAGCTAACGTTCACAAGGTAACTTTTATATTCCCCAAACCACCATGATTTCAGGAAGCAGAGCATTGCAGGCCCTAGGATGTGGAATTCCATTTCACACTCAATCAGGAACTATAGCTCCGTGGTCAAGTTCAAAGGGTCACTAAAAGCATACTTATTTAATTATGTTTGGCCTGCACGTGCACGATATAGAGAGCCCGGCTTTAGCTGGACTCTCTCTCTTGTCCGAGTGCTGCGGGCCGGGCCTGGCAGTGGATTTTCCACTTGGTTTCCGATATCATTCCCATTGTTATATTTTCTTTGTCATTCTCTAGGCGCTTTGCAACCCTAGGAAAAGGAGCATTATGAATGTTGATAATAGGCCTGTTATTATTATTATTATTAAGCAGAATCACGCACAAGTAAAACCATGGTTGGTTGAACTTGGTCCTGGAAGTTCGAATACGCCAGTCCCATTGATTTTGACAGCTGTGACGGTTGCTCGGGGTATTGATAAGGACGCCATATGGTGATCTAGCCGTTGCCGTCAAATCAGACCTCAACTCTGAACGTTATACTGCTACATTACGGTATTAAAAAGGAATGTTATTTATTAAGAAGGGGGCTATGATTTAACTTTTTTTTCCTTTTTTTTTTACCCCCAAAACTTGTGTCAGAGATCAATGCACTGTTAAACCGTAACCTTTGTGACATATGGGTATGAAATGAATTGAGATTTTCTAAGATTGGCTCATTGAAATTGACGGACACAAAGAAGCCCGCCCTCTGAAGCCGTGATTATTATCCGAAACTTCACTCAACAAGGCCCCCCTTTTAAACACAAATTAAACAATTAAGTTTCAAAAAAACTTCAAACAGGAAAACTGGTCTGAAAGATGGTTCAACAAAGTTTAAGATTGTGTGCGTCTAAAAGTTTACGACGTTTTACCCAAATTTGATATCTATACATTCCATTTACTAAATATTTTTCTTAGCTTTTTTAATAGACATTGATTTAACCGCTGCCGAGACAAGGACTACCACCAAACGTCTTGAGAAAATAACTAGGGGTGCCGGTGAGGGCCATGGAAAGAATAATGATAGGAGTATACAAAACATTACAGGGTGAGAAATGAGGATCTAAGAAACAAACCAAGAGTGCAGGATATTATTAACACATTTAAGTGGAGATGGGCAGGTCACCTAGCAAAGAGGAATGAGAACAACTGGACATGCTAAACAACCAAATGAAATCCAAGACCAAAAAAGAGGGAAACAAAAGAGACGATGGAGAGATAAAGTAAGAACATTAAAGAGTCGGTATGGCACCTACTGCATAGCAACAGAAAGCTCAAGATATAATAAAATGGAAAATTCGAAAAGATGCTTTCCTCCTGCAGTGGATAGAACTCTCTAGTCAGAAAGAAGAATTTTGATTGTGTATAATGTACCTTTTTATGATTACCCGAGAAATAAATGTATTGAAAGTAGCTATAACTTTCTCTCCCATTACATAAACTTCCGGGACAATTCGCTGAATTACCGGACAGCTTCGTAACGATGACTGCATCCCACACATCACTGAAGAAGATTTTGCTTCCTTCTTTCTTAGAGCTGCTGGCCAAATACGCCATCATCTCCTTATACTGGGAGGTTGTTGCCGTCTTCTTGAATTCACTGACTTGAACGAGGAAATCAAGCAAGAGATTCCCGTCCTCGGATGTCTCGTCGAAGCACTTGGAGATATCCACGTAAGAAGTGTATTGACTCTGGATGTAAGGGATGTTACGGCGATCGAAAGCGCTGCGCATGTCAGCTGAGTTACAACGGTGACGCTGACCCTGTTGCGACGAGCCGGGCATATGATTCCAAAACTTGCACAGGCCTTTTTGGTCTGAAAGAAACAAAATATCCCGAGTCAATCAGTCATATCTGATTTAGTATATAGCGACAAATTTGGTACGGGGCTTCAAACACAAAAAGGGAGCTATTTTATGATGAAATTCGCCGTATCATTTTCCCTGTTGTCATTGACTCAACATTCAGGCAGAAAAAAGTAAAGGCAGCAAAAAAAGGTCATTTCGTCGTGAGTCCGGAAAAAGCGCATAAGACTCTATGCCCTTCTTCCGGGCACCAACAAGTATTTTGTTCCAGTAAACAGAAGGTCGTAAGCAATGAAACGGCTCAAGACAGAAAAAGTATACGGCGTTAGGCCTACTATGTACTTCTTTGCTGCTAGAATTACCCATTAAGACATAGTTTCCCTTTCCCCATGCAGAACCTTTCTGTAATGATCCATGAATGGCAGAAAACCGATGGAATGTTCACGCTCAGTTTTGTCGAAACACAATGGTGCACGTTTCACCCTTTTACTTATAACCGCTAAAGTTCGTTAGGTCCTTCTTCCCAGGCGCTCGACGTTTTTAGTATGCCGTGATCTCCGTCTACAGCGGACTTCGCTGTTGGGAAATGTAAACTTAGTATTTTCACGCATTGTATTCTACTGGTGCCAAAATAGGTGAGCCTCTTGTGTGATTACCTGAGTTAAGAATCAAAATCATCACGCCACCAGGTTCCAGAAGGTCGTATACACCAAAGAACTGTCTACGTCACCAACGTAGTACAGTGAGTGAATAGCGCTGATGAAATGAAACTTGGTTCCATCACCATCAGTATCTCTGTATTGTGCCAGGGTTTGCTGCCGCCAGTCAAACTTCACACCTTGTAGTTCGTGTCTCTTTGATTGAGCCATCGCATTGTACTTGATAATTTGATCCTCCATAGGTTCAACTACACGATTAGAGATGATCGGGTATTTCTTCTGCAGTGCAGTCAAAAACGGATAGTCAGCTTCCCCTTTGAAAGAACAAATACTTAGAACATTTATTGCGAGGATCTTTTCAGACACGAAGTCAGCGGTGTTTTCAAGGAATTTTTAGGGGGTACACAAGGGGGGGGGTCAACATTTTGTCAAGGGCACTGCTGGCGAATCAATAATAGATTCCATTTGTACTTTTTAAAAAACTGGATCTTAATCTACGTTATGGCCGGTTCTAAAAGGGGCGGGCACTGGCATCAATGGGGGGAGCACTGACATCAATGGGTGGGAGGGGGGCACGTGTCCCCTTAGTTTAGTACGCCACTGCACGTAGTTACGTCACACAGTAATGAATTTACGGGTAAATTGTAAATTCAAATTAATTTTAACAAAACCACAGTGTGTAAATGATAATGCTGTTAAAGGTGGCATACACGACATCAGCTATTTGAAGGGTGATGACCAAAGTTTGACTCGATTAGAGTTTTCAATGCAATCGAATGCGTCGTTGACATTGTGCATTTATTATAAAGGTACGGCACCGTGTCTGGGTATCACACATAAGCCAAACATTCTTCAATCTCCTCGAAACCAAAGTTTCCTTTAGCCCCCACCCCGACCCTTCTTCTTATGTCATTCAATAGAAATGTCGTTAGAAACAATGGTAGCACTTGGATTCTACACCCTGCATCAAAACCCCTATAGAAGTTGCAAATTAAAACGTCACCCCTCAACCCCACCCACCCCCAGATTTCACCACAAACTCAGTTCAAATTGTAAAAACATATTTTAATTTGAAGCAAACCATTTGAAACATTGCCTCATGCTTACCTGATCCGCTGCCTATTCCTAAGACACGGAGCTCACTGTCATGGTCCAAGTTAAGGAGATGAGGAACGATCTTGCCGAGGAGCACAGTGTTGGTCCAAGTTTCGTGCCTTTCGTACTTGGATGAATAAGAAACGAAAGCCCGATACGCCTTCAGGTAGCGGTCCTGATCTTCCTCAAACAAATACAGTGGTTTTGAATCCGCCATAATCCTTAGGTCTGATCTCTCGTTCACGACCTCATATATGCAATTACTCGGTCTAAAACACGATCTGTTGATACAAAATTATCATTATTTAAATGAGGTAATATCTAATGCATACAGACAGCAATAGTCCGGTGGCTTAATTAATGAAAAAATCGTGACACGCCGGGTTAAAGCACCAAACTTTGCACACTTGTTTTAGGGGTCCCATAGAAGCATTTTGGTAGGAGTGCCTGGTACGTCATCTCCAGGTCAGTAAACTAAAGGAATCCATTTTTTCCACATAGCTCTGCCTGAGTGTCTGAAATAGAAGCTGCATGGTTAACTATATGCGGAAGCGGCCCTCTATTGGTGAATTTTTTTTAGGAAGCATTGTAATACCACATGAACGTTGACCTCAGCCAGACCTTGACCTAGGTCACCCAAACTGGGTACCCCCTCTATAATGATTCTATGAGAATAACTGTAAACAATTAAGTGCTTTAATCCAGCGTGTCACAGTTTTGCCAAAAATGTGCCCTAAGCCACCGGACTACCAGTACATATAGTGATTTTAAAAGTATTTTCAAGATCACGGTTTTATTTGAAACCGGCCCAATGAACTGAAATGATTCGCCGGAAGTTTTACACCTCCATGCATCGTTTACGTAAGAAACTTCAAACCAACTGGTTTTTGTACGAACTCGTTAGGGACTATATGTAATTATCAGCTTGGACATTCTTCATACAATTACACTAAAACTAGCAGACAGCAAATCATGTTAATACTTGCCACAACCGTTTTACGAGTATGTGAACATTCGGGCAAATTTCGGCAGCATAAATAACACGATCTTTCATCCACAGATCATGTTAGTCATGATTTTGGGCTTAGTGCCACTGCGGAGGGAGTCCCGAGTGTTGACACTATATTTAATAGTACTAGATATGTTAATGTACGTGGATAGAAAAGTATTGCAGTGTCTACTCACCTTTTTGTGTAAGATTAAAACTGCTGTTTGTTGTACTTAATCTCAATGAGGTCAGATGGGATGATTCTGACGATGCTTAAATGCAAAACACTACCCTAGGTCGGAAAGCCAGACAGGTTTTACTGCCTAGAAGATTAGCCTCTAACCCCATAGACCGACTCATCAAATGTCACACACTACCCCGGTATGGCACAGTAACCTTCAGATGCCACTAGGAGCCGTAACCTTGGACGTGAAACCATTAAGATCTGAACAATAATTGTGTTTTCTGCACTGGGCCCAGGCCTCACTCCAACGCAGAGAACACATGCTGCATTGTGAGTCTGTTAGACGTATTTTCGGGTGGAAAGAGCGAAATTAAGGTTGTGATATTGTTGACCTTTGGGTGGGGGGGGGGGGGTAGACTTGGTTCCAAGTCTGCGACCGTGGCTTTTAGTCTACCCGATAGCCAATACACTATTGCCTGAAATAGCGCCCTCTTGTAGACCTCCGTCATTAGCCTACGATCACAGACTTGGGACCATTGTTCAACGGTTTGTACACACCCTATGGCGAATTAGTCCACGGAACTAGTCCAAGTGGACGGAACAATCTGATTTAATATCGAATGAACATAAAGCACCAATTTTAAGAGAGTTCAGCCTGTTAGTAATAGACGCTGCCAGTAAGGTTTTTGCCGTCTCCTGATTGGCCAGCTCCCTGGCGTACGCTTGATTATTTAAATTTATCTTTGAATACATGAATATACATAAGCGCAAGGGGTCAAGTCTGAGATTGCGAGTTGGGGCGCGTGATAGCTAATAATTATGTGGGGGCGTTTTTCGTGGCTGATGCAGAGGAATAACCGCGATCTCAGACTTGAAATCAAGCCTAGGGGGGGGGGGGGGCGGGGGGGGGGCTTTGTGTTGCATGAGCGGTTCGTGGTTGATAGCGCCTTCTCGTGGGTAAACCGTGTTTCAAAACCAAAATATGAATATCTTCTTGAACCAAGACTAGCAATCTATAAGGATAACCGAGCTGCTAAAGTGTTAGATATTATTTTGTTAGTATACATAGGTAGGTTTATATAATAACCTGTTTATTAATACTACTGTCTAGACTCTGAAGTTTTATGTAAGTGTACATACATTGAATCAGACAATAAACCATTGCAAGCAGTCATGCGACAATTCCTGAATGTTTACTTCCAAGACAAACTATGTCAACTTAACTGTGAAGCTATCAAATCGTCACAGACGCCACGAACTGACACACATACCAGTGAAAAGTAACAATTAGAGCAAAGTCGTTTCATATTGAAATTAGTTTTCATATAGTGGAGACGTTTTGCTTTGAACTTCATCTAATTATGCTTTTGACTGCTTTATGTCATAAATTAATAAGCCCCTAAGCATTAAAGTAAAAAGGTTTGTGTCAGTTCGTGAACTCGCAAATTGATGCAAAATGATTTCGAGCGCGAAAAATCATTTGTTCGATAGGACAAAATATGTTATTTGAGCGCTCGTATTGATTTTGAGCACGTGCAATGAGTTTGAGTGCAAGATGAAACATTAAAAAGCACGAAACGATTTCGAGCTCACGAAACAACTTAAGTATATCGTGCGCCGAGATGATTTTATGAGCACAACATGATTTTGGTGTCACGGAATAACTTATTTTGGCAAATTGCAATTTCATTTACATTTTCGTGTTAACTTAACAAACCAAATTAGTGAGCCTTGTTTACAGATTTGAGTCAACACTCTTCTTGTCTCTTTGATACTCCAACGTAGCTAAACACAGAACAGTTCAGTACCCAACTCCGAAAAGTGTTATGTTGGAAATTTAAATTCCTTATTAAATCGACCCATGTGGACAAAGAAAATAATGGAATTATTATTACTAAGCTGATCTGTGGTATTGGCTGAATAATGACTTACAACAAGAGTGTTGCCGTTTGATATCCGTTAAATTTATACCAAGTCTCGACAGAATCTCCACCTGAACTTTCGTCAAAAAGCCCTGCTGAGAGTTAGGATAAGTCTTAGTCTCCGAGTGTAAGGAGTATTTTTTTATTGTACAAACCCCACGCCCCCCCCCCAAAAAAAACAACAAAAAACCGTAATAGCATCGACGGCATATGGGATTAGGACTTGGTCGAGTCTAGAATTTTACAGAATTGAGAATTCATGAATGAAGTTTTACGTCGTAGGCCTACACATTAAATTTTGCGAAATTTAGCACTTAACTTTCGATTTTTTCCCTGCAAATTTTTGCAGTAGATTTTACGTCTTCGTAAAAAACTGTTTATTAATCAAATCTATATCTTGTTATAAAAACGACTGTTTGACTATACGACGAGCAAATTAAGCTTAATGTTTAGTATGCAGTAGTTTGTTTACTTTGAGCCATATTTTATTTGTACACGATTACAAAAGCGCCATAAGCGACGTCACGGTTACATCGCACAATGTTATAGGCCAACAAAAACATCTACAGTATCCATCAAGTGTATTATGTGAAAAAAGACGTTTACCTTAAAAGATATACTGTAGTGGTTTGAAGATCGGCTAATTTAAAATGCAAGACACTATAACTAAGTAAATAGTTTACGATAACTTCAAACGAACTCAGCTTTGAGATGACGAAGGATCCGGTTCTTATGTATGAAGCTAGGTATGATTTTTGGAGTGAATAAAATGCGTGTACAAATCTTGCGGATGGAAAGAATACTAACTACATATTGGTGTTTGTCCTTCGGGCGAACACAAGTCTGTCCCGGTTTTATTTTATGATCACACGATCCAGACCCTTATAAACTGACCCTGAATTTGAGGCAATTAAACCATCACCCTAAACTGTGCCGGTAACCTTAACCAAAAAGCTGGAGTGTGGATCAGGTTTCGCTCTGAATAAACTCGTGTGCAACACGAACATTATAAGATTGAAAGTTGCAAATGTCTCATACTGACCAACAGCTTCACGGCTCTTCCTGGTTCCCATACATTAACAAAATATAAAGACACACTGCTTAAAAGCAAACTGAAATAATGGCAAGTTCCAGCTTAAAGCAACTAGATGCGAAAGTAGTGATTAAAAAACAATATTAAACTTTATATAACTGTATTTGCTCGTAATGCACGTTTTTCTGATTCGTCACTATGAATGCGACGAATCGCGTGCAAGAATGACGCAACACAGCATCCGCAGCGACTTGGAATCTAGCCAAAAGAATTGATTAGATCATGTTAAAGGGACACACCGGCTTACTGTTTACCTAATTTAGTGATGTGGAATGACAGACAATAATTTTCAAATGGTTGTTGAAAAAAAAAAAATCATTAAAATATCACGTAATTAACGAAAAATGTGAAAAAACAAAACGCGGTCAAAGGTCAGCTTATACGCTTTTCCAGCCGTTGCAACTGTCAAGTTTACGCGCAATGTTGTAAGTAGACTGGTGCTCTGTTTATGTATTAATTATAACAATGGCGAGGCATGATGATCCAGACTTCATAATTAACTATCAAGCACAAATTCACGTGTAAATAAAAAAAACAGACATAAAGGGACGTCAGTCCATACTAGAGCAAGGTTCCTTGCTCTATGGTCAGTCCTAGTCGAAGTCCGATCGCGGTCGTAACCAACAACTCTTTCGGTTGAACTTGCCATTGAAACAGTTATTGCTTACGACCGCGAAAACGCACCCAACCTGTATTCTGTGTACGACGAACTGGACGAACTTACTTGCAATGGAGAACGTTTCTTCGACACAGGATCGGTACAAAAAACATCGCAAGGAAAAACACCCAGAACGTGGTCCAACGAAAAGTAGAAAAGTAAAAAAAAAAAAAACGACAAATCCAAAGGGAAAGCCAGCAAAAGCAGCAATTTTTTTTTTTTTTGGGGGGGGTGGACATTGTGCAGCTATCATAGAAAAAGACCAGCTGTATGGGATAAACATTCCCCGTCGTCGTCCTGCGTGTGTAGCGCAGGCAACACGTTACAATAGTTAGGGAATAATAGCTAGGGGTAAAGACTAAAACCTTCGTATAAAACCGTAATTGTTGGTCTGGCTCCCTACCCCTTCAACAAGCTCCCAAGCTCACGGCTAGACCGGCAAGCTGGGGAGTTCATGCCCCGGGGTTTGTCTCTCTGGCCCCATGAGACACGGCACCGGCTGTACGGGATATGCCCAAAGGTTTACGTTCCGCTAGCTCCCACACTGGTGCGCCGAACACGCTTCGGTTGCACGGACTCTCTGAATGCGAATCTTACACTCGATTTTTCATCATTATTTACAAATTGTATCAATAATCTGAACACATAGTCTTTTTTTGTCAAATACTCATGAATAATTGTAAAAAAAAAAAGATTTAAATTTGGTTCAGTAATTTACTTTTATACGGCTGGAAGTAAAACTGACTCCGAAGATCACGTGATTTATCCGAACCACTTTTTTGGTTCGGATAAATCACGTGACCTTCGTTTTTGAAAAATGCTCCAAAACGGCAAATTTTGATGGTTTCTTTTAGGAACCGTTCTTCTCCATTCCTGGAAGACCTTTGAAGTCATATGTTAGCCTATTTTGTAGCCCAAATAGCCCAACGAAGCCGGTGTGCCCCTTTAAGCCATCGTACTATTGTTGTCTGTATGCGTTAAGATATTACCTCAGTTCATTTTATATAAAGATAACTTTGTATTGACAGATCGTGTTTTAGACTAAGTAATTGCAAACAGGAGGTCGTGAACGAGAGATCAGACTTAAGGATTATGGCGGATTCGAATACGCAAGACACCTACCCAATGATTTTGGCAGCAGCGACGGTTGCTTAGGGTATTGCTAAGGACGCCATATGGTGATCTAGCCGTAGCCGCCAAATCAGACCACGGTCATAAACTCAGGATATTGAACTCTGAACTTTATACCGCTACATTACGGTAAAAGGAATGTTCTTTATAAAGAAAGGGGGCTATGACTAAACTGTTTGATTTTTTCTTCTTTCTTACCTGAAAGTTTGTGTCAGAGATCATTGCAGTGTTAAACCGTGTCAGCCTTTAAAAAGAGCCTTTGTGACATATGGGTATGAAATTAGTTGAGATTTCCTAATATTGGCTCCTTGAACTTGAGGGACAGAAATGAAGCCCGCCCTATTAAGCCGTGACTTAAACCCAAAACATCACTCAATGTGGCCCCCTTTTTTCATAAACAAAAGTTAAACAATTAAGTTTCAAAATAACTTCAAACAGGAAAACTGGTCTCAAAGATGGTTCAACAAAGTTTGAGATTGTGTGCGTCTTAAAGTTTACGACTTTCTACCAAAATTTGAGATCTTTAAATTCCATTTACTTTAAGATTTTCTTAGCCTATTAATATGACATTGATTTAACCGCTGTCGAGACTACCACCGAACGTCTTGAGAAATAACTAGGGGTGCCGGTGAGGGCTATGGAAAGAATAATGATAGGAGTAACAAAGAAGGACAGGGTGAAAAATGAGGATCTACGAAATAAAGGATATTATTAACACCATTTAGACAAAGTCAGGGCAGGTCACCTATGACAAATATGAATGACAACGGCTGGACATGCTAAACAACTAAATGAACTCCAAGAAACCAAGACAAGAAAAAGAGGGAGACAAAAGAGAA
This sequence comes from Pisaster brevispinus, assembly GCA_023634235.1. Lineage (NCBI taxonomy): Eukaryota > Metazoa > Echinodermata > Asteroidea > Forcipulatida > Asteriidae > Pisaster > Pisaster brevispinus. Next base: position 17,530,040 of record JAMKCF010000008.1, read on the forward strand.
GATGGAGAGATAAAGTAAGAACATTTAAGGGTAGGCAGCTATTTCGCTTAACCGGACAGCTTCGTAACGATGACTGCATCCGACACATCACTGAAGAAGATTTTGCTCCCGTCTTTCTTAGAGCTGCTGGCCAAATACTCCATCATCTCCTTATACTGGGAGGTTGTTGCCGTCTTCTTGAATTCACTGACTTGAACGAGGAAATCAAGCAAGAGATTCCCGTCCTCAGACGTCTCGTCGAAGCACTTGGAGATATCCACGTAAAAAGTGTATTGACTCTGGATGTAAGGGATGTTACGGCTATCGAAAGCGCTGCGCATGTCAGCTGAGCTACAAAGGTGACGCTGACCCTGTTGCGACGAGCCGGGCATATGATTCCAAAACTCGCAGAAGCCTTTTTGGTCTGAAAGAAACAAAATATCCCGAGTCAATCAGTGATATTTGATTTAGTATGCGAACAATTTTGTACGGGGCTTTAAACACAAAAAGGGAGCTATTTTGTGATGAAATTCACCCTTTCATTTTCCCTGATGTCAATTACATTGACTCAACATTCAGGTAGAAAAAGTAAAGGCAGCAATTGAGGTAATTTCGTCGTGTGTCCGGAAAAAGCGCATAAGACTCTACACCCTTCTTCCGGGCACCAACAAGTATTTTGTCCCAGAAAACAGAAGGTCGTAAACAATGAAACGGCTCAAGACAGAAAAAACATACGGCGTTAGACCTATATGTACTTCTCTGTTGCTAGAATTACCCATTAAGACATAGTTTCCCTTTCCCCATGCAGAACCATTCTCTAATGATCCATGAATGGCAGAAAACCGATGGAATGTTCACGCTCAGTTTGTCGAAACACAATGTTGCACGATTTACCCATTTACCAATAACAGCTTAAGTTTGTTGGTCCTTCCTCCCAGGCGCACGACGATTTTAGTATGCCGTGATCTCCGTCTACAGCGGACTTCGCTGTAGTAAACTTAATATTTACACGCAATGTATTTTACTGGTGCCAAAATAGCTGAACCTCTCGTATGCTTACCTGAGATAAGATTTAAAAGCATTATGCCACCTGGTTCCAGAAGGTCGTACAGATACATCAGAGAACTATCTAATTCACCAACGTAGTACAGGGAGTGAAAAGCGCTGATGAAATGAAACTTGGTTCCATCCCCGTCAGTATCTCTGTATTGTGCCAGGGTTTGCTGCCGCCAGTCAAACTTCACACCTTGTAGTTCGTGTCTCTTTGATTGAGCCATCGCCTTGTACTTGATAATTTGATCCTCAATAGGTTCAACTACACGATTGGAGATTCTCGGGTATTTCTTCTGTAGTGCAGTCAAAATCGGATACTCCACTTCCCCTTCGAATGAACAAATGGAACATTTATTGCGAGGATCATTTAAGACACGTAGTCAGCGGTGTTGCTAATTCAAGGAAAATGTGGGGGGCACAACGGGGCCAACATTTTGTCTAGGGGGGCACTGCTGGCGAATCAATAATAGATTCCATTTGCACTTTAAAATAAACTGGATCTTGATCTACGTTATGGCGGGTTCCAAATGGGGGAGGGGGCACTGGCATCAATGGGAGGGGGAGGGCACGTGCCCCTCTTAGTTTAATACGCCACTGCACGTAGTTAAGTCATAGAGTAATGAATTTACATGTAAATTCAAATTAATGTTAACAGAACCACATTGTGTAAATGATAATATTGTTAAAAGTGGCATACACGAAATCAGCTATTTGAAGGGTGATGACCAAAGTTTGACTCGATTAGAGTTTTCAATGCAATCGAATGCGTCGTTGACATTGTGCATTTATTATAAAGGTACGGCACCATTTCTGGGTATCACTAGCAAGCCAAAAATTCTTCAATCTCCTCGAAACCAAAGTTTCCTTTAGCCCCCACCCCCGACAGCTTCTCCTTATGTTATTCAATATAAATGTCGTTGGAAACAATGGTAGGCCTTGGATTCTACACTCTGCGTCAAAACCCATATAGAAGTTGCAAATTAAAACGTCACCCCTCAACCCCACCCACCCCCAGATTTCACCCCAAACTCAGTTTAAATTGTAAAAATATATTTTAAGTTGAAGCAAACCATTCGAAACAAGTTGCCTCATGCTTACCCGATCCGCTGCCTATTCCTAAGACACGAAGCTCACTGTCTTGGTCCAAGTTTGGGAGATAAGGAACGATCTTGTCGAGGAGCACAGTGTTGGTCCAAGTTTCGTGCCTTTCGTACAAGGATGAATACGAAACGAAAGCCCGATACGCCTTCAGGTAGCGGTCCTGATCTTCCTCAAATAAACACAGTGGTTTTGAATCCGCCATAATCCTTAAGTCTGATCTCTCGTTCACGACCTCCTGTTTGCAATTACTTAGTCTAAAACACGATCTGTTAATACAAAGTTATCTTTATATAAAATGAACTGAGGTAATATCTTAACGCATACAGACAACAATAGTACGATGGCTTAAAGGGGCACACCGGCTTCGTTGGGCTATTTGGGCTACAAAATAGGCTAACATATGACTTCAAAGGTCTTCCAGGAATGGAGAAGAACGGTTCCTAAAAGAAACCATCAAATTTTGCCGTTTTCGAGCATTTTTCAAAAAACGAAGGTCACGTGATTTATCCGAACCAAAAAAGTGGTTCGGATAAATCACGCGATCTTCGGAGTTAGTTTTACTTCCAGCCGTATACAAGTAAATTACTGAACCAAATATAAATCTGGTTTTTTTTTATACAATTATTCATGAGTATTTGACAAAAAAGACTATGTATTCAGATTATTGATACAATTTGTAAATAATGATGAAAAATCGAACGTAAGATTCGCATTCAGAGAGTCCGTGCAACCGAAGCGTGTTTTTCGGCGCACCAGTGTGGGGCCAGAGAGACAAACCCCGGGGCATGAACTCCCCAGCTTGCCGGTCTGGCCGTGAGCTTGGGAGCTTGTCGGAGGGGTAGGGAGCCAGACCAACAATAACGTTTTTTATGAGGGTTTTAGTCTGTACCCCTAGCTATTATCCCCCAACTATTGCAACATGTTGCCTATGCTACTCACGCGGGACGACGACGGGGAATGTTGATTTTGTATCCCATACAGCTGGTCTACTTCTATGATAGCTGCACAATATCCACAAAAAACAATACCCCCCCCAAAAAAATAAATAAAAATAAATAAAAATTGCTGCTTTTGCTGGCTTTCCCTTTGGATGTATCGTGTTTTTTTTTTACTTTTTACTTTTCGTTGGACCACCTTCTGGGTGTTTTTCCTTGCGATGTTTTCTAGTACCAATCCTTGTTTGCAAACTTTTGAGTCACAGTGTTCTATGCGTACACTTTTCAGAGTGCTTCTTCTCCAGACTCTTGGCTTTGCCCTGGTTGTTTATTTGGATATTTTAGCAGGATGATGTTGCAAGGATTAGCTAGACAGTAGACCCTATGGAAAGATGTAAGAGATTGTGATGTTCTTGCTGAGTTGTGTAAACAAAGGGTGTTGTTCAAAGAAAAGGTTGATTGAGCAGAAGTGGTATAAACTTCACAAAGAGACACATGTGGGCTCATCTCAAAAAAACATTTGCTTGAATTGATTGTATTTAGTAAAAGGATCTATCTCTAATGCTTTGGGCAATTTAAAAGTGATTGGGTTCTCCACAATAGTGTACACGCTAAAATCAAACTGTAAAAGTAAGACATGGTGTCCGAGTGTGAACATTTTGTTGACGGTGTCACGCAGGGTTAATGGCCGAATAAACAAAAATGATAATATTAAGTGGCTAAACCTAGGTCGTAGGTGTGTGAGAGAATCAGAGTGAACCCATCCGATATTTTCTGGAACAAGGGTGGTCCCCCTGTTCTGGTCAGTACTTGGGGATTTGAAGAATGTTTGGTGTGTATATGTTTAGTAACCTTCAAATGACAGAGTGTGGGGCAATACCTATTGACACGTAGGCCTTTATATTGTTGGGGAAGACTATACTTGTGATTTGTAAAATTGTCCTTTCGACAGTGTTTTGCATTAAATTTTGTTCGTTTACACGACTCAAAAACAACAAATAGTTGATACATTAAAAGAAAGTAGATTAGTGGAGTAAGACAAAGGGGCAGGAGATAACATTTAAATGTGTTTAGTTTTCTTGTAGGCCTACCTCCTGTCTCTATTTTTATTATCACCGATTAACATTAGCGACACAGATAGCACACAATGTACCAAGTGCCGCTGTATTTAACACCACACGCACCGCATGCTGTGCTCCAAGGCCAGGGCCCTGTACCATCAGTCGTAATAATGCTTTCCTTAAAAAAAATTATTTAAAATGCAAGACCTCTGCAGAAACGGACCAATCAGAACGTTTTTTTGTGGCCCCATAGCTAGCATGTGGTATGGAAACAAAATATCGCAATAACACGATCTTTCATCCACAGATCATGTTAGTCATGATTTTGGGCTTAGTTGTACTGCGGAGGGAGTCCCGAGTATTGACACTATATATTTAATAGTACTAGATATGTTAATGTACGTGGATAGAAAAGTATTGCAGTGTCTACTCACCTTTATGTTTAAATCTCAATGAGGTCAGATGGGATGATTCTGACGATGCTTATAAGCAAAAAACTACCCTAGGTCGGAAAGCCAGACAGATTTAACTGCCTAGAAGATTAGCCTCTAATTCCATAGACCGACTCATCAAATGTCACACACTACTCCGGTATCGCACAGTAACCTTCAGATGCCACTACGAGCCTTAACCTTGGACGTGAAACCATTAAGATCTGAACAATAATTGTGTTTTCTGCACAGGGCCCAGGCCTCACTCCAACGCAGAGAATAATGCTGCACTGTGAGTCTGTTAGACGTACTTTCGGGTGGAAAGAGCGAAACTAAGGTTGTGATATTGTTGACCTTCGGGGGGGGGGGTGGCTTTGTGTTGCATGAGCGTTTCGTGGTTGATAGCGCCCTCTCGCGGGTAAACCGTGTTTCAAAACAAAAATAAGACCATCTTCCTGAACTAAGACTAGCGATCAATAAGGATAACCGAGCTGCTAAATTGTTAGAATTTTTTAGTATACATAGGTAGGTTTATATAACAACCTGTTCAATAATAATACTGTCTAGACTCCGAAGTTTTATGTAAGTGTACATACATTGAATCAGACAATAAACCATTGCAAGCAGTCATACGACAATTCATGAATGTTTACTTCCAAGACAAATTTTGTCAACTTAACTGTGAAGCTATCAAAATCGTCACAGACGCCACAAACTGACACACGTACCAGTGAAAAGTAACAATTGGAGCAAAGTCGTTTTATATTGAAGGCTTTTTTAAATCCTGCTTTCTTTCAAAAGGTCAGGGTATTTTAATTAAATTTTCGTACAGTGGAGACGTTTTGCTTTGAACTTCACCTTTTGCTTTGACTGCTTTATGCCATAAATTAGCAATAAAGTAAACAGGTTTGTGTCAGTTCGTGAAATCGCAAATTGAGGCAAAATCATTTCGAGCGCGAAAAGTCATTTGTTCGATTGGACAAAATATGACACTGATTTGAGCGTTCGTATTGATTTTGAGCACATGAAACGAGTTTGAGTCCAAGGCGAAATATTCAAAAGCATGAAACGATTTCGAGCTCACGAAACAACTTTAGTATTTCGTGCGCCGAGATGATTTTATGAACCAACATGATTTAGGTGTCACGGAATAACTTAATTTTGGGCAAATTGCAGAATCATTTACGTTCTCGTGTTAACTTAACGGATCAAATTAGTGAGCCTTGTTTACAGATTTGAGTCAATCGTTTAGGTTGTATAGGGCAATGCATATAATTATCTCTGGATTTAGATCTATACTTGGTGTTTACCGTTATCGTAACTTTTAAATCTGCGTGCTTCACGTGTCTTGTCTCTTTGATACTCCAACGTAGCTATACACAGAACAGTTCAGTACCTAACTCCGACAAGTGTTATGTTGGAAATTTAAATTCCTTATTAAATCGACCCATGTGGACAAAGAAAATAATGGAATTGTTATTACTAAGCTGATCTGTGGTATTGGCTGAATAAGGACTTACAACAAGAGTGTTGCCGTTTGATATCCGTTAAATTTATACCAAGTCTCGACAGAATCTCCACCTGAACTTTAGGATAAGTCTAAGTCTCCGACTGTAAGGAATCTTTATTTATTTATATATTTATTAAAACATGTTTATACAGGATACACAAATCAGCTAAGAGGCTGTTTCACATCATGGTCCTGTTAAAAAATAAACAAGCAACAAAACTAGCAATATATAAAAATAATGGGAAATACCCATCAAGTGGAATTATGGAAAGGTAAAAAAAAACAAAACACACAATACACGAACTAAAAAAAACTTTTAAAAACCACTTAAAATACACCTTCTTATACGTGTTTTTAAAGCTATCAGTAGAGGAGGCATTCTGGACATGAGTAGGTATTTGATTCCAAACAGTAGCCCCAGCATAATAGAGGGATTGTTTATAGCATTCAACATTTGGCTTAAGAACAACAACATTGAGAGAATCTGCGTTCCTTGTATTGAAGCAGTGCCTAATCAAAATACGTTTCAATGCTGTCACAAAGACGATCAGGTGCTAGCCCATGAATACATTTATACATAATACAGGCTAAGTAAAAATCCCTTCTCTGGTCTAAGGTCTGCCAAGAAAGTGTCCTAATGATGTCTTCACCTCAAGAGTTGACATATTAATCAAAATCATCAGCAACAATCCTAGCAGCTCTTTTTTTTGTAGTCTGAGAAGGGCCTTTTTGTTATTCAAAGAAGAATTCCCCCAGACAGAACTAGCGTAGTCTAAACAAGGTTGAATAGTTGTTTTGTACTTAGTGTTGAGTAACCTTTTGTTAATGGTGTGTCTAAGTCTATACTGAGAGAGTGAATCTTAAAAGCAACCGATTTACATACATTTCTGACATGGTGAGATTGGCATCAACTTCAACCCCTAAGTACCTGACTCTTTCCACCTGTTCGAGAGGGGTGTCCTTAATAAAAACATTCAAATTATCTTTATTGGTACGAGAACTTTTTAAAAGGATGGTTTTAGTCTTCTCTGGATTAATGCGAAGACGGTTACATTCATACCATGCACTGATACTATCAATATTAGATTGCAACACTTCGTTAATATCAGTAACATTCTTCCCTGTCTTATAAATGACTACATCATCAGTAAAAAATATTACAGGTACAATTGGAACTAATAGTTCGAGTAATGTCATTAATGAAGACTTAAAAAAGGATAGGCCCAAGAACGGTACCTTGATGCACACCAACAGTAATTTCATTAGGCTGAGAAGTTACTCCATTGCAGCGAACAACTTTTTTTCTTTTAGAGAGATAGCTCCTGAACCATTTTTGTTCAATGTCACAGTTACCATATTTTATCTAATTTAAAAAGTAATAAATCATGATCAATAGTATCAAAGCATTTGAGAAAACAAGACCCAATAAATTCATGTGCATTAAAAGCTTAATTAAAATCGTCAATTACAAGATGAAGACTAGTTTGGGTGGAAGGTTTTTTTAGGAAAGCAAATTGATCAACAGTAATTATGTCATGTGTGATGAGGTAATTAAGCAGTTGAACTTGAACTTCTTTCTCACAAATGTTGGCAATATGACAAACAACTGAGATAGGCCTATAGTTACCCATGGTCTTTGTACAACCCTTACCCTTGTAGATTGGGGTAGCACGAGCAAGTTTCCAATCATCCGGAATAACAGCAGTTTTAAGAGAGACATTGACTAGATAACAAAGTGAATTGAATACAAACTGAGCAGCTAGTCTGAGTAATTTAGTGTCAAAGTCAAAGATGTCAAGATTGCTGTCAATACTCAGACGAGATCAAGCTTCAAGAATGGAGTCTTCCTGCACAGGAAGAAAGGTCAATTTGTATGAGCACTTTGGATTCTTCTAATCCAAAGGTGTTTTAGTGAAATAATCGGCTATTTCTTTACCAATACCAGTGAAAACTAGACATTAGGTGTTAGGACAAACACAAAGCTGTTCCGTTTTTCTTTTGATTAAAACGCCCCAGACCTTTAAAGATAGTCAGACTTTTAGAAAGAAGAGCCTTCACTCTTGACAATCCCTTATTTAGACTTCAGATGTAACTTAAATCCTAAACCTGATCTTTATTCTGATACTGACTCTAAAACTTATTTTAAACCTGACCCTTAACCTGACCCTAAAGTTCACCTTCATTCTAACTTTTCCATGTGCTAACACAGCAAAAACGCTGTTTAAAATCTTGCTGTTTAAAACAAAGTTGTTTAAAACCTTAAACAACGTTGCTCAGAATGACTCACTCTTGTTTAAACACCCGCTGTTTAAAATGCAATAGAGTAAATGACTTGTGTTTTGAACAATGTTGTTTAAATGTACGTCAGGCGTCATCGCGTGATGAATTTTCCCGCCGACGCTACTCAATCTCTCATAAAGGCGGACACTGACTGACATGAGTGAAATGTTATAAAAGATTTGGATTTTTAGACCCTCATTTAAAACATTTCGAGGTAAGTTTTACAACATTTGATTTCATTAAAGAGTTTAGAATTGTTTATTAAAAAACTGGCTTTCCAGTAGGCCTATCATGATTTAATTATTTAGCGCAAGAAAGTTTTGGCCCCTTCGCTTGATGACGGATTGGTTGTGGTGAATGAAATAATCACGGCTGTCATCTCGTCGAATTAATTTGCCTACCCATAACCGTTGCAATGGAAACGTTATGAGAACTCAAACTCTTACGTTGCAAAACATTATTAGGTACAGCATCTAAAACAGCTGTACCGAATCAAGATTGTACTTTTTTGCTGCTTTTTAGAACGTGCTTCAAAGGGTCAAAGGTTACAAAGTTTGGGGTTTGTGTGTACATGTATAGGCACTAGCTAACAAAGTAATACACGGGGCGCCCGCGTGCAAACAACCTCACGACGTACTACGTTCACTCACACATCGGACATACGGGCTCACAACAAAATCGTTCGCCAAAAACGTATTTTTGGGATAGTGTGAACTAGTTACACATTTCTAAATAGTTTGAGAAGAACACTTGCAAGGTATATATGCCTGTTTTATATTTGAAGGTAGGCCTATTTTGGTATGACCACGGTGTTCTTTTTAATTTGAAAACAGATTCGGTGAGCTGATGTGATCTGTGGATGTATAAATCAGTCACTGGCCTGTTGCCTTATTATGCCAGTCCACTTTGGGCCTATTTATTTACATGGGGCTAACCTAGACCCATTTACTGGGGTGGGCTAACCTTACCTTAACTGAAGCACCTGGTTGTAGTACTAAATTAATATTTTAGAATAAGGTGGGGAACATTTCTTTTTGATTCCCTCTTCCTGAACACAATTACTTGTGGGGCAGGTACATGTACATGAATGTAAATAGTCTTCTATTTCTCAAAAGTTTCTAACCAAATGCTGTTAGTTCTCTCTGTTTCATTTGCATTTTATTCATTTGCTACGTACCCCTCATAGTTTTTACACCTCCCGATTGTTATTTCTCTCAGTCTAAATAAACTACTTGTGTCAACATATTTTCTCATTACAGGAGGAGACAGATCTGACATTACCTAAGAAGCATAGACAAGGACGCACAGTCGCAGCCTTTCATCATGGTTATAGAGTCAGCCATCAAGCCTATCCAGATATTATTTTGTCATCGTGGAAAGACAATTTGGCAATTAGTTCCAAACATTGGCAAAAGCAGTAGATTACTGCTTTAAGCGTATCTTAGTTTTGGATGTCCAGTACCAGCCTGCCTGCTGTGCCACATGGGAATTCTTGCAGACCACAATCTATGTCACTGGAGCAACTAGTGCCATTACAACAGTGAGGGAGTTGGGTACATTTCTGTCACAAACTCTTGCAAAAGATAAATAAATGACCTGGTGAATATGAAGAAAAGGGGCACATCTTGAAGTTATACAGCTGTGATTTCCATTACTCTTGAACTTGTGTGGAATATGCAAAATATGAAATATTCCATGTGATCCTCATTATCTTGCCTGCCAGGAAATGCCCTGACATTTATAAGGTCAATCTTTGTAAACAATTTGGTTTATAGAAAGCAAGCTGGGGTTTTAAACCTTTTTTCCCCATTTGATTCTGGAGAAAAAAAACCTTATTTAATGTGCGATGTTTGCATGTACAACAATTGATGTGGTGTTAAAGGTAGGGTCATAGATTGTTTATTTGTCAACTTAATGCAGATTTATAGGCCAAACTATCAACTAAGATACAATAACATTCCTACTACCTAATTAAAGTTTCAGCTGAATACAGTGTGTACTTTTTGCGAAAACAGCACAAAACTGTCATGGTATTTTCATGAAGAATGTCCCTACCAAGGCTTAAACTTAATTGAATGTGTGTTTGCATGATTTACGATGCGGTGATAGTTTAAATGGCATATCATTCAATTGAACTGCAAAATGTTTTCATGTTCCAGTTTATCGAGTGCGAATAATTGTAGTACCTCAGGAACATAATGTCAATTATGAGCTAATTACAATATTGTGGTAAGACTGAAGGGTTGAAATGTTTTCTTAATTTTTTTTTAACTCTATCGGTTTTAAAGGCACGAGGTTGAAGTGTTAATACAGTTACAACAATGGTGTTGGTTGATAAAGCTGTTAACTTACAGACCCAAATATGATAATTTAGAAATTCTAGAAATGACAGTACATGGTGGGTGTGAAACAGAAAACAATCTGGAATCAGCATTGGACAATAGTTAAAAGGCAATATAGAAAAGAATACAGTGTTTCAGGGACATGAGTACATTATGAAGATAACAATTTTGTGTTGCTTTATCTGCCAAGATATTTCAGCTGTGCATGTGCAACTATAATGCTTAATCAAATCAATTAAGACCCATGTATAATCACCACACAATACTAAATTTAAAACATGTTTATGTAAAAGAATAGTTGGGACAATAAATAATATGCAGAGATGCCAACTCATACATGTGTTTTTTGTGCAATTGTTTAGTGTAAGTTCTTTTTCATCAAACTTTTTTCGAAAACAGCTGATAAGAATGTACTTATTAAACAACCTTATTTAAACAACACAATCTGTGTTAAACAACCACCGTTAAACAACCCCAGTTGTTTAAAAGTGGTTGTTTAAAATAAGTTAAACAACCCTAGTTGTTTAATAAAAGTTGTTTAAAAAGTTGTTTAAATTTTGAACAACCAAATGTTTAAACTCTAAACAACCCTGGTTGTTCAACAGTTTGAACAACAGTTGTTCATGTGCCCTGGTTAAACAGCGGTTGCTTAAAATTTTAAACAAGTTGTTTGAATATTTTTAACTGTGTATAGGATGATACAAGACAGCACACAAAATATCGCTTTTAGACAAGTGGTTTAGGAGAAATGAACAACACTGGCCGTTATTCTGACTCTGCCTGTGCCGGCCCTAGCCATAACTATAAAGGTGATTTTGAACCTGACCCTGACCATCAAGATTTTTACTTTGTAGTGTTACCCTTATCCACTATTAAACCTAAATTTAATTCGCACACCGATGCCTAATGCCTGTCCTCAGGCGGCTTGGACCAGGACATTTTATATTCAATTCTTAAAAACTCTTTAAAATATCTTCAGTAGTTTGTATATAACAATAATATGTACTAAGGTGTTTCCGACGCATTGCAATTCCTACGTACGTTTAATAGAGATGTGAAAGGCAGTCCATTTTTTAAAGGGTAGCCAAATTGATGTGTGTTGCAGTTGTGATATTGATTTATAATTTTGTGATTTTGGAGAAGAACTCCTCCAGATCTTGAAGGGAAAATGAATACATTGTAATTACTGTAATGTAATGATGTGTGTAACACAATTCTTGCAATATTGATTCAATGCATGATGTAGGCCTATTATGAGCATTACATGTACACCTACAGTAAATTTACACAAAGTAGTCTACAAATCATTATTCTGCAAGAACTGTACGATACACACTGTCGGCCTATGTCGATGTAGTTCATAACTACCCATTGAGTTTACGACCTTCAAACTACAATTTACCAGTTAGTATCAAGTAAGGATAGTTTATACATGTGCGATTTCACGATCTACATCACTTCATTGCCTAAGGCTTTCTTCCATACACACTGCATGAATTTAACAAGTTCATATAATAGAATTCGAAAAACTAACAATCATTTGTTTATTTTGAGGGAATGGGTTGCCTTTATGGTTCAATGCCTTGGCTCACCTTTGGGGGAAAATGGGACAAGGTCTCCAACGAAAAAAATAGCAAAGTCCGTAAACCAAGAGTTGAACAATCGACTTATTATATAATATAATAGTGATGTCTGGTGTGCCGAACGGAAGCACTGTGGCGCGAACACCGATTGAGAAACCTTAATAAACATCTAACTTGCAGTTCACTTCAATCCAGCTGCACCCATCTTTGTCATGTGCCACGTGTGCAGCAGCAATGATGAATACTGACTGGCATTATTACCAGAAAGGGCAACAGACTAGTCTGTCCTATCCCGTGTAGCTATATAGAATAGGGTCATAACGTGAGGGCATTAACACTATAATGCATTTAGGCCTACATGTTCACTATACAATAAGTAGTTTTGGTTGGGAAGCAGTTTGAAACAGAATTCAATTTTTTATTTCGAAGTGAAGTCAGAGTGATTTAGTTTGCTTGTTACATGAAAACCCCTTGAAAATGATGGGGGGGGGGGGCTATCGCTACCAATGCGCAAAATTAATCTCATTCGACCTCCGCACTTAGACAGTTGGCAGCTCAACGTACAAAACATTTCAGCGGGTTTACATGTGCATGGACATGCACTATTATGTAGATACACATGTCGGTATCTGATGCGCGTTTGCATGGTCAACCATTAAAGACTGTCTGCAGCCGATTTCACGAAACGCTAGGATTAATCCTATCTCGAGTTAGGACGAGTAACTAGTCCTAACTTAGGATTAATCTTAAGGTTTACATGTTACAGTGCAAGGCTGGGACTCGTCCTAAGCACTAAGTTTAATCCTAAGTTAGGAAGAGTTTGGTGAAATCGACGGCTGGACGAGTCTGTTTGAACTAAGGGCGGTAATAATATTATGTAAATAAACTAATCGTTTACACTACAGAACATTCGTAGATGATGTTTTGCGTTGCTACCTGCTTTATTGTTAATAATTTTATAAACAGCATATCTTTGCCGTAAACGACATTTGTTATTTTCCTGTTTTAGATGCGTATGTTGCCTCAGAGTTAACATTAAAGGAACACGTTGCCTTAAAATCTCATGAAATTTTACTGTTTGGAAGTGTTCAATATCCTTATTAAGAGTTGTTCATGCAATAACATGCCTTTAATGTGTTATAATTAGTGAATGGTGATTAAAAAAAACAAAACAATGACCTCTGACCCCGACATCTGCCCCGCGAAACGTATATGTATTTCCAGCCGTAAATACCACCGTCCATGAATGGGCAAAATGCGCGACGAACAGTCATTAGGTTGGTGCCGTAGCCAGTGGCCTGGTAAACCAATCAGATGAACACCAGGTAATAAACCATTCTGTATCTCGCTTCGCAACATGTAAACACCCACACCGTACATGCATAGAGGTGTCAAAATGGATCGCCAACAGGATAAAGAAACATCCAAAAAGAAGAAACCTCGTCAATCCGGGTAAGAAAAATTTCTTGAGACTAACATTGGGTCCATTCTTCAGCTCCACTTTATACTGACAATAATACTAATAGACAATTTTGCAACACAGAGGCGAGAAAAACACGACGAAATCACGATCAGACTCATGTCATAATACCGATGTGATGATCACGATACACGTACACAAACAGCAATGGGTACCAGACCTTCTTGCATCACACAAAGCGTTAGCGCTAGGTTGGCCCCGCTACAATCCATAAGCTGGATATACTACGCGTACAAGAGGACCGCCGTGATTGCCCAGTCGTAATTCAACAGCTGCGACTGGAAATAAGACTAGCGGAGCATGTCCGCCATTTAGTGGAGTCAAAATTTTGACTATACAAAATGGCGGACCGTTCTTTGTCACAAACGTTAACAAAAACCACACATTTCTAGGACATATTCATGTGGATCATTGTATTCTACTTTTAAAATATCTTTCCAACCATATTCATTTCATAGCAAACGCTTTTTATAGCCCAAACCGCCCAACACGAAGGCAACGTGTTCCTTTAACTTCGGCAAATGTTCATCCGTCGACCTACACAAAATATTATGATCGTGGCAATAGGCAAAGACCATCTTCTCAAAAACCTTCAAACTAGATAACTTAAATTTCTAGAGGAGCGAAAGATACATCGTTAAAAATAATGTTCAGTGAAAAAATCACAGGATGAATGATAAATGTAATGTCTACTGTCTCAAACTCATGGACAGGTTCAGGGACTGGATCATGTAATCCTATGGTAAAATGTTACAAGGCCTACTTTCCGATGATAATATATTAGTGCATTACACGACAGGGCTTTAGTAGCACATAATAATTTTGAGTTGATGATTTAAATTCCGGTGTATATGCTATTGTACTAAAACCGTAATTGTAACATTTGTTGTGTCTTTTTAATACTGAATATAATGGGCTAAAATAGTAAATATGGGATATGACTTTATTTTAAATTTTGACTCATGAAAAAATGTAAATGTTCTCCCCCTCTTCCCATTCAGCTCTTATTCCCGCCCTATTGCAACCCCCACCAAGTGTTTTTGTTTGCTACACGGTGATTTACCGAAAACTAATGCAATCGCACATGAACTCTAAAACGTGTGGTTTTCACTAGGCGAATGGGTCCCCAACGCAACGTTTTTTTGTTTTTTGATTCACCGCTCCGTTCGCTGATACACACGACGCTGAGAGCTAGACAGACAAGTCTTCCCAAATCTTGTGAATGACTCGTGTAAGTCGGCGTACGTAAGGACTCTATGTACTATATACAAAATACGCAACAACACTGGTCATTGGACTTGGACTTGATTTTGTTTAAAAGAATTTACAATTTGTCGACAATACAAATCTAATTTTACGCTGTACCCATTCCGTGAATTTTGGCTAGGAATCGAAGATTGTTCTACTGACATTGTTTGAATAAGTTGTGATGTTTTAAGTAGACCGTCAATCAAATCTAAGTTGATTTATGAAAGATTTCTGTAAGCTAGGACATGTGTTTTGAGCTTAACCTAATAACTATGTTTCTCTGGAAGTCGGTTTTGTTTTCACTTTTTCCATATGTTTCGTACAATAGTGAAAACGCTCAATAAATGATGTCATAGTGACGTCGTTCGTTATTTTAGGACAAAAAACACATCTACAGTATCTCAGAAGTGTAAAACTGGAAAAAAATTGACGATCGGCGATATACTTTTTGAGATATGGTCTAAACAAGGTTTGATAATCAAATATTCATCTTGCTGAACAGTTGCTAATTAATTAAGCATTTTAGCAATTATTAGATTTTGTTTTAAGTTTATGTACTAAGCTTGAATTTGATATGGGATTTAGTTCTTTCATATTAACTAATTTGGTTATTAGGAGTAAACAAATACGTGTACAAATGCTACGGGAATTTAGGCAGAAACAAATGTATAAGAAAAATAATAAAATCTCGACGAAAACAAAGCCTGTTCAGACAGTAAGTCGGAACAGCTAAAAATCATTAATTTCAGTGGAATTAAGATCAGGATTGTGTATTGTACACACACACAAAACCCCCAAAACCCACAACGCAATAGCATCGACAGCATATGGGATTAGGAGTTGGTCGAGTCTAGAATTTCACAGAATTGAGAATTCATGAATAAAGTTTTACGTCGTATAGGCCTACACATTTTGCGAATCTTTGCACTTAACTTTTTATATTTTTTTCTTCAAATGTTTGCAGAAGATCTTAGGTCTTTGTAATAAACTGTTTAATAAAATATATCTTGTTATAAGAACAATGTTTGGACTATACGACGTGCAAATTAAGCTTAATGTTTCCAGGCGGAGTATTTTGTTCACTTTGTTCCATATTTGTTTTGTACAAGGTTAAAAAAAGCGCTATAAACGACGTCACAGTTACATCGCACAATGTTATAGGCCAACAACAACATCTACAGTATCCATCAAGTGTATAATACATGTGAAAAAGTTTATTATATGACGTTTACCTTAAAAGATATAGTGGTTTGAAGATCGGCTAATTTAAAATGCAAGACACTATAACTAAGTAAATTAGTTTACGATAACTTCAGACGAACTCAGCTTTGAGATGACGAAGGATCCGGTTCTTATGTATGAAGCTAGGTCTGATTTTTGGAGTGAACAAAATGCGTGTACAAATCTTGCGGATGGAAAGAATACTAACTACATATTGGTGTTTATCCTTCGGGCGAACACAAGTCTGTCCCGGTTTTATTTTATGATCATACGATCCAGACCCTTATAAACTCACCCTGAATTTGAGGCAATTAAACCATCACCCTAAACTGTGCCGGTAACCTTAACCAAAAAGCTGGAGTGTGGATCAGGTTTCGCTCTGAATAAACTCGTGTGCAACACGAACATTACAAGATTGAAAGTTGCAAATGTCTCATACTGACCAACAGCTTCACGGCTCATCCTGGTTCCCATACATTAACAAAATATAAAGACACACTGCTTAAAAGCAAACTGAAATAATGGCAAGTTCTAGCTTAAAGCAACTAGATGCGAAAGTAGTGATTAAAAAACAATATTCAACTTTATATAACAGTATTTGCTCGTAATGCACGGTTTTCTGATTCGTCACTATGAATGCGACGAATCGCGTGCAAGAATGACACAACACAGCATTTGCAGTGACTTGGACTCTAGCCAAAAGAATTTATTAGATCATGTTAAACGTAAGATATTGCGTAAAGGGCTAGTCTATTTATCTACATACAATCATGGTTAACGGCCATATCCGAATAGACCATGCGCCAGTCTTGCGGCTATCGTAAACGAGAAAATAACTCAAGCAAAGGCCTTATTACATACATTATTATGTTAAATTTTGTGTTGATATTAGGCCTGTTATTATTATTATTACTATTATTATTGAGCAGAAACACGCACAAGTAAAACCAAGTTGGCACCAACTTGGTCCTGGAAGTTCGAATACGCAAGACACCTACCCAATGATTTTGGCAGCAGCGACGGTTGCTTAGGGTATTCCTAAGGACGCCATATGGTGATCTAGCCGTAGCCGTCAAATCAGACCACGGTCATAAACTCAGGATATTGAACTCTGAACTTTATACCGCTACATTACGATAAAAGGAATGTTATTTATAAAGAAAGGGGGCTATGACTAAACTGTTTGATTTTTTCTTCTTTCTTACCTGAAAGTTTGTGTCAGAGATCATTGCAATGTTAAACCGTGTCAGCCTTTAAAAGGAGCCTTTGTGACATATGGGTATGAAATTAGTTGAGATTTCCTAATATTGGCTCCTTGAACTTGAGGGACAGAAATGAAGCCCGCCCTCTGAAGCCGTGACTTAAACCCAAAACATCACTCAATGTGGCCCCCTTTTTCATAAAAAAAGTTAAACAATTAAGTTTCAAAATAACTTCAAACAGGAAAACTGGTCTCAAAGATGGTTCAACAAAGTTTGAGATTGTGTGCGTCTTTTAGTTTACGACTTTCTACCCAAATTTGAGATCTTTAAATCCCATTTACTTTAAGATTTTCTTAGCCTATTAATATGACATTGATTTAACCGCTGTCGAGACTACCAACAAACGTCTTGAGAAAAGAACTAAGGGTGCCGATGAGGGCTATGGAAAGAATAATGATAGGAGTAACGAAGAAGGACAGGGTGAAAAATGAGGATCTACGAATTAAATCAAGAGTGCAGGTTATTATTAACACCATTAAATTGAAGAAGTCAGGGCAGGTCATCTATAGCAAAGATGAATGACAACGGCTTGACATGCTAAACAACCAAATGAACTCCAAGAACAGGAAAACTGGTCTGAAAGATGGTTCAACAAAGTTTAAGATTGTGTGCGCCTTAAAGTTTACGACGTTTTACCAAAATTAGAGATCTTTAAATTCCGTTTACTGATGTTCTTTGCCAATTAATAGACATTGATTTAACCGCTGTCGAGACTACCAACAAACGTCTTGAGAAAAGAACTAAGGGTGCCGGTGAGGGCTATGGAAAGAATAATGATAGGAGTAACAAAGAAGGACAGGGTGAAAAATGAGGATCTACGAAATAAAGGATATTATTAACACCATTTAGACGAAGTCAGGGCAGGTCACCTATGACAAATATGAATGACAACGGCTGGACATGCTAAACAACTAAATGAACTCCAAGAAACCAAGACAAGAAAAAGAGGGAGACAAAATCGAAGATGGAGAGATAAAGTGAGAACATTTAAGAGTAGGCATCTACTGCATGGCAACAGGAAGCTCAAGATAGAATAAAATGGAAAATTGGAAAAGAGGCTTTCCTCCTGCAGTGGATAGAACTCTCTATTTATAAAGAAAACTTTTGATTGTGTATAATGTACCTTCTTTATAATTACCCGAGAAATAAATGTATTGAAAGTAGCTGTAAAATTCTCTCCCATAACAAACTTCCGGGACAATTCGCTTAACCTGACAGCTTCGTAACGATGACTGCATCCCACACATCACTAATGAAAATTTTGCTCCCGTCTTTCTTAGAGCTGCTGGCCAAATACTCCATCATCTCCTTATACTGGGAGGCTGTTGCCGTCTTCTTGAATTCACTCACGTGAACAAGGAAATCAAGCAAGAGATTCCCGTCTTCAGATGTCTCGTCGAAGCACTTGGAGATATCCACTTCAGAAGTGTATTGACTTTGGATGTAAGGGATGTTACGGCGATCGAAAGCGCTGCGCACGTCAGCTGAGCTACAACAGTGACGCTGACCCTGTTGCGACGAGCCGGGCATATGATTCCGAAACTCGTACATGCTTGATCTTTGGTCTGAAAGAAACAACATATCCCGAGTCAATCAGTGACATTTGATTTAGTATGCGACAAATTTGGACGGGGCTTCAAACACAAAAAGGGAGCTATTTTGTGATGAAATTCGCCCTTTAATTTTGACTGATGTCAATTACATTGACTCAACATTCAGGCAGAAAAAGTAATAAAGGCAGCAATTGAGCTAATTTCGTCGTGTGTCCGGGAAAAGCGCATAAGACTCTACGCCCTTCTTCCGGGCAACAACAAGTATTTTGTCCCAGAAAACAGAAGGTCGTAAGCAATGAAACGGCTCAAGACAGAAAACAACCCATATTGCGGTAGGCCTACTATGTACTTCTCTGTTGCTAGAATTACCCATTCAGACATTATTTTCCCTTTCCCCATGCAGAACTTAACAGCTTAAGTTTGTAATGAGATTTTCAAGGTGAATGAACTCTACCCTGTGCTAATAACACCTGCCATATGTTTTTGTATGGTTTGATGGTGGACTGCCCAAAAGTTGAAATTTTTTCCTGGGCGGAATTATGGGGAAAAAAGGCAAAAACCTACTACAGAATATAGTATTGCCCACTCTCTATGTTCACGCAATGTATTTTACTTGTGCCAAAATAGCTGAACCTCTTGTGTGCTTACCTGAAATAAGAATCAAAATCATCATGCCACCAGGTTCCAGAAGGTCGTACAGATACATCAAAGAACTGTCTACGTCACAAACGTAGTACAGTGAGTGAATAGCGCTGATGAAATGAAACTTGGTTCCATCCGCGTCAGTATCTGTGTATTGCTCCAGGGTTTGCTGCCGCCAGTCAAACTTCACACCGTGTAGTTCGTGTCTCTTTGATTGAGCCAATGCCTTGTACTTGATAGTTAGATCCTCATTAGGTTCAACTACACGATTGGAGATGATCGGGTATTTCTTCTGCAGTGCAGTCAAAAACGTATACTCCACTTCCCCTTTGAATGAACAAATAATTAGAACATTTATCGCAAGAATCTTTTAAGACACGTAGTCAGCGGTGTTACTAAGGTTTTTTTTTTAGGGGGCACATGGGGGTCAACATTTTGTCTAGGGGGCACTGCTGGCGAATCAGTAATAGATTCCATTTGCAATTAAAAAAACTAGATATTGATCTACTTTCAATGGCAGGTTGCAAATGGGGGAGTGGGGCACTTATATCAATGGGGGGGGGGGGGGCACGTGCCCCCTAGTTATGCCACTGCACGTAGTTACGTCATGCAATAGTGAATTTATCATTAATTTCAAATTAATTTAACAGAACCACAACGTGTAAATGATAATGCTTAAAGTTGGCATTACATGACATCAGGTATTTGAAGGGTGATGACCAAAGTTTAGAGTTTCAAGTTTAGACCCATTTAGAGCTTTTGATGCAATCGAATGCGTCGGGGATATTTACGTGGCCTTTGGACGTTGTAGGTAGGTTTCCCCCACCCCACCCCGATGATCCTAAGTAAGCAGAAAAGACCTTGCGCTTTATTATAAAGGCACGGCACCATCTCTGGGTATCACACAAAAGCCAAACATTTTTCAATCTCCTCGAAACCAGGAGTTTCCTTTAGCTCCCCCCCCCGACAGCTTCCAGTTTCTCCTTATGTCATTCAATAAAAGTTAGAAACACTAGACGCTTGGATTCTCCACCCTGCATCAAAGCCCATATAGAAGTTGCACAATAAAACGTCACCCCTCAACCCATGCCCCACCCCCAGTTTTCACCACAAACTTATTGGTTTTGAGATTCATAAGTTCAAATTGTAAAACATGTTTTACTTGAAGCAAACCATTTGAAACATTGCATCATGCTTACCTGATCCACTGCCTATTCCTAAGACACGAAGCTCACTGTCTTGGTCCAAGTTTGGGAGATGAGGAACGATCTTGTCGAGGAGCACAGTGTTGGTCCAAGTTTCCTGCCTTTCGTACTTGGACGAATAAGAAACGAGAGCCTGATACGCCTTCATGTAGCGGTCCTGATCTCCCTCAAACAAATACAGTGGTTTTGAATCCGCCATAATCCTTAAGTCTCTCGTTCACGACCTCCTATATGCAATTACTCGGTCTAAAACACGATCTGTTAATACAAAATTATTATTATTTAAATGAACTGAGGTAATATCTTAATGCATACGGACAACAAGTACAAATGATGCTTAATAGAAACGTATTTTTCAGATCACAGTTTTACTTGAAACCGGCCCAATGAATTGCTCCAAAATGATTCATCGGACGTTTTACTCCTCCATGCATCGATCGATTCTGTAAGAAACTTCCAACCGACTTTTGTTGTAAGTCTCGCGCGTATTCGAACTTGGAATGTGTGCACATGAACTCGTTAAGGATTATGTAATGAAACAACATGAAAATTAACCAGTCCTACGAAAACAGGATGCACGTACACACGATACTTATTCAACCGTACAAAATAATAACTTCTAAAAAAACAAGACTCGCCAAATATACACTTGCAAAAAACAAGATTCGTCAAACATATACTTGCAAAAAAGCAATTTATACTTGCGATGGCACTATTGGGCTTCCTACCTACGACATTATACTTGTAGAAGTCTACTTACGTTCAGTTTAACAACGTTCAGTGCAACCGTTTACAGAGCTTTCGATCAGGTGGACCTTATGTTTGACTCCCCCGTTGTGCTGTACATGCAAATTACAGCTTTGATATCATACTCATGATTTACACTTTGTCATCATATTGCAAATAAATTGAGGGAAAACCAAGTGATACGGCTGAGTTCAGTCATTGTGAACCGTAGCCTTTTGCCAAGGCCTTCATGGCTTGGACAGCTTTGTAAACAGCGGAGCGACTGGAACAAGAGACCACGCGCGTAAGCTACGTGATCCCCAGAAGTCTCTGTACGTGCAACTATGGCTATAAGTAGACCGTGGCCATAGATGGCCATAGATAAAGCTTTGCATGGTGTGAAAAATAAGAAGTAACTATAAATACTAAATAGTAAACTTGCGGGTATAACCTTATATAAAATCTCTTTTGAGGGAGTGTTGGCTCTGAAGACGAGCAGAGTATACTGTTTGAAACGTCGAGAACACAAGACGAGCAGAGTATACTGTTCGACATGTCGAGACCACACCGGCTCTTTTTAGAGTCAACACTCCCTCAAAAGAGATTTTATACATGGTTGTGCCCGCAAGTTTACTATTTAGTATTTATAGTTACTTCGTGGCCATAAAGTTATATATAGGAACCAGAGGGCGCAATAGCCTAGTTACGCGGCCCGACAAGGGCAACGGTGGCCAACTCGTAAGTAGTCAAAAACAATGTCTAAACTATTTGTGCGTGTTGCAACAGAGCAATGGTTAACAATAAAAGGGTTTACTGCAAAATTTATGAACGCCGGTGAAGACCGTTTATGGTGCGGTCCACTGATCTCTATTAATAGAGATCAGTGTTGCGGTACGTTGTGCACCTAGCATTACCAGTACGCCCTCTAGTTCCTATTATAACTCTATGACCGTGGTTCAGAAAATCCATTCTCACCATAAATGCAAACACGTTGAAAAAAGTGGCTGACACCAGACAAATGGCTCGCTGAACTGAATCCCCCCCCAATGCTCATTCGCGTTGCACATGCAGTCACAATATGTGATTTTGTCATACTGACGAACATTGTTACACGCAATATGGATGCTGTCGGAGCTGGCAAATAATAATAGAGATACGTACAGGAAACACAACAGACGATGAAAATGTGCCCTTTAGTACTTGGCTATACAGGGTTTTTCATTAAGTACTCCTGATATGGGCTGATGTTTCAAAAGAAGTAGTTCCAAAATAGCAGAAAACTGGATCTGTAAGTCCACTTGCGCAACGTTTATGGCGCCACTAATTTAAGATCGATTTCACGAAAGTTACGCCACATCTGAAAGTGGCGCAAGTCTGAAAGTTACGCCACAAAAATGGTGCAACTTACGCACTCGATTTTGATGGCGTAAGTCAGTATTTTATTGCGCAAGTAATATTAAACTGCCAAAGGCACAACGTGTTTTGCCCGGGTAGGCTACGCGATCCTTGGGCAGCGACGTTATTTCAGTGTTTACCGAAAGATATTGCACCCTTTCTTTTCTTTAGCGGACTCAAAACAAAAACACGTTCGGCAGCCATTGGTTTTTAAGTTATTTGTACTATTGATTTTTTTTTAAATGGTGTTCTGGAGGAAATAAACAGCTAAATCGGCAACGATTTTGGGGGTAATTAAAACTGGCGATCGTCAGTTGTAAATGCAACCATAAATACAATCTCAGGAAACACTTTCGTCTCATGTTATTTAATTGTTTATGAAGAATGCATCGGTGCCGATAAACAGCCAAGCTTATCATTCAAGAAATCAATTCTGGATGATTCATTTTACTTAAAACTGTATTTCAACTCCCACGACAAAACAAAGTCAACACTTTCATACAAGTTCAAATAAATAAATATGTTAATAAAATTTTCATTTCACCTATGAACATTGTTTTATTTTTCTTCAAAAACATCAATACTTTCACCTACAAAAACAGACAAGTTTTTTTTAAGAAACTGTTTAAATGTAGCTAATTTGAGCAAAGTTTTATACGATTTATTACTTGTTATTTGTTGAGAAAACTAAATGAATCAATTCAACGCCCCCCCCAAAAAAAAATAATAATAAAAATAATAATAGTAAAGAGATGTTTTAAAACTACATGACGAGTTTAGCTAAATCCAGCTGTCCAAAAATGAAATGTAATGGGAACCACAAAATTTGTCTTTAAAGCATTTCAAAAGAATCTAACAAACTATTTGAAGAAAATGGTTTTCATTTTTTTATTTTTTATTAAGTTGACATGATCTGGTGTCTTAACCGGCCCCCCCGACTGTATTCATAGTGGAGTCAAGGGTGGAGGCCCCTGAAAATTGCTTTTGATATTGGAAAACATATTTTTGATTTGAGGGTTTTCTAACTTATAGTTACATGTACAACTTAATTATTTATAACTAACAAGCTTATTAGTCATCATTGAATATTGGCCCCTAGGATGCAGCCCTAAGTTTGATTTCATTAATAATGAACTGGGTCTTTAAAATAACTTCTTCCAGTTTGCTGGGAAAATAACTGTAGGGTGACTCTGAAAATGACTCTGAAAATGACACAGAGATCTCCTTGAACACCACTTCATCTTCTTCTTCATCTCCTTAACATCTTCAATCTCTCATGACATCTAATAAGAGATGTGGTGCTGTATCCTGAATAATACAGGGAAACAAGAACTTTAATTGAGTTGTCTAAAGTCACTGTGCATAGTATCAAACCATTTTGTGCTATTGATTTTCCCATAAGAAAAGGACTTACTTTTTAAATGAAAGTTTTTATATGAGTTGAACCTATCATTTGCATTGAGATTTTCAGAAAAATAGCTAACAAGTTTTGTGTATTTTTAGCAATAACATTAATCATCCTTTTATTGGTTTAATATAAATATTGAATTTTTACCTCTTCAAACCTCATGAATAAACAGTGTTCTTCTCCTTTGATATCATGGAAGTCAAATCTCTTTCAGGGAGTATTTTGAAACCAACCAACCAAGAACCAAGAAGACACTGGTGTAAAGCCGACTTGAATGCTCTTCATGTTTGCATACTCTAATTGACATGAAATCAGTTTCCTATGGGTCTCTCTCTCTCTCTCTATCCCTCTCTTGCGTTTTTGAAGTATAGCTTAATCTACATATAAAATGAGAAGAATAAAAATAATACACATTTTAAGGTGATTTCAGTGGATAATCGTTGACAAATTAGTGTGGGAGATGGTGGTTGGGTTTGTTATAGTCAAGCCCCATTTTTCAACCAGCTATTTCATCAGATAATAAATAAATAAATAAATAAATGAACTCATAAAATAAATCACGTTTTAAGAAAAATAAAATAAGGGGAAAAATAGTTGCAAAATTACAGCAACATTCAATTAATAATCAATTTGCTGAAGAAGGGGAAAAAAATCCACCAACAATCTACACGGTTTTAATTGTGCATTTAACAATCGTCGACAAGTTGACATAATTATTGAGAACATTTTGCTGCCGAAATGTACCATTTTGAGCTAGCTACCACTACACTAGTCATGCTAGTATTAGTTCTAAAGTAGTGCTTTACTTTGCTATTTTATAATTGTTATATTTTACAAGTGTCTAAAGTTCTCATTAATCCAAAAATATGTATTTTTGTGCAAGTTAAACATGGTGTCAATGCGTTATTCTTCTAACAAAATGAATGGCTAAAAGTCAACGAAAGCGCCACAGTAACACAAGGTTACGAAACATTGTTGAGTTTAATACATTAATAATACGGCATGTCCGCATTTATGTATTTACTATAGTACACGTATAATCACACGATCGCACCAACTCAGTCAAGTTCGTCCTTTCGTCGTCAGTGCTTGTAAATTTGAAAACATTTGTCCTTTAAAAATAACATGAACGAAAAGCACCGAGTGTTTGGTACTTTTATTAATCATTGAACTCTTTAACTAGTCATTTCTATAAGTTTTAAAGGACTTACGTGGCAAAATAAACCATACAAACGTAGTCAATGGTCCAAGTTGAGCCATCTTATTCCGACACCGTTGATACTTCACTGTATAAACATATGTTGTCGTAAAAAAGATCGTGATTTAAAATGGCCGCTCCTTTGCATTTTTCCAGTGGTTTCAGGCAACAGTCGTTGAAAAGGTTGATATTAGCTTCGTTCACGGTGTTTGTTATTTATTTAAATTATTAAAAAGTTGCGCAGCTAAGGCAAGTTTCGTGAAATGCAACTTAAGGAAGTGGCGCAGCTGCGCAACATTTACATGGCGTAACTTTACGACATGGCGCAAGTTACGCACTACTTTCGTGAAATCGGCTGGGCCACAGTGCACAAATATGAAACACAGGGCTATAACTGATAGGCTTACTACTGTAATTAAGCAGACTATAACTATAAAGAAGAGTTGTATAGTAAAACTAGTGGGAACAGACGATCACTGGTCATTTTGCTCACTAATGGTTGGGAGGGGTGAGGGAAATGTGGAGCCCATGGGAATTTGGCCCCTCTTTTTCATTTTTGTTAACCCCTTTTCTTTGTTTTGGTATCAACCTTTAACCCTTATCTTGTATTTACCTGTAAGAAGGAATGGAATAATCCGAATACCACATCAGCAAGTCCAACTTAGAATTACAGAAAGGGGCCTTAATGCTATACCAGCAATGACCATATCTACATGCATTATAATAAAGTTATCCTGTATTCTAACATCTTTGACTAATGACAACTTATTATTTCTTTTAACAGAGTCATTGACTACATATTAATGTGCCTTGTATAGCTATCATCTGCGATGACGTAGCACCCTGTGATAACATAATAATAATAACAGCGCATAACACATAGTGATTAAACATGTCCCTGTGCGCTGCAGAGAAAAAGAAAGACAACGAAATACAAATATAAACATTTGTCGCGCAATCGGTCTATTGGGGAAGGAATGTAAAAATTAAATAAGTAACCACCCCTATCCAATAGACCCACTCAAAAGTCGCCACCCCGATACATTGATTTTCAAATGTCAATCGCATGGCAAGGACGTAAACAGATTTATCAGACAGACAATTAACGACTTGTACATATGTGTACCTCCAAGCATGGAGGAAGGATATATTTCCTTCCTCCATGCTCCAAGCATAGAGAAAGGCTCCAAACAGGTCAATCTAACAAAGGATTCAATCTAAATGCGTTTCACGTCCTCGCTACGAAAGGTACGTTTAACACCACGCCATTGACCTTTGAAGGTTACTGTGCAATACCGGTTTAGTGTGCGATGTTTGAGTGGTTCTATGGGGGTAGAGGCTGATGAACGTGTCTAAAGTATATTTATTGCTTTGCTTTAAAGTCTCGTCAGGATCGTCTCAACCAACATTAATCAACTCCTTGTTGTCAGACTATGTCAAAATTACTAAATATCAAAATGAAAGAACTTGAAGAATGAATATTCATGTCACAGAGCAAAAGGTTACGGCAATTTACATTATAATATGCAAAGAATGGTGAATTCTGAAAATATTAATTCAATTAAAACGTACACCGCGCATTGTTTTTGGTGTAGAGACTTGCAGAGTACCTGCTTCCATTACCAAGAGCAAGTATATAGGCCTTATATTTATTAATTCCATTCCCTTCCCCATTTCTGTCAATGACATCTAATACATCAATTAGTTTTGGGACGAGAAAAACTGTTTCAATACCTTAGTTTTCAACTCATTTCGTTTTCAGGCTTACTTTAATGGTGATTATTACTGAGGGCTGGGGTTAATTAACATTGTAGCGAAATTACAATTATAACACAGGCAAATAATGACAAGTTGATCCTGGGCCCAAAGGATTAAGCGGAGCCTCTGAACAATCCCGGTGCAGTTAAAGGAAACTACAACCTAACAACTTAGGACGTGACCTTTCCTGGTGTGCTTTTTGTAAGACTATGTGTGCATCTCTCAAACGTGAAACATTTCCAAAATCCTTTTATTGCAATTCTACGGAAGAGTTACATCAGTGGTCGGGTTCAAAATTTATATGAAAAATACATTATCTTATCATCAACCTTAATCAAATCTTAATGAAACTCTAATGAAACTTTAAGTAAATCCCTTTAAGGAAAAGCCTAGTTCAGTAAAATATCCAGTGAAACTTGTGTTTAGGTAAATGCATATCAATGACAACCTAAAACTAGTCTTTTATCTAAATGTATCTCTTTTACTATTCTCTCAGTTTACTTATCAACTGACAATGTATGTAATGCAGCTTTAATACAGAAGGAAAAAAATAACTTACTGTTTTGCGTCCGATTTAAAGGGCACTATCACAGGAATCTTGTATATCAAAAACTAAATGGTTACTCTATATGGTTAAAACAATGTACGTGTGGCAAAGTCTGGTATCTGTTCTACTTGGTATAAAAAACAGTTGGGACCAGACTATTTAAGAAAGTCCTCTCTCAACAAGTGAGGGCGATATACAATATTATATAATTAACCTGGCAACGAGGCACCTGTTTGGTCCTAACATTGCTACAGTTTCCTGTCACAGATGTTTGGACGGCGTAATTGATTGGTTAAGAGGGTTTGTTATGCCTTTTCTCAATGATTTCTTTAGCTAATTGTGTTGCTTACATGTCAAGGAATACCTTCAAGCCCATTGAACCGGTAAACCATAGAGCAAGGATCAGACACAACAACCATGCCTTGTCACCAAGCGGTGACTCACTCACACCACGCCCACACAGAGATAGGATGTTGTGCTTGCAATGGGAAATATTTTTTTTCCACCACCCCTCCTGACCAAATTGACGACCCCTGTTGATTGACACCCCTTCTAAAACGTGTGTAATGGTACACTGTAGGATATCATGGAGTATCACGGGGTTGGGATCTACCATTTTGTAATGGTTATGTTTTTCTTTATATGTGCCACAGCTCTGTGATAACGTGCCTCATTGCAAGGTTTTAAAGAAACAACTGAGAGGAAAAGTAAGATGCAGTAAATCTTACACTAATTTAGTAACACAGGCCTACACTTTTTTGAATTGAAGAGATTTTTATAACATTAAGTTTAAACAAAATGTATGACAACTTTATTTAATTGACGTTTGTAAAATTATGTTCAAATTATTAAAATTTGAATTAATCAAGATTCATTGACTGGAAACATTTTGTAACTAGCAATATTACGGATCATGGTTCCATTGCTCAAAGACCGGGGGACAATAATAGGTCTTTTTCATTGCTTAACAAAACTTCTGAAAACGGCGGGATTAGGCCCCTATAATGACGGAGATTACAAAAAAATAGTTCTATTTACTTGTATCCCAACCCCGGTACACATGCGCTAGCTGTCTGTTACTAGGATAACCAATTGTATCAACATTTAATTGTATATCAACATTTCTCAAATAATTTCAAAAACTTGGTCTACTTGTTGTTCGGTAGCTAGGCTAGGTAGTAAAAACATAGTGTAGTTTGCAATCAGTTTTGCATCGCCTCATTGGTAATTTGGGAACGTGACCGGTGTGTGACGAATGCCGAGGTTGCTTTCTTTTTGTGAGTGGACAAACGGACATTCTGAATTGGTGGATTGGTTGATGTACAACATGTACAACTCGAACTCACTGCATGGAAACACGTGTGAACAGCATGATTCCTGACATGATGGTGGTGCTGTCAATAGAATTTACGCAGCGAAATCTGCGATGTTAAATCCCCTCAGTTAGTATTCTGCGTCTTGCGACTGCTGCCACTTCACAAAATCAAAAGGTTTTCTTGAAAAACTCAATGAAACGATACCATGTTAGAAATATTCGTCCCTAAGTTGGGTATTACTATCCCCCGTCTATTAATATTATTATTATAATATTAATATTACTTTTAAAAAAAAAGTAGTTTCGTGAGGAGGCCTCGGAAAAACCTACCGTCAGTGTCATGGATGCATTTAAACACATAATTAGCAACGCTCATTATTCTTTGCAGACTATAAGCACTTACTTCTGAAAGGAGATTCCAAATTTCTGAACATTTGTAGTTCTTGCGTTCTGGCAACCTACAGCTGCGCAACACTTCACCATTGTTTGATTTTAATTTTTCGTCACATCTTGTTGACTAAAATGAGGAGAAACGAGTAAATTTGGGTGCAAGAAACTTTGCTCCAGCACCAAACTTCATACGTTTGCGTTGCTTGCAGAATGGTGTGACGACTCCACGTTTGCATTTTTCAATCCCCCTTAAAAAACGCGCGCGTTGATGCATATGGGGCAACGTGTCCTATCCAGTCAATGTAATAGAGATCAATGATGTGCTAGCACTTGACCAAGCGTGGGGTCCCAAAACGCCAATGCGCACGCGCACCCTACCAGACCAAGGGCGATGGCCACATAGTTATACATAGGAACTATAAGAGGGCGCATAGCCTTGTTACGCGGCCCGACCCGACAAGGGCAGCGGCTGCCATTTCGTAAGTAGTCAAAAAACAACAACATTTGTCTAGATATTTAGTGTGTTTTGCATTAGAGCAATGGTTAACAATGAAAGGGTTTATGAATTTTATGAATGCCAGTGAAGACCGTTTATAGTACTATATGATCCCCGAATAAATATAATATTTTATTTTATACACTAAATCATGGAATAGTGTGGTCATCCTCTTTTGAAACGAATAAGATAAACCCCACGAAACGACTTTAAAACGGCCACTCGTTTTTTTGTAGACCGCATAATGTGTATTTAGCAAGCACACCCCGTAATTCGTATTCAATGTTGCCCTCGTACAAAATGGCGCGCGTGTCCCCTTGCGGTCCCGTCGCGTTTGTGCACCTAGCATTACCAGTGCGCCCTCTAATTCCTATATTTAACTCTATGGTGATGGCCCATCCTCGTTCCTAGGGGTGAACGATCTCGCCGCGCCATTTTTTCCAAGCTTGCCTTGTTCAATCATAACGTGACGAGAGGTATCGATACGGCGCGCTGCCCATGGTAGCGAGGCTGGTGATGACCCTATGACATGGTCCTATAGATCTTCCTATATACCTTTCTTTTGCAACGTCACAGCCCAAGTTTTTGCCAACCCAGGTTGGAAAACTATGGAACCCATAAATGCAAAACAAAAACAGATAACTAGTGTTGAATTTATTGGAAACAAAGCAACTGATCATGGGGGGTATTTTATTTAATTAGAAGTTTACCGAAAATGTTGAATTTGGTTAAAACGTCTGTTATCACTATTGAATGTTTTACTAACATTCGGCGGTCCATGCCAACCAGCGCTGTTTGTTTATCAACAATGGAAAGGCCTATTGTTGATAAACAAACTGCGCTGGTTAGTATGGACTGCCGAATGTTAGCCAAACATTCAAGCGTGTCAAAAGGTGTTGTGACCAATTCAACATTTCTGCAAACTTTCAATTAAAAAAACGCAAACAAAACATGACTGGCTGCTTCGTTCCCAACAGTTTCAAAACTTTTTTTGAATAGTTGTGTCACATTGTTACAAACTGTGGCTATCTGTTGTTGCTTCGCATTCATGTCTTTCCATACTTTTCTAACCTTGGTTGACAACAACATGGGTTGTGACGTTGCAATAGAAATGTCAATTTTTAGGTGGTTACAGCAAAGTGTTCCGAATTGTCAGTTTCTAATGCATTTTGGTCATCAAAAGTTCGTTTTCTAGTTTGCATGAGATAGTAATTTCCTGTCACTTATCTCGATGGCTATTCGATGTAGACCTGTATTTTCACAGATTGAAACATAAATATACATGCAGTAAAATAAAACAGTCACATGTTTTAGTCACATGCATTTCCGCGGTTATTGAGTCTTTTTGAAAACAATGCGAAAACTGAAATGTGCACGAGTTTCCTTGTTGGAGACTGGCCTTGAAATGAAAGCCTGATAAATTGCCTTGTGTGATACCCCCATCCAAAAACAATAATATTATGCTGCTTTTGTGTTGGCAGGCAGTGTATCAGACGGAAAGAAACTGCACTGGGAGTAGAAAAGACGAGACTTGTGGCTGAGATAATGGCGGAATTAGAGTTACGGTATGAAGATCGCTACCTGAAGTCGTATAAGACTTTCCTTGACTATTCAGCCAAGTACGAAAGGCAGGAAACTTGGACCAACACTGTGCTCCTCGACAAGATTGTTCCTCATCTCCCAAACTTGGACCAAAACAGTGAGCTCCGTGTCTTAGGAATAGGCAGTGGATCAGGTATGCATGAGTCAATGTTTCAAATCGTTTTCTGCATTTATAACATATTTAGCTGTTCAGACATAGTAGTCGGAACAGCTCTTGTTTTCGTCAAGATTTTTATTTGTTTTTCCTATTATTAGCTATTTTTTCGTCAGGATTTTTAATAGCTGTTCCGAAATAGTAGTCGGAACAGCTACGGTTTTCGTAAAGATTTTAACTTGTTTTTCTTCTTATTGTTCTTTTTATCCGTCAAAAATCCCATTTGATTTGTACACAAATTTGTGACCTCCATAAGTCATACTTAGCTTAGTACAAAAGAGTCAGATCATATCCTATGAAAGCTTGGGTCATGAAGTTTTGGACAAATGTAGTTAGCTTAACTTAATTAATTAGTTTACTTAGTTATACTGATGTGACGGTCATGAAACTATCTTGCGCATGCCCGCAATCTATTTTTAGTAGCTTTATCTATTACGTAATACTACCAGAGTAGCGCCCTCAGCGATTTCATTTTCGCGGGCTATCAGTTCATAATATCCTTAGACGAAGACCTAAGTGCATCATGTTTCTCTTCGTCAACAGGTAATTATGTTTTAACTTACTTATTGCTTACCTTTTGCATTAATATTGTTCAATCGAACAAGTACCATCATATTCCGTATACCTTCATAGTCTAAGTTGTATATATTTTCTATTTAATCATTGATTTATTGACTCGTTTGCCATGGATACCGAAGAGACAAACGGAGAGTTAGCTTTATACCATTTTCATGTCCTTAAGACAACTTATGTATTCGTTATGTAAATTCCTCTTGGGACAATGCAGTCCCTTCGTTTACATTTACAACCTATTTATTAAACAAGCTCTGCTTAAGTTAATTGATAATTTCCGAGATGATTCTCAAGATGGCGGACGCCGCCCAGATTATGGCGCGAACCGCAGAGATAGTTGAAAGTTCAATTATTAGTATTATGTAACCTTTTATAAATATTATTGTATCAGTTCATAATATCCTTAGACGAAGACCTAAGTGCATCATGTTTCTCTTCGTCAACAGATCTTACTGTAAATAAACAACCAGCTTTGGAAACAAGTGTATAAGAACAGCCGTGTCAATTGTGAGATTTAATAAGTCAGAGGGGTCACAATGGTGGAAGATCCGATTTGAAGAACACACCAACTACCCCCAGTTCTTCAACCAAAAAGTCAACCTCTCTTAGCTGTTCGAGAAACTTGACCGGCACCGGAACCCGGCACCTGGCACCACAGCGTTGGCTCCACACAGCCCATTGATGAGCACACCAAGCCCACCAAAACCACCGTCTAGATGTCTGGAGAACAACACTACTTGCGAAACGACACTTACGGATTTTGCAGAAGAAAGTTTGGACATCTGGCAGTGAAGCTATTACATGAAAAAACTGGGCAATCTAACATCGCTACTTGAATTCCAAAATACGGACTAATTGCTGACTGTAGCAAATAAAGCCGTCCAACAACAATAACTTTTAAACTTCGTTGCTACCTTCAGGCTCGTGTTAACCACACAGATTAAGGTTCACAAAAGCAGTCCAACAACAATAACTTTTAAACTTCGTTGATACCTTCAGACTCGTGTTAACCACACAGATTAAGCAGCATTGTTAAGCCCATTCAACCACTTGTAACTTTGACAAGGCATAACATTAGTACTGCAATTACTGCGCTCAAAGCAAAAAAAACCCGCTTCAAAAGTTAACAGAGTTACGCCTTATTTTCTGAATTGATTCTCACTGTACTGTGCGTTAAAGGCGTAATTCAGCTGCAGATTTTAAGTAAAATCGGCGTTTGGTATGTTTATGCTTGTCAAAGTTACACTGTAAAATGAATTGAAAGTTTAGTGGAAAGTAGTGTGACCTATATACTTACCTGTTTCAGTTGTTGAAGGTACATTTAAAAGAGCAGTGGAATTTGAATCTGACATTCATTTTTTTTTGCAAAGCACTGAGCTTGATATTGAGTTGTACTATTACTCATTAACTAAGTTGAATCTAAATCAAACTGTTCATTATTATTAAGTGTTTACAAATTTAAGTCACCCCATGCAACATGGCTACCTCTAGAAAACAACCAACAGACGAACTGCTATATCAATCTCCGACGTCAACTCGTTGGCATCCATCAACCCGAAATCGAACTGTGTCAACTCCAGTAGTCAGCCATCACCCGCGCCAGACTTCTCGTCAACCTACCACTTTACCAAACCCACCACCACTAGCAGACGACCGAACCCCCAGTGAACGATTTCTATCTGACCTCGACACAATGGAGCGTCGACTCAGGTCTAGGAATCTGCTTCCACCGGAGTTGCAGCGGGAAAAACCAACACATAATACCTCTAGGCCAGCAACCAGACGAAGTATTTCTCCTTCACTATACCGTGGTACACCACCGCCGAAACACCACCATCATTCAGTCTCGATTCAGAACCCTTACTCTCCATCAATCCCAAGTAAGAGTCATCATTCCATCTCATCACTTGCTGCCAAGAATCACCGTTCTACATCAACTCCAACCCAGAATTATCCCTCTACTCCTAATCCTGTCCATCTCATGCCTTCTCATCAGGTCAAACGCGTTCCTATCTACACTGGTTGCGAGGGATCTACCATTGAAATTGAAGATTGGGTCAGAGATACAAGATACTTGATAGAGACAACGGCAATACCTACCGAAATGCAGTTTTCTACTATTGTAAGATACCTCGGAGGAGCGGCGAGAAAATTAGTCCTAAATCTACCACCTGATCAACAGACGATCAACTTCGCATTTGCAGAACTCAAAGCTCAGTTTGGTGACAGTCTGATGTCCGGTGACCCATTGGCCGAGTTCTATGAACGTGTGCGACTACAAAAAGAATCGCCTGGAATCTATGCTGTGGAGTTGGAAGCCACGCTCCGTACCGTTGAAGAAAGAATGAACAAAACCCAGCCTTGGCCAAACAGAAATAAGATGCTTACTCAACAATTCATGAGAGGGGTGCGAAACGAGAAAATAACCAACCGACTTGCTCCTATGAAACCACGAGAGATGTCATTCAGAGAACTACAAATCGAACTGCGCCAGATAGAAAGAGAAAACAGGATGGGTTCTACAATGACCACAGACACCACCAAAGCACTCTCTCAACCCCAATATGCAAGGCCAACTTATCAGAGTGCTCCACCCAAGCAAACCAAGGCACCTGCCACACAAGAAGCTCAACGAACACCACTCAATTCTTCAAATGATGAAGTGCTACAAAACCTCATCTTAACAGTACAAAAGCTCACACAGAAGGTTGACCAGATGTCTACAATGCCCATACAATATCAGCATCGAAGGCAAGAGTACCAAGCCTCAAATCGACAGATAACTTGCCACAAATGTGGACAAGATGGACACATAGCCAGAGGTTGTCGCAACATGCCGTCAAACTACCAAGGCCCACGGCCGAAGGGCAAGCCGTCCGAGGCCCAGAAATACCTAGCCCAATAGAAAACAAATCTGCTAAGTCTCTTCACAGTCACACCACACCAAATTACCAGCAACTCATTGGGCCAAACAATGAAGACATCGTCGACATAAATGGGAAAAACTTCACTGCTCTCATCGATTCAGGCTCACAAATAACTTCCATCACTGAAGACTTATGGAAAACACATCCATCGTTACAGAATCTAATACTGTCAGAAGTCAACGTCTCCATCGAAGGTGCCAGTGGCCAGAAGGTTCCTTATCTTGGTGTAGTGCCAATTTCCATCTCCATCATGGGTGTTACCTATACAGATGTTCCAGCGTTCGTAGTGCCAACCGACAGCTACCGAAAGAACGTGCCCGTCTTGATTGGTACCAATGTCATTCGAGCGTCTAGAAATGACCAGTGCCGAGCCAGAGGACAGAACTACCTTCAAGAAGTCGGAGGCGAAAGTAATGCATGGCAGACGGCATACATCAACACAACAGATCTCGATTTAGGTGACCCACAAGGAAAGATTGGATATGCAAAATACGTTGGCCAATTTCCACGAGTTATACCACCAGGAAAAGAAGTTGACGTGATCTGCGAAGCACCTCCCAATCCAAATGGTCATACCTACACCGCAATAGTTGAAGGGTTTCCACAGAATGTGTCATATCTCCGAGTTGGTAATATAGTTGCAGATGTTTATCAAAACCGGAGGATTCCTGTACGTCTTTGCAATATTACCGCCAAGCCCATCACAATTAGACGTAATTGTAAGCTTGCACAAGTTTCCTCCATCATCCACGTGGAATACGAATCTCCTCTCAAGCAACAGGCACATTCACAAGACAGACGAGACATAGCAAACAGTGCAGATAGTCTTCATCCAACCAATCTCCATCCATCCGATCTCCGCCACTCTAGTCTCCATCCAACAAAACTCCAACAACCAACAGTCGGCAGAAGCAGGAATGTCAGAGCATCCGAAGATTTTGCTAACATTCCATCTTTGGACTTATCTTATGCTAAGCTTGATAATGATAAACAGAGAGAACAACTAGCAGATCTTCTTCACAAACATGCTGATGTTTTCTCCGTCAATTCCTTAGACTACGGTTGCACTTCCACAATCAAGCACACCATACCCCTGGTAGACACACAACCGTTCCGTCTTCCCCACCGTCGTATACCACCAATGCAGTACCAAGCCGTAAGAGAACATCTTAAATGTATGGAGGATTCAGGAGCTATCCGTCGTAGCTGTTCCCCATATGCCTCTCCAATGGTCATAGTCCATAAGAAAGACGGGTCTCTTCGAATATGCATTGACTACAGACAATTAAATAACAGGACGGTGCGTGACGCATTTCCTCTTCCGAGAATAGAAGAAGCATTGGATGCACTTGGCAATGCAACTTTCTTCACGACACTGGATTTAACGTCAGGGTACTGGCAGGTGGAAGTAGAAGAATGTGACAAGGCTAAAACTGCGTTTACCACTCCAATGGGACTCTATGAATGTAACCGTATGCCATTTGGACTACAGAATGCCCCAGCTACCTTCCAACGCCTGATGTTATCATGCCTAGGTGACAAGAACTACTCAACCATTTTACTCTACCTGGACGATATAATAGTTTTTTCGTCAACATTTGAGGAACATCTTGAGCGTCTTGACCAAGTATTCTCATGTCTCCATCAGCATGGTTTAAAAGTAAAACCATCGAAATGCCACCTTCTCCAGCAAGAGGTGAAATATCTTGGTCACATTGTCTCAGCAAAGGGCATATCTGCTGATCCAGAAAAGATATCACAAGTCAGTGGTTGGCAGACACCCTCTAACCGAAAGGAACTTCAACGATTCTTAGGTTTCACTGGTTACTACAGACGATTTATAAAGGGCTACTCCGACATCGTCTCACCACTCTACAAATTAACATCTGGTGAACCAAGACGAAAGAAAAGAGGTTCACAAATCAAGAAAAGGCACAATCCTCCACCTCCATTCATATGGACAACACAACATCAACAAGCTATGGATACACTAACATTTCATCTGACATCAGCACCTATCCTGGCGTATGCAGACTTCACAACCCCTTTCATCCTTCAGACCGATGCGTCCGGCGTCGGACTTGGGGCAGTTCTTAGTCAAATCCAGAATGGGACCGAACGCGTCATTGCCTACGTCAGTAGAGGACTGAACCCCGCAGAGTCTCGATACCCAGCTCATAAACTAGAGTTTTTAGCAATGAAATGGGCCGTGACAGACAAACTTCGCGACTATCTACTGGGAAACAGCTTTACCGTCCTCACCGATAACAACCCCCTACTATACGTGACTTCATCAGCAAAACTTGACGCTACTGGTCAAAGATGGGTTGCCGCTTTGTCCCAGTTTAACTTCACCATTAAGTACAAACCAGGAAAGAACAACGCTGCTGCAGACGCCTTGTCAAGGAAGCCACAGAGCGAAATGACTAGGAGCTCCATAGAATTCCAGCGAGAGGCAGTGACCATCCCCGCTGGTAGTGTACAAGCCATCTGTGATGGATATCCTTCTACATCTCAACCATTTCTAGAATCATCTAATACGGTACACTGTGAGGTTATAACTCGACAAGCAGCTAAAACCACCACCAAACTGCAGAACACCATCGAAGAAGGGTTACCACGTGTGTCTAAACAAGAACTTGCCATTGCACAAAGAGACGACCCGGTCATATCTCGTGTTTTGTTCTTCGTCGACCAACATCTGAGACCAACAAAATCTGAACGGGTTCGAGAATCACCAGAGTGTTCAATCTACTTCAGACAATGGGAAAGACTAATCATTCAAGATAGCATCCTATATAGACAAAGAAAGACACCAGATGGCAAGACGTTATTACAGCTGATTCTACCTCAACAATTTCAAGCATTGGCAATGACATCTCTTCATAATGACCTAGGTCACTTGGGCTTTGAGAGGACGATAGATATGATCAGGAGCAGATTCTTTTGGCCCAAGATGGCAGAAGAAGTAAAGAAATGGTGTGAGCAGTGCAAACGATGTTGTCTGCGTAAAACCAGACCCAGCAAGATGACGAGAGTTCCACTGGTTAGCATCAATACAACAGAGCCACTAGAATTAATCTGCATAGACTTCCTTAAGCTTGAGAAGTCTAAAGGAGGATTCGAAAACATCCTAGTTATCACCGACCATTTCACTAAATATGCACAAGCTCATCCAACACGTGACCAGAAAGCATTAACCGTCGCCAAAATTCTGTGGAAAGATTTTATTCAGCACTACGGATTTCCTGTGCGAATTCATGCAGACCAAGGCCGGAATTTCGAGAGCAATCTAATAAAAGAGCTCTGCAAAGTCTGCGGCGTTAAGAAAAGTCGTACCACGCCATACCATCCTCAAGGAAACGGGCAGACAGAACGGTTCAATCACACACTGTTAAACATGCTTGGCACATTAGAAACCAACCAGAAACAGGATTGGAAACAGCATGTAGGTGCAATGACGCACGCGTATAATGCTACCCGTCACGAGTCTACAGGCTATGCTCCCTTTCTACTCATGTTCGGACGTCATCCAAACCTCCCCATAGACTTGATGTTTGGACTTAATCCCAGCGATAACGAAGACCCACCATCCTACGATGATTTTGTAATCAAGCTAAGAGACAACCTACAATCCGCCTACAAAATCGCAAATGAAGTCAAAGAGAAAGCCAAGTCGAAACAAAAACGTCTTTACGACAGAAACACAACAGAGGCAAGCCTTCGTCAAGGTGACCGAGTGCTTGTACAGCACAAACACGTAGTGGGAACTCAGAAGTTGGCAGATAGATGGGAGCCCCACCCATACGTAGTGGTATCTAAACAGCCAAATCTGCCAGTATATGTAGTCTGTTCACTGAACGATGGTAAAGAACGAACACTACACCGTAACCTTCTTACCCCATGCATGTTTTTACCAGTAGAAATGCAATCTCCTTCAAAAGAAGATGACGCAGTCAAAGAAAAATCTCCTTCAAAAGAAGATGACGCAGTCAAAGAAACATTTACTTCAAAAGAAGAAAGCGCGATAGAAGAAGACAAACCAGCAAGTCCAAACAGAGACCGGCAAATTACAGAGGAACACATTTCAAGTGACGAAGAGGGGGACATATCATTTATCCCTGTAATTATGCAGCCAAATAATACAAGAAACAGTCACTCAGAAATACAATCAGTGGACGAAAATGAAACGTCCATTAACTATCTCCTACCTGAGTTAAGTACAACACAAACCACTTACATGGATACACTAAAATCTTCATCAAAGTCCTCAAAAGAAAATCTAACGTCGGTATCATCGGTTCATCGTCCAGAAACAGAGATTTCCACTGACACAGAAACAACAAAAGAGGAACCCGAACTACTTCTACGTCAGTCAACCAGACTCATTAAACCAGTTGAAAGGCTGAAGTATGATTATCTTGGACAGACAAAATTACATAGAATAAGAGATGAAGATGAAGTGAAACAGCTCCAATCAAAGCTACTGGCTGGAAAGAAATTGTTGGCAAAATGGAAGAGCCCAAAAATGACTGCAAGAAGAAAAATGGCCAGCATGAGATTTTTCCTTCAAGAACATACCTAACAACTTTTTGCTCTTTCTATTTAATTTCCCCGCCACTCCACAGTTTTTTTTTTTACCAATATAAAGTTTGTCCAAGAATGACAATGGTCAAGGATGTTTAACTTGGTATTTAGCTATATTTAATTAATTATTGTTAAGAGGCTTCTCAACAGTTGAAACGAAGAAGTAGGTCAATAACTGTAACTTGTATTTTCTTTGAACATAATTTGGTTTATTACAAAATGTCGAGGTCGACATTTATTTCGAAAGGGAGAACAATGTGACGGTCATGAAACTATCTTGCGCATGCCCGCAATCTATTTTTAGTAGCTTTATCTATTACGTAATACTACCAGAGTAGCGCCCTCAGCGATTTCATTTTCGCGGGCTATCAGTTCATAATATCCTTAGACGAAGACCTAAGTGCATCATGTTTCTCTTCGTCAACAGGTAATTATGTTTTAACTTACTTATTGCTTACCTTTTGCATTAATATTGTTCAATCGAACAAGTACCATCATATTCCGTATACCTTCATAGTCTAAGTTGTATATATTTTCTATTTAATCATTGATTTATTGACTCGTTTGCCATGGATACCGAAGAGACAAACGGAGAGTTAGCTTTATACCATTTTCATGTCCTTAAGACAACTTATGTATTCGTTATGTAAATTCCTCTTGGGACAATGCAGTCCCTTCGTTTACATTTACAACCTATTTATTAAACAAGCTCTGCTTAAGTTAATTGATAATTTCCGAGATGATTCTCAAGATGGCGGACGCCGCCCAGATTATGGCGCGAACCGCAGAGATAGTTGAAAGTTCAATTATTAGTATTATGTAACCTTTTATAAATATTATTGTATCAGTTCATAATATCCTTAGACGAAGACCTAAGTGCATCATGTTTCTCTTCGTCAACAGATCTTACTGTAAATAAACAACCAGCTTTGGAAACAAGTGTATAAGAACAGCCGTGTCAATTGTGAGATTTAAT
Source organism: Pisaster brevispinus (assembly GCA_023634235.1). Lineage (NCBI taxonomy): Eukaryota > Metazoa > Echinodermata > Asteroidea > Forcipulatida > Asteriidae > Pisaster > Pisaster brevispinus. Next base: position 17,570,978 of record JAMKCF010000008.1, read on the forward strand.
AAGTCAGAGGGGTCACACTGACATGAATATTTAAATAGCCAATCTTGAGACACTATATTTAACTTCCCGATTAGAGCAGTGACACAGGCATTCATGCCTTCACTATGGGGTATGTTATTATACAGTGATGAAACATCTAGAGTAACCAGAAAAGCAGAGTCAGGTATTTGATGTTTGACATCCTCTAGCTTATGGAGGAAGTCTGTGGTATCATTTATGAAGGAAGGGATGCCGGAGACTAAGGGGTTGAGAAAGCTATCTACAAACTCAGAAATGCGCTCTGTAGGGCTACCATTACCAGATACAATGGGTCGGCCCGGGTTGTTGGGCTTGTGTAGCTTAGGTAGAAGGTAGAAGCGTGCTGTACGGGGGTCCTGTGGAAGGAGATAGTTGAAGGTACCTTTGTCGGTACCGTTGGCGTTGTGTATTCTAACCAAGGTGTCACTGATTTGTTTGGAAAATGATTGAGTAGGGTCAGTGTCACATTCAATATAATGATCAGTGTTGCTGAGTTGTCTGAGGCCCTCAGCTATGTAGTCATGTGTGTTCATGACTATAACTGCGGACCCCTTGTCAGCACGTTTAATCACTATGTCTGGTGATTGGCGGAGCTGTGTTCGAGCGTGGCGTTCATCTTGGGGAGGTTGTTGGGTGCCCAGGTGTTAGGGACCTTAGGAACCTCGGAGATGATTGAATTGATGGAGGTGTCTCGAGCCACATCTCGGTTATTAGGGGGTACCCAACTAATTTTCTCCTTGAAGCGGTTGCAGGTTGGTTGGGTGTCCACAGATGACTCGTCCTCTGTGGAGGGCTCTACATGAAAGATTTCACGTAGGCGTAACCTACGGTTGAATTGGGCCATGTCTTGTTGAAAAGACAGTTCGTTCGGTTCTCTGGGTGTGGGGAAAAACTTAAGACCCCTTGAGAGGAGTTTAACCTGTGGGTCGGCTAGTACTTTGTCAGACAGGTTAACTACTGTACGTGTTGCAACTAAGTGACCTATCAGTAGGAGGAACAATAGTTGGCCTCTTACTATGGAAACGTCTATGAATGTATTTCTTTGGTTAGCCTGGGCATTCACGCGTTTCTTGTTCTGTTTGTCCATTAGGATGGACCGTGTGTGTTTGACGTTAGACAGTAGGATATCTTGTAAATGTTCATACCGTGAACATAAGCATGACTTTTTGAGTTGAGATTCAATGTCTATTATCTCAAATAACTGGTTACCAATGTATTGTTGGCATTGATTTTCTAGCAGTGTGAGCAGATGGAAAGACGTGTAAGTGAGTGTCTCATTCAATTTCTAAAGAAAGGAGGGGCCAAGGTCCCCAAAGGAAGGGGCACACTTGATCTGCAGTCCTTTAGTTAGAATACGAGACAAGCGTAAGATCGGAAGTTGTCAAGATGTGACAGGTAGCAAAAGTTATTTTCTTTAGGCTTACGTATCGGAAATTGCACTTTGTGCCAGTAGTGAGTGCCATGAGTTATGTCATTGGGTGCGAGAAAGGATGAGAGGAAATATGTAAACACAATCCTCTGGAAAGTATGGATTATATATATAAATCGTTAAACTATCATAAAATCATAAAACCTTGCGTCATCATGTCATCATCTTTCAACAACACCTCCACGGGTCGAACCAATGTGTAGTGGTTTGCATTATACGCGTCAACAAAATCTAAGAGAGGACAGTCTTCCACTTAGTTCACTTATCAACACGATTAACGGGAAAACAGTTGGGACAGTTTAACGTCTAACCTGTTTAGAGAATACGGTGGCCCTATAGTCAGTCAAAAGTCATGGAAAAAGCTTGTCTCAGCACTTTGTTCTTCAGACGTTGACATATACGAGCACAATATGCATAATCCTTGCTCCGTGTGTTTTAACGCTTTTGTGCAATGGCAGCAGCGTAATAGAGAAGCGACTATTGAAACGGTGATAATGACGTGTCAACAATGCGATATTTCTTATAATGTACATAAGTTTCTACTTCCACTTTTGATATTATCATTATTTTGGGCGGGAGTGTTGATGGTCTGTTTACAGAGGGTGAATAAACCCTGTAGCCAACATTGAGTACCATTAGAATCATCCGATTATAGTCTAGGGTTATTTAATGGGGGATTAAAATCATTGATCGACGAGAAGGGGGGGGGGTGTATTGTTGTGTTAGGGTGGGAGTTTTAAAAGGCATTTTTAAAAGAAGCAATCATCTTCATTGATCCACAATACTGCCGAGTCATCCATACAATGATGTCATATGAAAAATTAGTGCTAGGAATTATATATGTTGTGCCATATTTAAGCTCTCAAAATGAGATAAAAAAGCGCGTGGAAAGGGTATTTTTGAATCATTCAATGTCAACATGGATTGCCAAGAACATGAAACAAGAGCTGCTTGGTCACCCAAGAGTACAGTGCTACCTAACTACAGTTGAGATTCGGCCAGTAGTCGAAAAGAGTTCGACGAACTACGTAAAGAAACGAAACTTTATTATTTGTCTCTTTTTTTATGCAAATGAGACGTTTCCGCTCATACCTATGCGATGCTCTTTTTTGGACGATAGCTGTGGGCAACACACTGGCTGACCAGCGAAGTTGAAGTTGAAGTTTTCTTTGGAGTGTGTGGTATTTGTTTTCTAACGATGTGGAGTTCTACAAAGGTAGGGCAAGATCTTGGGTACAGTCGAATGGTAAGAGGAGATCCAACCTAATTTCCTCCCCTATATATGATTTTCCGCAAGAAGCTCAACCAAGTACTTGTTGATGTTGTCGACATGCTATGGTCTGATGTTGATGTCAACAATCCTCATGGGCTTTTCCTTTTACGGCATTTTTGGTCGTGGCCAGTGATGCATCTTCATTGGGTTTAGATCTCATTGCATTCAGAGAGTGTCAGAGATGCATTCAGAGATGCATTCATGCCATCTGAGTGTATCTGTCTGGGGCCATCTAGCCACATACATCACACACTGACCCAGAAACCTAAAATAATTATAAAAGATAACTTTTCTGACTAAAAATCTAACAAGTTCGGAGAAAGCCAACAGATTTGACTAATATGTCAAACAAACCTATAAGTATAAACTTTCCTTAACTTAAGTTACTTGATACCACTCTGCTTCAATAAAACTGAAATAAAAGTCTGCTTGGATCCAGAACATGGCCAATTTTGGACCAGTGCAACCATGGTCTCACATGGAAATGTCTACAAAATATCACAAACTTTCTCTAGGTTTAAACACAATAAAGGCAACACTTCTTGAAATCAGAATAAACCAAACTAAAACTAATATTAACTTTTACACTTCCAACTTCTATTTTTATGTGAAAACTAAGAAATTAATGTAAATAAATGTAACTTTTCCTACCTGAAAAGGAGAGGGAAACAGAGGAAGCAGCGGGTTAATTGGTGGGAATAACAGCACTAAGGCATGCTAAACCCCACCAACCACACCGCTGCATCCTCTGGCTCAGGGACAGTCCACTTTCAAGTAGGGGTCACCAGGGTCGTACAAAATGTACATTTCTAAGAGTGAAGGAGACCTGTTGATTAAACTTGGTTAAGTACAAAAAAAAGAAAACAGGGGGGGGGACTTATAAACTATTAATGAGGGGGCCTCATTTACATACAGTTACACACTTTCCTTAGTTTATTACGCAAAACATAATAATTATGCTTTCCTCACATCCATCATTTTTGTTTTGAACTTGCAAAAGTATCCTCATTTTAGTCAACATCAGTAATGTTCAAATTACCAAAAGCTTTTATGAGAAAATCACAATGAACTACCCGGGTACATGACCAGAGATGCGACTCGAGCAAACATTGTGGCTGTTCTTTCTTCCACGCAAAACAATGAAAATGAATTCACACTATACCTGTAAGGCAAACCGGTACGGTTGCGTGTTTCTTTTGAAATTAATATTTAATGACAGTAAAGTTAGTTTGATATTGGACATTGGAGATTCATATAGGTTTGTACAGCGAATAACAAATATCCAATATCAATGTGCAAGGAGAGACAATCACTGCACAAACCTATAATTATGTGAATGTCTGGTGTACAATATCGATGTGCAATGTAGACATTCACAGCACAAACCTATGTGAATATCCTATGTCCAATATCAAACTAAGTTTAATGAGGGACTCAAACCAGGTGTCCACAGACCATAACAGTTCCTGATAAACAAATACAGACTAAACTCCTGTAATCTGAAAAAAATACCGGAAATCCAGAAGAGACATGATAGTTTATTAGCAATAAGTTATACAGTTTCTTGAGTGGAAATAATTTTGTTTCAAATTTAATAAAGGTAACATTAATATTTTTATGTTTCTGATCTACGAGTTGTACATCAATTGAGTTTACTCATTTTTAGTTCCGAAGAAAATTGCCTGCATTCTTCAGCTTATCAAACTTGTTGGCATCATGAAAATATCTCTAAATAAAAAGATCCCAAACACTCTTAATCAGAACAAACATTTGAGTTTCAAATTACAGCAGCCGATTGGCCGAAAAAAAAAAATCAAATTTACAAATGAAAAGGCTGTTACACAATAAAAATCCCAATTATAGCAAAATGATATCTCCCCCAAATATTCCTTTCCACTATGGGCTTTGGGCTCAGTTATCAGCTAGCTTCGTAACGATGACTGCATCCCAGCCATTACTCATGACGATTTTACTCCCGTCTTTCTTAGAGCAATCGCCGCTGGCCAAATACTCCATCACCTCCTTACACTGAGAGGCTGTTGCCTTCTTTTTAAACTCCTTCACATGGACGAGGAAGTCAAGCAAGAGTTCCCCGTCTTCAGACGTCTTGTCAAAGCACTTGGTAATATCCACTTCGGAGTTGTGATGACTTTGGATGTAGGGAATGTTCCGTTGATTGAATGGACTTTGCAATACAGCTAGGCTAAAGTACCGCATATCCCGTTTCAGCGAATCAGGAACGTTGCTCCAGAGCTTAAACCAACCACTTTCGTCTGAAAAAAGACAATTTATATCGAGATAGTTATTCACAACAAATACAAAACATTGGTAGTGAAGGATTGTTTCGTAGTGTAGGATTGTTTCGTCAATTCGTTGTCTGTTTGTTTGTCTTTTAAGACCCTCTTCGGAAACCTTGACTTCAGCTTGAGTTCTGGTTTCGGCTATAAAACGCGCTTTTGCACAAGGTCTTTATGCACAAGGACATAGCCTATAGTGGAGCACAAGATAAATCTGAGTGATGACTTTAGTATCTTACTTACTTTATCACGTTTTCGTTTGCTGTTTTAAACGACTAATCCTCCAAATTCTTTAAAATATAAGTCACCGTCTTAGATATTCAAGTCAACTGAGTTCGGATCTACCTGAGAAGCAGCGAATTAGCAACAAATGCTGATATTTTCGTCGAGCCACTGGACGAGTAGCCTCGTAGGTAAGTGCAGCAAAAGATACCTCACACAAAGTTCGAAACTTCAAGGAATAACCAGGTAGCATTTATAGCTGTATTGCAGTCAAGTTCTCAAAGTCTGAGACCGAGCCTAATCTACTGAGGAGGGGGAGACCTCGGTCGAGACCTCCCCACTGAGCATCAGACCAATGTATGTGGTATTTACCTGAGAGGATGATGACTAGCAATTTGCCACCAGGTTCCAGAAGGTCGTACAGATACATCAGAGAACTGTCTACGTCATCAATGTGGTACATAGAGTGAATAGCGCTGATGAAATGAAACTTGGTTCCATCCCCGTCAGTATCTCTGTATTGTTCCAGGGTTTGCTGCCGCCAGTCAAACTTTACACCTTGTAGTTCGTGTCTCTTTGATTGAGCCAATGCCTTGTACTGGATAATCTGATCTTCAGCAGGTTCAACTACACGGTTATTGATCGTCGGATATTTGTGGAGCAGTGCAGTCAAAAATGGATACTCCACTTCCCCTTTAAAAGGAAAAGCATTGAATTGAAAATGAGAATATATATTGAGAGGATCAATAAAGTTTATTGTTCGGGTACACGCTGAGAGAAGCATCGCTGGGAAGCGTGAGATTGAAATGTGGGTCCCACATGATTCGAGTTCAACTAGTTTCTGCCTACGGGAGTGTCTGGTTGTCGTTATTAATCAAGGTTTAGTTAGCCAATTGTTGAACGAAGTGGGATGTCCCAACCATTTCACAAAATATTTCTTTCGACCATGTTTCGTTCTCGGGCGAATTACCTTTTCCACTCCGTATCAGACGCGTCTTTTATAATTACTTTGTGTACTTCCTCCTCGTAAAAGGTTCCCAGTATTTCCTCGCCCCCATAATCTTTCAAACCGTATAACGGTCACACATTATGTATATCGTCTATTGACGGTAAATATTTCCTCTGACCATTTCGGTAAATAACCCTTTCGAAATACTTTAGCCGCTACGCAGATCCTCAAATTGGGTACACGTCTGAGGTCACCGTACAACGCCTTCCACACTTGCCCATCATTCTCTTCAGACACTTCGCTGGGTTCCATGCGTGTTGACCGATGCGTGGAATTTTTGTACGATTCTATAAAATTTTGCAAGACATCTGCGTACTTGAATGTACAGGTGTATTGCGATAGGAAAATATTTCCATAGTTTAGTCTTCAGCGTTCGGTTAAACCTTTCAATTACGCTGGCCTTAGTTTCGTTACTGGTGGCAGGTGTAAAATTCAATCTTCTTTTGCTTAAAAGAAACGTTGGACGTCTCGATTTAAAAATTCCTTGCCCTCGTCCGATTGGACTCTCATGGGGGCCCTCTTTTGACCACTATTTACAATGGATCGAAAGGCATCCACGATAGTTTTACCTCTCTTATTTGTGAAAGGTCTCGCCCACGCAAACTTGGAAAACACGTCGATATATATATTTATATCCCTTATTATATCTTGAAAGCGCTTGAACGTCGCATAGATCAATTTGCCATATTTCATCTATTGAAAAGGCAAGGACACGATTACTAGCAAAAGTTCTTTTGCATTGATTGATGTAAAGTATTCTTATCTTGTTTTTGTAAATATTGGACAGTTTGTTTTCGAGACAAGGTATTTCATTCTTTGATATAATTTTTCAACGCTACTCAACCGCGATTCATGTTCAATGTCGTATTATAAAGTGCTTTAATCGCCCATCCTTGCCGTTCCCCCATGTTGACTCGGTCAGTTACAAACTAAAAATGAATCTAACCCTTTTATTTACAAGTATTTATTAATTACAACGTATGAATTATACATTTTTATTTTATTTATTTTCAGATCTGTTAATTAATTAATTACAACTGTTATTTTTTTATTTATTATATTTATTGTAAACGTTAATAAAAAGTTTTTAACAGATTTAAAATCAAAGTTTATAACAACAAAAAAGTCCTAACATAAAAGAAAATCCTATTCCTCAACACTGTGAATAACACTGTTTAGACGTGTGTAAGTCCACACAGTGTTTCAAGTCCCTACATTATGTGGACCTCTTTTGTTTTCAGGTCCACACTTCGTATGTAGCGTAAAAACATGTGTGTAAAGACCTGCAATTGGGGACCTCCCATTGTCCCTCTTTTGTTTGGACTTGAACTTTTTGGCAACAGCTCCCATATGTTTTGTACACACTTTCCAACTGGGGACCTTTACCCAACCGGGAACCCCATTGTTCTCTTTTGTTATAGGTCCCCGGTTTGAATGTGTATACAAACTCACACGTACACACAGATACAAATAAATGTGTATATTGGAAGAGGATGTTTTTTGTGGAGTATATTAAGCAACGAGTTTCTTTAATTCGTCCATACCCTCTTCCGTATCTAACCTTAAAAAATAGAAATTCAACTATCCCTGCGAAGATCCTCTAACATATCGTTTACATGAGTATAAAAGTATTCCTGTGGATCGTTCATCAGGCAGCTATGTTGCCTTTGCGATTGATGATCCACCCAACACCCATAAATTGTTTTGTTTATAATATTGTTTGCGAAACTATGCCCACGTGCGCATAGAGATGATCATCATTATCCATCACCTCCGCCGAGGTTGGGGTTGATGTTGGGGCTGGATATCTTGGTGGGGAGGGTGGAGATGGCGGTGGTGACTTGGCTGCCCTCATCGAGAGTAGTTTCCATGTCTGCGGAAAACGAAAAGAGTAACGATTTAGTACAACCATGGTGAGAAAGAAGTGCAGGTGCAATGTCGTAAGGCATAAACGAGTCATAACATAAATAAAATAAAACTTACCAAGTTCACACTTGGTCATCTCGCTGAACACCTGAGGAGGTATAGGAATGGGGGACCACCTGTCCCCACATCACGTCTTCTCCTACCAAGGCGTTCAGTCGCCGCCATTCCTCCTCGGCGTTAACATTTTCAGGGGAAAACATGTCTCCAGCTATGTTGTTGCTTAGTTGATTATTGTTTATTTTCATCTCCCATTAATTTTTTGACATCCTAGTGACTCCTTTACAAGCCCAGTTGTTGTCTATGATTACTTAAGCTTGATTTTGTTTGTTTTTAATTAATTATTAATTAATTTGGTTTTAATTAGATAGAGACAAATAATAATGTTTCGTTTCTTTACGTAGTTCGCCGAACTCTTTTCGACTACTGGCCGAATCTCAACTGTAGTTAGGTAGCGCTGTACCCTTGGGTGACCAAGCAGCTCTTGTTTCATGTTCTTGGCAATCCATGTTGACATTGAATGATTCAAAAATACCCTTTCCACGCGCTTTTTTATCTCATTTTGAGAGCTTAAATATGGCACAACATAAAGAATTCCTAGCACTAACTTTTCATATGACATCATTGTATGGAAGACTCGGCAGTATTGTGGATCAATGAGGATGATTGCTTCTTTTAAAAATGCCTTTTAAAACTCCCACCCTAACACAACAATACACCCCCCCTTCTCGTCGATCAATGATTTTAATCCCCCATTAAATAACCCTAGACTATAATCGGATGATTCTAATGGTACTCAATGTTGGCTACAGGGTTTATTCACCCTCTGTAAACAGACCATCAACACTCCTGCCCAAAATAATGATAATATCAAAAGTGGAAGTAGAAACTTATGTACATTATAAGAAATATCGCATTGTTGACACGTCATTATCACCGTTTCAATAGTCGCTTCTCTATTACGCTGCTGCCATTGCACAAAAGCGTTAAAACACACGGAGCAAGGATTATGCATATTATTTATTTGATGCTCGTATATGTCAACGTCTGAAGAACAAAGTGCTGAGACAAGCTTTTTCCATGACTTTTGACAGACTATAGGGCCACCGTATTCTCTAAACAGGTTATACGTTAAACTGTCCCAACTGTTTTCCCGTTAATCGTGTTGATAAGTGAACTAAGTGGAAGACTGTCCTCTCTTAGATTTTGTTGACGCGTATAATGCAAACCACTACACATTGGTTCGACCCGTGGAGGTGTTGTTGAAAGATGATGACATGATGACGCAAGGTTTTATGATTTTATGATAGTTTAACGATTTATATATATAATCCATACTTTCCAGAGGATTGTGTTTACATATTTCCTCTTATCCTTTCTCGCGCCCAATGACATAACTCATGGCACTCACTACTGGCACAAAGTGCAATTTCCGATACGTAAGCCTAAAGAAAATAACTTTTGCTACCTGTCACATCTTGACAACTTCCGATCTTACGCTTGTCTCGTATTCTAACTAAAGGACTGCAGATCAAGTGTGCCCCTTCCTTTGGGGACCTTGGCCCCTCCTTTCTTTAGAAATTGAATGAGACACTCACTTACACGTCTTTCCATCTGCTCACACTGCTAGAAAATCAATGCCAACAATACATTGGTAACCAGTTATTTGAGATAATAGACATTGAATCTCAACTCAAAAAGTCATGCTTATGTTCACGGTATGAACATTTACAAGATATCCTACTGTCTAACGTCAAACACGCACGGTCCATCCTAATGGACAAACAGAACAAGAAACGCGTGAATGCCCAGGCTAACCAAAGAAATACATTCATAGACGTTTCCATAGTAAGAGGCCAACTATTGTTCCTCCTACTGATAGGTCACTTAGTTGCAACACGTACAGTAGTTAACCTGTCTGACAAAGTACTAGCCGACCCACAGGTTAAACTCCTCTCAAGGGGTCTTAAGTTTTTCCCCACACCCAGAGAACCGAACGAACTGTCTTTTCAACAAGACATGGCCCAATTCAACCGTAGGTTACGCCTACGTGAATATTTTCATGTAGAGCCCTCCACAGAGGACGAGTCATCTGTGGACGTCCAACCCACCCGCAACCGCTTCAAGGAGAAAATTAGTTGGGTACCCCCTAAGAACCGAGATGTGGCTCTTGATACCTACATCAATTCAGTCAGCTCCGAGGTTCTTAAGGTCCCTAACACCTGGGCACCCAACAACCTCCCCCAAGATGAACGCCACGCCCTAACACAGCTCCGCCAATCACCAGTGATTAAACGTGCTGACAAGGGGTCCGCAGTTGTAGTCATGAACACACGACTACACAGCTGAGGGCCTCAGACAACTCAGCAACACTGATCATTATATTGAATGTGACACTGACCCTACTCAATCATTTTCCAAACAAATCAGTGACACCTTAGTTAGAATACCAACGATATCGACAAAGATACCTTAACTATCTCCTTTCACAGGACCCCCGTACAGCACCCGTCTACCTTCTACCTACTACACAAGCCCAACAACCCGGGCCGACCCATTGTCTCTGGTAATGGTAGCTCTACAGAGCGCATTTCTGAGTTTGTAGATAGCTTTCTCAACCCCTTAGTCTCCAGCATCCCCTCCTTCATAAAGGATACCACAGACTTCCTCCATAAGCTAGAGGATGTCAAACATCAAATACCTGACTCTGCTTTTCTGGTTACTCTAGATGTTTCATCACTGTATAATAACATACCCCATAGTGAAGGCATGAATGCCTGTGTCACTGCTCTAATCGGGAAGTTAAATATAGTGTCTCAAGATTGGCTATTTAAATATTCATGTCAGTATAACTAAGTAAACTAATTAATTAAGTTAAGCTAACTAAATTTGTCCAAAACTTCATGACCCAAGCTTTCATTCTTTTGTACTAAGCTAGTCTTGAAATCAAGTCGGTAATTGTTGTGCGGTCTAGTTGCGGGGACGGTACACACATCCTCGATCCCAATATGTGTGTGAGTCAGTGTGAGAGCTGACGGACCTTGCCACGCGCTACCTACACTCTAAGAAAAAAATACCCATTGTTGCGTAAAATTTTACTCTTTGTGGTGGTAAATGTAGCAATTTATCAATTTATGAAAGAAATAATAAAGGAGAAACATAAAAAGGGGACATAGGAGGCCATGTCAATCTAAATAAAGTTACCTGGATGACAAAGTTTCATTAACAGAAATGTGCAGTATCCTTATAAATGTGGATTTTTTTCGCAGCATAATTTTAACTCAATCATCTCAGTCATTGTTGAATTAATTTAATTTACTGCACTTAGTATTTCCCCACCAGTTGACTAAGTGTCGTTCCCGAGTCCTACAAAAACATAACACACTGCTACTACACACTTTTTTAATTGGCAAAACCCCCCATTTATGTTTTGAATATGCCAAATTTATCCCGAAATCAACACCCACAAATCATCTGACCCTCACGCAAGCTCCGCTAGCTACAGACTAAATAACCCCGCCGCAAAAAATAAACATGCGTGAAGAGTATGAAACACGCAAGGGCCGACCAATGCGGGTGTCCAGCTACCGTTGAACGCTTTTGCGGGGAGACGTCGGAACACCAACGCAGACCCCAACCATCCCACGCAATGGGTATCCGGCTGCCGTTCCACGCAATCGCTTGCAGACGTCGGTACACCAACGCAGACCCCAACCCACGGGTACCCCGACATCGACCCAAGGACGCATCAACTCAGCAGGGTGCGGGCGCCAGTCGACGTAAAAAGATGGCGCGCTTCTAATCCAAGATGGCGCGCTTCTAATCCAAGATGACGCAGCCTCGCTACCATGGGCAGCGCGCCGTATCGATACCTCTCGTCACTAACCCCTGGGGTGCGTTCCACTTGCGCAAACGTTGCCAACGTTTGCGCACGTTTGCCAACAATTTCGAGTGGAACGAGTTGTGCGCTGCCAACGTTGGCGAACATTAGCAACCGTAGGCGAACGTATCTATGAGGTGTTGGTGGGTGGTTTTAAAAATGGCGGACAGCATGTAGATAACCGAAAGGTTAGCAGACGACGGTTTTTTTCTTGTAACGAAAACAATTTTTTTTTTTTTTAGTGGAGTTGAAATAACAACTTAATAAGTTGATGTCGTGATGTATAAAAGAGGTACTAAAAGCCAACGCTACAAAAAAGACACTCCGGTGTCTCCATCTCCATTACAGTGCGCCGCCATTATTGAAGTGCGCAACAAATCGTTCCACTCGGTCGCAAACGATCACAAACGGTTCGCGCAAACGGTTGCGATCTGTTTGCGCAAGTGGAACGCACCCCTGGTAGGGATGTACTGAGAAACAGCGCTGATTGGCTCCCAAGGGTGACTACTTTGCGTGCACGCTTGTTAAAAACTTTCGAGCGCTTGTATGGCGCTTGTAGGACGCTTAGTACGCGCGTGTAAAAATGCACATATTTTGACGCGATTCCATTTCAAATGAATCATGTTTTTACACGGTCACCCTCAACTGCATACAGTTAGACATATCACAAAATCAAAGAAGAATGACAGAGGACCAGTTGCTTTTTGACTTGATGCCTTGATTTTTGTGCTTAGCAGCTCTATGAAATTGGGCCTAGATCGACCATGCACTGGAGTATGGTCGAGATGGTCAATTTGAGAGTTACGTCACACACTGTCGCACAGTCTAGTCACTCTAGTCGCCCGCCCGAACTCGCTCATAGATGTTAAATACTGTCAAGTCAGGGAACCAGACCAGTTATACTAACGTTACTATAGTATAGTAACTGCTTTGTAAGTTTGTAGCTGTTATACACAAATCAACACAACACTACATGCCATGGCCTGCAACGTTGTTTGGCTATGTGATGTTGATATAGTCTATAACGTTGTTGCAAAAATCTTGAAAAGACAATAGGGATCTATTTTAGATTGAGAAGCATTTCCAATTTCAAAAGACAATACTCCTTAAAATGCACTGGACTATTATGAATGGACTAGGGCCTAGTAAGTGACAAAGTGACGTCTGTCTGAGCCATGCAGGCGTACACGACGTGATCCGATGCATACCGCATACGTGCACCCACTATTTTTCACGAGAACAATTATCAAAACAGACCGGACTTATATTCCAATATAGCATTCTATTTTCAACCAAAACTATGCCCATGTTTTGCACAGTGACACCTGCTGTATTTCAGTACATCTTAAAATGACAATAATTACCTTCAAACCGGGGAATCAGAGATTCCAAGTCCCACTGCCTCAACTTGTTTACAACTCCTGCATCCGTCATGTTGTCTTGTCTTTCGAAAATGTTTCAACACAATACACGTCAACGCCGCGCTCACACGTGCGCATCGTTTACCCATTTACGTGCAACATTTTACCTCAAAAAGAGCATGTCCGGCTTTGTTTAGTAAGTTGCAAGGTAAACTTGACCCTGTGGCGAGGAAAATGTGTTTTTGTACACATAAGTTGCTTTCACTGGCGAATTTTTTTATGCAACTTAAAAAGGTACAATTACCTTCTCGAGGGTACTAGCCAAATCACCACATAGCCCAACATTGCGTAAGAAGGTACTCAACTTTCGTACCCAACACATTTACTCAGCAAGTTTTTACACTTCTTTTTTAGAGTGTACGACCGTTGCATGACATGTATAATCGCACTGTGACTGTTGCATGAACGGCGGGATGTGTGTTTGTAATAGGCAGCGCTGGCAGACAAATAGACACTGACTAACGACTTGTCATCAAGTCTAGTACTAAGCTAAGTATGACTTATGGAGGTCACAAATTTGTGTACAAATCAAACGGGATTTTTGACGGATGAAAAGAACAATAAGAAGAAAAACAAGTTCAAATCTTTACGAAAACAGTAGCTGTTTAGACTACTATTTCGGAACAGCTTTTAAAAATCCTGACGAAAAAATAGATAATAATAGAGAAACAAATAAAAATCTTGACGAAAACAAGAGCTGTTCCGACTACTATGTCGGAACAGCTAAATATGTTATAAATGCAGCAAACGATTTGAAACATTGACTCATGCATACCCGATCCACTACCTATTCCTAAGACACGGAGCTTACTGTCTTGGTCCAAGTTTGGGAGATGAGGAACGATCTTGTCGAGGAGCACAGTGTTGGTCCAAGTTTCCTGCCTTTCGTATTTGGCTGAATAGTCAAGGAAAGTCTTATACGACTTCAGGTAGCGATCTTCATACCGTAGTTCCGCCATTATCTCAGCCACAAGTCTCGTCTTTTCTACTCCCAGTGCAGTTTCTTTACGTCTGATACACTGCCTGCCAACACAAAAGCAGCATAATATTATTGTTTTTGGATGGGGGTATCACACAAGGCAATTTATCAGGCTTTCATTTCAAGGCCAATCTCCAACAAGGAAACTCACGCACATTTCAGTTATCGCATTGTTTTCAAAAAGACTCAATAACCGCGGAAATGCATGTGACTAAAACATGTGACTGTTTTATTTTACTGCATGTATGTTTATGTTTCAATCTGTGAAAATACAGGTCTACATCGAATAGCCATCGAGATAAGTGACAGGAAATTACTATCTCATGCAAACTAGAAAACGAACTTTTGATGACCAAAATGCATTAGAAACTGACAATTCGGAACACTTTGCTGTAACCACCTAAAAATTGACATTTCTATTGCAACGTCACAACCCATGTTGTTGTCAACCAAGGTTAGAAAAGTATGGAAAGACATGAATGCGAAGCAACAACAGATAGCCACAGTTTGTAACAATGTGACACAACTATTCAAAAAAAGTTTTGAAACTGTTGGGAACGAAGCAGCCAATCATGCTTTGTTTGCGTTTTTTTAATTGAAAGTTTGCAAAAATGTTGAATTGGTCACAACACCTTTTGACACGCTTGAATGTTTGGCTAACATTCGGCAGTCCATACTAACCAGCGCAGTTTGTTTATCAACAATAGGCCTTTCCATTGTTGATAAACAAACAGCGCTGGTTGGCATGGACCGCCGAATGTTAGTAAAACATTCAATAGTGATAACAGACGTTTTAACCAAATTCAACATTTTCGGTAAACTTCTAATTAAATAAAATACCCCCCATGATCAGTTGCTTTGTTTCCAATAAATTCAACACTAATTTTGAATATTTGTGTAACATTGTTACAAACTGTAGTTATGTTTTTGTTTTGCATTTATGGGTTCCATAGTTTTCCAACCTGGGTTGGCAAAAACTTGGGCTGTGACGTTGCAAAAGAAAGGTATATAGGAAGATCTATAGGACCATGTCATAGGGTCATCACCAGCCTCGCTACCATGGGCAGCGCGCCGTATCGATACCTCTCGTCACGTTATGATTGAACAAGGCAAGCTTGGAAAAAATGGCGCGGCGAGATCGTTCACCCCTAGGAACGAGGATGGGCCATCACCATAGAGTTAAATATAGGAATTAGAGGGCGCACTGGTAATGCTAGGTGCACAAACGCGACGGGACCGCAAGGGGACACGCGCGCCATTTTGTACGAGGGCAACATTGAATACGAAATACGGGGTGTGCTTGCATTATGCGGTCTACAAAAAAACGAGTGGCCGTTTTAAAGTTGTTTCGTGGGTGAAAAATAAGCACTGGAGTCAGCATTCATGTGATATAATTCTCAGTTTAATCTCGGTACAAATCAGTTCAAAACAATCGGTTAGGAAATCAGGAACGGTAACCTGGGTTTGCTATACATGTATTCAGGCTAATTGGATCACTCGGTAGGGTGTTGTGTATTTAGGGATTTAGTCTGCAAAACAAACCAAAGAAAAGACATAGGGATTAGGAAATCAATTATGCAAGATTACTACTAAAAAGGCTATTGAAATACTAATTTGAATGCGACGTAATAAATGTCCCATAGGGTTTGTGCATACATGGAAAGGGATGTATTTCCGACACCTAAAGAATCATCACCGCTTTTGGCTGCAAATTCACGATAATTACGAAACAGTAATGCACTGAATTTGAATGATTAAGAATCTTTAGCATTTATAAGAAACAATTATAGACCAGGTTTTATCGTAACACAATTATATTAATCAAAAAGTTGACGTTAAATTAGAGAAACTCACCATCCGATTTTAGCCTTGATGGCGAGCAGGTGAGAGCAGCTTTTCTCGCCGCGCGGTGGCGCACTTTCGCTGCAATTTCTTAACAGCCGCCCCTAAACTATGCGCAATAGTTTACAAAATAACAAGGGGATTAGTAAATTGTGAATCAAAACTTTGATCATGAGGTTAATTTGAATAAATTGCAAATACAACAGGAACAACTTTAAAACAAATGGCCACCCCTTTAAGGGTGTAACACTGGAGCTTTACTGCAGGAAAGATCCGCAGATGCATAAGGGTCTACTTCTCGATATCATCATTCATCGGTACTTCAGTGTGTTCGTCCTCGTCTGGTACCACTGGCAGCTTGATCAAACGGGCCACAGGTCGAGTGAGTACCCGGTCATCGGTCTGCACCTTGACAGCACGTACTCGTCCATCTTCGCCAGGAAGCACCTCAATAACTTTAACAACTGGCCAGCGGGCTCTGACCTGCTGGGGATCAATCATCAGGACGACATCACCAACAGAAAGGTTTGTAGTCTCACCTCGCCACTTCTGGCGTGCCTGCATAGCAGGTAGGTAGGATTGAACAAACTCTTTCCAAAATCTCTGCTTCAGGACTTGGCATTGTCTCCAACGCTTTCTGCTGAGAATGTCCTCCCCAGGGTAGACAACTTGTGGTGGAGCATGGTCTCGCCGCCCCATGAGTAGCATGAAGGGGGTGATTGGATCAGGATCAGAGACATCTGATGGCACGTAACCCAGGGGTTTCGAATTCATAAGGCCTTCAACCTCAACAAGCATGGTATACAGTACAGTAGGGGTGACCGTCTGCTTCCCCAGGATGGCGTACAAAGCGTTCTTCACTGATCGGATCTCCCGCTCCCAGGTTCTACCAAAGTGGGGTGCAACAGGAGGGCTAAACTTAAACCGAACCTGGTGCCTTGCCAACTTCTCCTGTAAGCTGGGGGACATCTCCTCGAAGGCTTTCTTCATCTCAGTTTCTCCTCCCTTAAAATTTGTCCCATTATCACAGAGAATCTCATGCGGGGTACCACGACGAGAGCGGAAGCGAGTGAAGGACATCAAAAATGCATCAGTGTCCACTGATTCCAATATGTCAAGGTAGACGGCTCTCACAGTCATACATTTCCATATGATCCCCCATCTTTGCTCCGTACGTCTACCAATCTTGACAGTGAAGGGTCCAAAGCAGTCAGTACCAGTTGAATAGAAAGGAGGTTTTCCAACTCGTAACCGAGCTGGAGGCAAGTCAGCCATTTTTGGGATGGATGGCCGTCCCGTCTTATCAGACAACCCGTACAACGAGTTTGGAAACTCCTAATAGACTGTCGACCTCTTAAAATCCAGAAGCGTCGCCGCAAGTCAGCCAGGACTGCCTCTGCTCCACAGTGTCCTAAGCGGGTGTCTGCAGCCTTGATCAGAAGTTGGACGATGGGGTGTTGAGGGTCAAGCACTATGGGATGTTTGGTTTCTTCATCAAGTGCGTGTGCTCGACGAAGTCTCCCACCAACACGGATGAGACTGTCAACCTGGTCATACTCTAGAGATAGGTCAGCCAGTCGGCTCTTTCTCAAAATATCTTGCTTGGAGGAGAGAGCAGTCAGTTCACCTGGGAAACTCTCAGACTGGGCCTGATGGTAGAGTAACTTCTCACTCTCTTGCCAGTCATCAGCACTCAGGAGTTCTGGCTTCTCCTCTCCTTTTGATTTGTATCTGGCTGCCACTGATGCCTCCACAAGCTCATCCCACGTGGTGTATTTGGTAGCATCTATCTCCGGACAACTGTCTTTAGCCACTTGAGTGACTGCACTGAAGCCTTGTCGTTTTAACTCAGACTTGGCTTCTTCCGGGTTGTGTTGGGCTGGCCACTCGGGCCACCTGTCTTCACCGTAATAAAGGAAGGGCGGAGCATGCCATCTGCTAGTCTCGACAAGTAGTCTGAGTTCCAGACCACGAGTGAGGTCATCAGCTGGATTTCGTTCAGAATTAACATACCGCCATGTGGCATGATCTGTTAGCCGTTGAATTTCGGAGATACGCGCACCAACAAAACGGTTGTAGCGGCAAGACTCCGACTTGATCCAAGTAAGGACGGTGGTATTGTCACCCCAGCAGATGATCGAGAGTGTCATCTTCATTTCACTCTCTATCAGTTCTGCTAGTTCGGCTCCACTGACAGCTGCAAGGAGTTCTAACCGTGGCATTGTCTGAACGCGCTTTGGGGCAAGACGGGATCGGGACATCACAAAGCACACAGACACTTCACCATTGGTAGCAGTGGATCGGAGGTAGGCAACTGCCCCATATGCTCTTTCCGAGGCATCTGTAAAAACGTGGAGTTGGTATGTCACTCCATCAGGGTTGAAGTGTTCAGGCAGGTAGCAGCGGGGAAAACCAATACGAGGAAGATCAGCAAGTTCGGCTCGCCATCTCTTATGCTGAGCACTCATGCCTGCCTCACCCTCGTCCGGAATTGGATCGTCCCATCCCCAAGGTCTCTTCCACAGCTCCTGAAGCAGCATCTTGCCTCTCACCATAAAGGGCATCAGGAAGCCCAAGGGGTCCTTCCCTGCACATCTCATTACGTCACTTAGCACAGCTCTCCTGGTGAGAACAGGCCAGTCTTGGAGCTTCAACTGGTACGTAAAGGAGTCAGATCCAAAATTCCATCTGGGGCCCAAGGCAGCCTCTTCGGGTGAAGTGTAATTGAGATTGAGCCATCTCTCAGTACTTTCAGATCTAGCTGTAGTTGGAAGATCTGCTACGACCTCAGGCTTGTTACTCGCCCATTTGACGATAGGGAATCCTCCTTCTCCGAGGGATTTGCACAGCTTTTGCACTAGTTCCTTTGCTTCTTGCACATTTGTTTTTCCATCTAGACAATTGTCTACATAGAATGCACTTGTGACGCTTCGTAGTACATCAGGGTCTTCAACATTCTCTTTGGCATGCTTTTGTAAAGCGAACGAAGCGCAGCAGGGGCTACATGTTGTACCAAATGGAAGTACGTTCCATTCAAGCTCCTCCGGTTGGTCTTCAGTGCGAAGTGCCCTCCATAAGAACCTCAGCATGCAGCGATCTCTCTCCAAGGTATAGACACAGTGAAACATTGCCTTAATGTCTCCTGAGACGGCCACAAGATGTTGCCGAAACCGCAACAGTACGCCTATCAGGGATGAACCAAGTATGGGACCAGGTAGGAGTCGATCATTCAGGGAGTGGCCACAGTACTTGAAGGCACAATTAAACACAAGTCGACATTTGTCATTTTGTTTGACGATATGATGAGGGATATACCACTGACGCCTTGCATCATTCGCTTTCTCCTGGTCAGAAACCGTACGAACTAGTCCTGCATCCTTCAGTTCTTGTATTTTAGTACAGTGAACCTTTGCAAGCTCCGGATCTCGTTGAAGGCGTTGCTCATTTCGAAGGAGAGTTGGCATTACAGAGTTTACCGGACTTCTGAGGTTTTCATCATCCTGCCTCCAGAGGAGTGGAGTTGCCACTCTGCGGGCACCATCCACTTCTACATAAGTGGACTTGGTTTCAAGGAGATCTATGGCACGTTGGTCTTGCTTTGACCGGGTGACTTGCTTCCTCTCAGCATACATTTTGAAGTCATGATGCCATAAATTACAGACACCTTCGTGTAAAGTTGCATCAGAAGGTGTGGGTCCCGACATGTAGTTTAGTTCACCATGATGTTGGTGATTCATGGTGGGGCCTTGCACTGCCCATCCAAGTTTAGTTCGCACTGCCACTGGAGCACCTTCGGGACCAAAGCGGCTCTCCAATGGAACCACCAGCTCAGGATGATCACTGCCTATCAGTAGAAGGGGTCGTACTTCTTTACACTCATGCAGGGGAACATCCTTTAGATGAGCCCATCTCCGGCGCAAGGCCTGTGCGGGAATGGAATGTTCAGACAGTCTGAGCATTTTGGATGAAAACACACCAGAGATACTAATACGATGTCTGGGTTCGTCGGCTGGTGAAACATCAAGCTTGACAATCTTGCCTTTGCAGGGTGTACATTCTTCTCTAGCAGTAGCAATAGGCAACTCAGTATCCTGACCATCGAGTCCCAACGACTCAGCAGCCTCATCGAGGATCATAGTGAAATTGGACGCATCATCCAGTAAACAGTAGGTTTCCAACTTGGCACCTTTGCTATGCAGAGTGATTGGTAGGATTTTCATGCAAACATCACGGAGGAGCCAGGGGTTGCCATCTCCATAGAAAACGGAAAGGTTGGGATCGAATTGTGAATAATAGACCCCATACCCCGGCTGGACAATAAGATCATGAAGGATGGTCAGATGGGTTTGGTCGCACTCTCTGCACGGCTTGCGCAGATCACACTCCTGACCTTCTTTGTGCTTACGGGCACATTTCCAACAACGACGACCTTCTTTAATCCACCTCAACCTCTCAGGAAGTGAAAGCTTCTTGAAATTAAAGCACCACGACAACCAGTGTTCCCCATCGCAATAAGGGCATTTCCGGATGAACTTCTTGTCTTGCTGTCGCGGTTTGGGGGCATCGCTTTTTTCTGGTTTTGATGAGAGAGCAGTACTGGACTGAACGCTGCTCGTTCTGGTTTTGGAATAGAATGCGACTGCACCTTTTCCTCGCTTGGCTCGGTTGGTCATCTGAGACTCAGTTGGTCTGTTATCTGCCAATTGCATTCTTTTGCGAGATATTTCTGACGTTTCTTGTAACCACTTGTTGATGTCTTTGAGGGAGAAATTTGTCACATCTTTTTTCTGCATACATCTCAAGAATGTGGTTTGGTGAGTAGGGGAAAGTCTGCTATACAGAATACAAGCAGTTGAGTTGGCCTTTAACTCAGCCTGTCCCTCTGGAGCACTCTGGAGTTGAGTGACTAACGCTGAGACGGTTGATGCAAATTCAACGAACCCCTCGGAGTCGTGGGCTCTTAGTTTCGGCCATGATGTAATCTCTTCAATTTTGGCTCTGATGAGGATCCCGATGTCCCCATACAACCTCTTCAGCACAGCCATAGCCTTGGTAAATGACTGTGCATCGTGCTCGAGGCCTTTAATATCCTTACTTGGTTGACCACTTAGTTTGGACTTAAGAATGAAATATTTCTGAATTTCACTAAGGTGGACGAGTGGTCTAATACAGCTATCAACCATCGTCTCGAAGCACCGGTATGCTGACGGATCACCTCCGCTGAAGTGAGGGACTTCCATGTTCAGTCCACCTGCAGTTGCCACCAACATGGAGCTGAGCATCATTTGATTAATTACGCCAGAATCTGACACGGATGGAACAACTGGGTGCTCTGCAGCCGCAGTGGACGAAGGTTGTCCAATGGGGTGTGTCTGAGTAATCACCGGGGATGCCAAGGGAGCTGAATTGCTAGGGTAGCAGGAAACGGCAGCAGGAATTGGCATCGGGCCGGTCTTGGGTGTGGCTTTGGATGCTACGTGTGGGGTGGCAGACCACAGACGGGGTGTGTCATCAACTGCGTATGTGACACTGGGCTGTCTGTGCTGTGGAAAAAGCAGAATTAACGGTTATGGTTTGAGAGGGCGCAAAGCTAGCAGCAAGCGTGCTGGCGGAGAGCGTGCGCACAGGTGCAGCGGAAACGCAAAGCGCAGGCACAGAGCGCATGCTCGTCTCATATGGCTTATTGGAAGGTGACTTCACTGTTGTGGAGTCATTGGAATTTACCCCGGTGGTGGGGTTCAAAGAAACACTAATATTTGTTAAAGAACCACTATCATTAAAATGCAAATCATTGTTCTCAGTCTCAGTGAGGATGGCAGACTCAATTCTGGCTTGAGCAAGTCTCAGTTCTGCCTCTGTGAGTTGTTTCTCAAGTTCTAATTGGCTGGAGAAATCTCGTTTTCTCTTCAGGATCCGTTGTTCCTCCTGATCAGCATCCATACGAGCACGTTCCAATGCCAATTCTTCATCCTCTTGTTCTCTTTGTCGCTGAATGTACAACCTTTTCTGGTGTAGGGCAAATTCTTCACGGGTCCTTTGTGCTGCCAGAAGCTCATGCTCTATTTTCTCTCTCTCGGCTCGAGCATTTTCCTCTATCTCTGCTTTCCTACGGGTGGCAGCAAGCTCCTTTTCTCTGGCAGCTACTTGGATCCGGGCTCTCACGGATAGCAAACTGACACTTAGGCTACTTCGTTGGCTCAATACAGATTGGGTTGATTTCTTGGAATGACGGCTTAATGTTGATTTAGTTGAATTTTTTGAATGCTGGCTCGCAAGGCTTGGAGGGGGTACGTGGTCATCCATGTTATTGGTATCACGTCTGGGTCACCATGAAAAATAAGCACTGGAGTCAGCATTCATGTGATATAATTCTCAGTTTAATCTCGGTACAAATCAGTTCAAAACAATCGGTTAGGAAATCAGGAACGGTAACCTGGGTTTGCTATATTCAGGCTAATTGGATCACTCGGTAGGGTGTTGTGTATTTAGGGATTTAGTCTGCAAAACAAACCAAAGAAAAGACATAGGGATTAGGAAATCAATTATGCAAGATTACTACTAAAAAGGCTATTGAAATACTAATTTGAATGCGACGTAATAAATGTCCCATAGGGTTTGTGCATACATGGAAAGGGATGTATTTCCGACACCTAAAGAATCATCACCGCTTTTGGCTGCAAATTCACGATAATTACGAAACAGTAGTGCACTGAATTTGAATGATTAAGAATCTTTAGCATTTATAAGAAACAATTATAGACCAGGTTTTATCGTAACACAATTATATTAATCAAAAAGTTGACGTTAAATTAGAGAAACTCACCATCCGATTTTAGCCTTGATGGCGAGCAGGTGAGAGCAGCTTTTCTCGCCGCGCGGTGGCGCACTTTCGCTGCAATTTCTTAACAGTGGGGTTTATCTTATTCGTTTCAAAAGAGGATGACCACACTATTCCATGATTTATTGTCCCATGGAGGAAGGAAATAGATTGTCTAAAGTGAAGGAATATAATTCTAAAATATTTAATTTATTCGGGGATCATATAGTACTATAAAAGGTCTTCACTGGCATTCATAAAATTCATAAACCCTTTCATTGTTAACCATTGCTCTGATGCAAAACACACTAAATATCTAGACAAATGTTGTTGTTTTTTGACTACTTACGAAATGGCAGCCGCTGCCCTTGTCGGGTCGGGCCGCGTAACAAGGCTATGCGCCCTCTTATAGTTCCTATGTATAACTATGTGGCCATCGCCCTTGGTCTGGTAGGGTGCGCGTGCGCATTGGCGTTTTGGGACCCCACGCTTGGTCAAGTGCTAGCACATCATTGATCTCTATTACATTGACTGGATAGGACACGTTGCCCCATATGCATCAACGCGCGCGTTTTTTAAGGGGGATTGAAAAATGCAAACGTGGAGTCGTCACACCATTCTGCAAGCAACGCAAACGTATGAAGTTTGGTGCTGGAGCAAAGTTTCTTGCACCCAAATTTACTCGTTTCTCCTCATTTTAGTCAACAAGATGTGACGAAAAATTAAAATCAAACACAACAATGGTGAAGTGTTGCGCAGCTGTAGGTTGCCAGAACGCAAGAACTACAAATGTTCAGAAAATTGGAATCTCCTTTCAGAAGTAAGTGCTTATAGTCTGCAAAGAATAATGAGCGTTGCTAATTATGTGTTTAAATGCATCCATGACACTGACGGTAGGTTTTTCCGAGGCCTCCTCACGAAACTACTTTTTTTTTTAAAGTAATATTAATATTATAATAATTATATTAATAGACGGGATAGTAATACCCAAGTTAGGGACGAATGTTTCTAACATGGTATCGTTTCATTGAGTTGTTCAAGAAAACCTTTTGATTTTGTGAAGTGGCAGCAGTCGCAAGACGCAGAATACTAACTGAGGGGATTTAACATCGCAGATTTCGCTGCGTAAATTCTATTGACAGCACCACCATCATGTCAGGAATCATGCTGTTCACACGTGTTTCCATGCAGTGAGTTCGAGTTGTACATGTTGTAATCAACCAATCCACCAATTCAGAATGTCCGTTTGTCCACTCACAAAAAGAAAGCAACCTCGGCATTCGTCACACACCGGTCACGTTCCCAAATTACCAATGAGGCGATGCAAAACTGATTGCAAACTACACTATGTTTTTACTACCTAGCCTAGCTACCGAACAACAAGTAGACCAAGTTTTTGAAATTATTTGAGAAATGTTGATACAATTAAATGTTGATACAATTGGTTATCCTAGTAACAGACAGCTAGCGCATGTGCACCGGGGTTGGGATACAAGTAAATAGAACTAATTTTGTTTAACCTCCGTCATTATAGGGGCCTAATCCCGCCGTTTTCAGAAGTTTTGTTAAGCAATGAAAAAGACCTATAATTGTCCCCCGGTCTTTGAGCAATGGAACCATGATCCGTAATATTGCTAGATACAAAGTGTTTCCAGTCAATGAATCTTGATTAATTCAAATTTTAATAATTTGAACATAATTTTACAAACGTCAATTAAATAAAGTTGTCATACATTTTGTTTAAACTTAATGTTATGAAAATCTCTTCAATTCAAAAAAGTGTAGGCCTGTGTTACTTAATTAGTGTAATATTTACTGCATCTTACTTTTCCTCTCAGTTGTTTCTTTAATAATATAATATTGTATATCGCCCTCACTTGTTGAGAGAGGACTTTTTTAAATAGTCTGGTCCCAACTGTTTTTTATAGACCTTTCCATTGTTGATAATCAAACAGCGCTGGTTGGCATGGACCGCCGAATGTTAGTAAAACATTCAACAGTGATACAGATGTTTTAACCAAATTCAACATTTTCGGTAAACTTCTAATTAAATAAAATACCTCCCATGATCGGTTGCTTTGTTTCCAATAAATTCAACACTAATTTTGAATATTTATGTACCATTGTTACAAATTGTAGTTATCTGTTTTTGTTTTGCATTTATGGGTTCCATAGTTTTCCAACCTGGGTTGGCAAAAACTTGGGCTGTGACGTTGCAAAAGAAAGGTCTATACCAAGTAGAACAGATACCAGACTTTGCCACACGTACATTGTTTTAACCATTTTTTTTATAGAGTAACCATTCAGTTTTTTGATATACAAGTTTTAAGATTCCTGTGATAGTGCCCTTTAAATCGGACGCAAAACAGTAAGTTTTTTTTTCCTTCTGTATTAAAGCTGCATTACATACATTGTCAGTTGATAAGTAAACTGAGAGAATAGTAAAAGAGATACATTTAGATAAAAGACTAGTTTTAGGTTGTCATTGATATGCATTTACCTAAACACAAGTTTCACTGGATATTTTACTGAACTAGGCTTTTCCTTAAAGGGATTTACTTAAAGTTTCATGAGAGTTTCATTAAGATTTGATTAAGGTTGATGATAAGATAATGTATTTTTCATATAAATTTTGAACCCGACCACTGATGTAACTCTTCCGTAGAATTGCAATAAAAGGATTTTGGAAATGTTTCACGTTTGAGAGATGCACACATAGTCTTACAAAAAGCACACCAGGAAAGGTCGCGTCCTAAGTTGTTAGGTTGTAGTTTCCTTTAACTGCACCGGGATTGTTCAGAGGCTCCGCTTAATCCTTTGGGCCCAGGATCAACTTGTCATTATTTGCCTGTGTTATAATTGTAATTCCGCTACAATGTTAATTAACCCCAGCCCTCAGTAATAATCACCATTAAAGTAAGCCTGAAAACGAAATGAGTTGAAAACTAAGGTATTGAAACAGTTTTTCTCGTCCCAAAACTAATTGATGTATTAGATGTCATTGACAGAAATGGGGAAGGGAATGGAATTAATAAATATAAGGCCTATATACTTGCTCTTGGTAATGGAAGCAGGTACTCTGCAAGTCTCTACACCAAAAACAATGCGCGGTGTACGTTTTAATTGAATTAATATTGTCAGAATTCACCATTCTTTGCATATTATAATGTAAATTGCCGTAACCTTTTGCATTGTGACATGAATATTCATTCTTCAAGTTCTTTCATTTTGATATTTAGTAATTTTGACATAGTCTGACAACAAGGAGTAGTCACTATAATTATAAATTTGAAGGAAACAATTTGCCGATGAGTAGCCTAGGCCTAACTGCCGATATGATGAGATTTGCACCAAAATGAGAGTTGTAAATAAAATCTTGTAAATAGTAATTGAAACGCTAGGATTAATCCTATCTCGAGTTAGGACGAGTAACTAGTCTTAACTTAGGATTAATCTTAAGGTTTACATGTTTCAGTGCAAGGCTGGGACTCGTCCCAAGTCCTAAGATTAATCCTAAGTTAGGAAGAGTTTGGTGAAACCGACGGCCGGTTCTTCAAAACATGCACAAATAGTTAATTATGTTGTGTAAGAGACTAGGTGCCACGCAGAAGTTGAACAGCCTAAAAATTGGCCCTTGAACATGAGTTGAACAGCGAAAGATAAATAACAATAATTCTGATGATTATTACAGCCTTCCTTCATTGTTGGCTGGCTGCTGTTAATGGACCTCACCTTCTTTCATTGGTGGCTGGCCGCTGTTAATGGACCGAGCCGAAGGCGAGGTCCATTATCAGCGGCCACGGCGAGGTCCATTAACAGCGGCCAGCCACCAACCCGGTCATTACCACGCAGTGAAGACCGGCTCCCCACACTGCAATTCCCTAAATATAACCCGAGTGAGTCCGCATGCTCCCATTGTTGCCGTGCCACTTGCAGCCTTTCAGTCACAGCCTCGTTGAGTGTTGCTGTGGCATGCACTGAATACATGTACATACATGATAGGCCTTTACCTTGTGCAGTGGTCAAGATACATGTACATCCATGTGGTAGACGGAAGTATCAGATGAACTCACCTTATATCGATGGTCAAAATAAAATGGCAGTTTGCTGTGTTTGTGATTAATGTTGGTTGAGACGATCCTGACGAGACTTTAAAGCAAAGCAATAAATATACTTTAGACACGTTCATCAGCCTCTACCCCCATAGAACCACTCAAACATCGCACACTAAACCGGTATTGCACTTCAAAGGTCAATGGCGTGGTGTTAAACGTACCTTTCGTAGCAAGGACGTGAAACGCATTTAGATTGAACCCTTTGTTAGGCCGTGTCCGAAACGGCGACTTCGGCTACAGCTACGGCTAGATCGCGCGCGTCTGCCTATTCTTCAACACTGGCAGACGCGCTGATCTAGCTGTAGCTGTAGCCGAAGTCGCCATTTCCGACACGGCCTATGATTGACCTGTTTGGAGCCTTTCTCTATGCTTGGAGGTACACTTATGTACAAGTCGTTAATTGTCTGTCCGATAAATCTGTTTACGTCCTTGCCATGCGATTGACATTTGAAAATCAATGTATCGGGGTGGCGACTTTTGAGTGGGTCTATTGGATAGAGGTGGTTACTTATTAATTTTTTACATTCCTTCCCCAATAGACCGATTGCGCGACAAATGTTTACAATGTTACCTAGTACAAATATTTGTATTTCGTTGTCTTTCTTTTTCTCTGCAGCGCACAGGGACATGTTTAATCACTATGTGTTATGTGCTGTTATTATTATTATGTTATCACAGGGTGCTACGTCATCGCAGATGATAGCAAAGACGTGCAAAGACTATGCTTTTTGTTTGGAATTTAAATGATCACTTTAGTAAAAGAAGATCCCGTGGGAAAGGTGAGACTTTAGCCTTGCGGAATTTCAAATAGACAAAGGAATCATGCAGTTTTGGAAGGCTTATCTTTTGGATGATTTTAGCTCTAAAATATTGTGACATTCTTACTTAAATACTTATCTCGAACAGCTTAATAAAGTGATACTCCTGTAATTTCCTGTAAATTATTTATTATTTATTATTTATATTTATACGCAAATTAGGACATTGGACTTTATTGTAAGAAATGTTTGCTAATATTTCAATACATTTACCTAATTTATTAATCAAGTGAACTCATTTTTTCATTTAATTGTCTAAACTATATATCAAAGAATTCGGTAAAAAAATGTAGTAACTAAACATGTAACATTACTTTCAAAAATATTATCAAAGTGGAAAATATTTAGTAATGATATACTTTACACTCATGACTGCTGAAGTCAAGAAATTGGTCTGTAGGCTATACATGTACATGTATATAGTACATGCTGTAAAACGTATTTACAGGTGCAGTGAAGTCAGGCAACGGCAATGTGCAGTACTGGAAAGTATTTAATTGATCATGTTGACTGACCATTTAATAACCTGCCCGGCTAGATTAATTAAGTAGTGGTTTGTTCCGGTCCCCCCCCCCCTAAAATTTGAACAGCAGCAACCCCACTTTCACCCCCATTTTTCAAGAGCCAAACTTGGACCCCCAGCGGTGCAGCCAGTCTGGATGTAGATACTTTCCTGCCCAGCCAGCCACATTGTGGATGACTGTTGGTGAGAAAGCATAGTAAAATAAAACTGATTCACCAGAACTGGTTTCATCATCCTTTTTTACAGGTATGTTGATATTTATAATTTTCCATTTATCAAATATACCATTTTGTTTAGGACATAGATCACTTTAGTGCCATTTTTGTATATTCTTCTTTCAGTATAAGTACACTTTTTGATAAACTTTTGTGAGACTTCTGATAAAACCGCTTTCATTGAAATATGTGTTGTAAAAGTACTAAGATAGCTGGAGAAGCTATAACTGCATCTTCAATTTTCCCTTACTTCCAAAGATAGTTTTGTTTACTTATTTGAGTACTTGGAAGTCCATGGTTTATAGCATTTAATTTGTTTTACTTTATAAGAGGCAAGTGCCAGGTTAGTAAGCAGTTGCAGAGTTTTGCCAATTCAGCTTTTGTTTATATAAACCAAATTAACTAAGGACCAGTGGTTTTTCTTATGTTTTTCTTTATGAGCCAAATACTATGTTTTTCTTTATCTTCTTTCATTATGTATTTCTTTATGTCAATTTCTACCAGCCATCTGCAAAACTAAGACTGTTTATGTGGCATAGTTATTGGCAGTAGTTATTTTAAGTAACACATGCAGTCAGGTTGTTTTGACCTTCAGGGTTTTTCTCAAAATTGTATTGTTGATAAGTAATAGATTTGAGTATAATTTGGCGATATAGATTTTGTAATGTTTCTTTAAAGTTATTACATGTAGTCAGGATTAACACATTGTGGATGACTGTTGGTGGGAAAGCATAGTAAAATAAAACTGATTCACCAGAACTGGTTTCATCGTCCTTTTTTACAGAACCCTCCAGCCCCTCGCCCGGGCCCAGGGTCTACACAATGAAACTATTAAATAGTTAACTAATATACTAAACAATAACACAATATTGGGTTGACGTTGTGGCAACGTTGAGACAACTTTCAGTAGACAAAGTCACGTGTTTGTTGCATTCTTTTGAAAACTATCTTATAAAGCTACAGGCAACGTTGTTTATACGTGCAAACAACGTGGTTATTTTGTTGCCTCATTAAGTTGTAAGGACGTACAGGGTAGTCGACAAAGATTGCTTGCTACAACGTTACTTATAACAAACAAACAAACACGTTCAGGCAACGTTGTCATAAGTTTATTTAAGTTGTCATAAGGTCATTGAAAACGTGTCTGAAAAGTGACGACAATGTGGTTTTTACATTGCGTCCTTACGTTTGAAAGACGTAAAGAGGAGTCGAAAAAAGTTTTGTTGTTGCAACGCTAAATTAATAACGTTACCTACACAAAGTCTGACTTCATATCAACGTTGTGAGAACGTTAAACTATTAGCTGGGAATTGTAGTTGTATTTTTTTGACCTTTTCCGACCTTAACTTAAATTGCCGTTGGTCACACAGTGCAATTTGTTCAGACAACTTGGAGACAACCAACTGGGCTGTATGCACAAGGAACACTTTTGCAACACAAGAAACATTCTTCCAGCTGTAAATCATTGGGCTATTAAGGAAAATAAGGAGAAAACTGAAACGAATTTCCTTGTTGGAGAGTGCCTTGAGATGGTTGCCTGTAATTGCCTCGTTTGAGGTGGCCTTTCCGATATCCCTGATCAGAAAACAATACTATGCTGTTTTTGTGTCGGCAGGCAGTGTTTCAGACGGCGATAAACTGCATTTGGACGAGAAAAGACGAGACTTGTGGCTGAGAAAATGGCGGAGTCAGAGTTACGATATGAAGGTCACTATCTAAAGTCGTACGAGTCTTTCCTTGCGTATTCAGACAAGTACGGACGGCAGGAAACTTGGACCAACACTGTTCTCCTCGACATGATCGTTCCTCATCTCCCAAACTTGGACCAAGAAAGTGAACTCCGTGTCTTAGGAGTAGGTAGTGGAGCGGGTAAGCGTTTCCTCCAACGACGTTGAATAAATGAAATGCTAGTTGTCAATGCAAAGGGCTCAAGGAAACATTCATTAAGGATTAATGTTGTATAACTAGCTTTTGTGCTGTATCCAGAAACACTGCCATTTATGTCCAGTGCAGTAACCAGAATTTTGTGTTTTTCCCCAAAGGACATATTTTGGGAACGGTATGTGTGTGTGTGTGTGTGTGGGGGGGGGGGGGCTGTTGTTGTGTGGAAGCTTTAATTTGTGCATTATTTGTCGATCTTATTTTGGGGTGTAAAAGGCCTTGGGCTAGTCTCCCCCTGCTGCCCCAACCCACCCGCTGGTTACACTACTGGGCGTTTCTTTAACCCTGCGAGAATAATTACATCAAATTGAACTAATCATCTGAAGGGTAGGTTATGCCGACAGCAAAAAGGAAACCATGTTGTTTGCACTAATAAAAAAAAATTGCACTAATAAAAAAAAAATCTTCTTGGAGTTATTTTTTCTCTTTTGCTTATTCTTCTGATTGGCTGGCAGTCAGCAATCAGAACGAACCCCGTCCAAAAGAAAAGCGCTGGTATCTACAGTTCCCGAAAGCAGAAACTTAAAAAGTGTATATATTTTTCGTCACAAAAATATAAAACATTTTCCAAATTTGTTCGCTTGTGGAAGCTATTTTTGCAATATTTACACCCAAACACGGGAATAGACCTTATGCATTGACGTCACCCAGCCGCCATCTTAGAGGTAAAACGGTGACGAAACAATGGAAGCGCACAGATTTGTACGCGCGGCGCACAGGATTGGCCAATGAACAACCTCATTTTGACCTCTAGGTGAGGGCGCCCTACTGATATGACGTCATGTGCATAAGGTCTATTGCACCTCAAGGAATGATGTACTGTAATAACCACCCAAATGGGTCTACTGGCAATACCAACTGGCAATATCACATTAGGTGTATTAAAATATCACCGCGTGCCATAGGAAGGTCAGACGGCTGAACGACATTTTTCCGGAACTCAAGTAAAACTTTGTTTGCTCCAGCAGAAGGTCATAAGCGCTGATAAAATTGAAAAAAATAATAAACAATAGGGCATCATGACAGTTGTATTAGTTTGCTGGAATTACTATCCAAACATGTTTTTTTCATTCCTTAACTGAATTTAACTTTCCTACATGACAGAAAAACGACCAAACTTTCACACCTATAGTTTTTTTGAATCACAGTAGTTGCTTACGACCTTTCGCCGGTTACACATTTGTCACGTCCATCTTCCGGGCACACGGCAATATAACTATTGTTAGGGGGCCTATATACGACATCAACTCAGTGAATGGCATTGACCGACTTTATGACATGCACCCCCCACGGGCGGAAGTCCCGGGAGGGGGCCGCGGTAAGAGACGATAAGGAGGGGCCGTCTGCCTCCCGGATTGTCCCATTGTCAGACAAGATGATCTGTACTACTATTTTTTATTTTTTTTTATTAAATAGGGTACTTGAAACAGTCGGTCAGTATTTTGTTGCATGTATGTATTTAATGAATATTCATACTACAACGTTTTAAACGTCAAAAGTCTTAGGATAAAAACCTGACCCAGCCTTTTATATATATTGTTTTGGTTTTAATTAGCTGCCATTAATCCGTGACGATTTTTTTTCGTCCAAGATATCAAATTAAAGCATACATTTTTCCTACCCCGCAAAATTAGCCATTTAAAATATATTATTGTTGTTATTATTATTATTATTTCATGTTATTACAGCATGCAATAGAAAGATGACATTTTCATTTGTGCCGGTAACTCCTCGAGTCTGGCTACGTCCCGTAGCCTTAGATCTCAAGGGTCTTTCTCTAGGATCCTCGCTGTTCCAAAAAGTGCCGCCTTCTGTAACAGATCTACCCTCATATTTATCCCTATTTCCTCTAGATGTTTCCCCAGTGCTTTCGGAATGGTGCCAAGTGCTCCAACCGCCACAGGGACTACTTTCACTTTCACCTGCCAAATCTTACGAAGTTCCCTGG
This sequence comes from Pisaster brevispinus, assembly GCA_023634235.1. Taxonomy (NCBI): domain Eukaryota; kingdom Metazoa; phylum Echinodermata; class Asteroidea; order Forcipulatida; family Asteriidae; genus Pisaster; species Pisaster brevispinus. Next base: position 17,603,648 of record JAMKCF010000008.1, read on the forward strand.
CCAGGTCTTGGTACTTTTGGATCTTTTCCGTCTCCTTCTTAGCGACCCTTATATCACCCGGCACAGCTGTCAATGAGATGACACATCTTCTTCATCTTATCTAAGACTACAACAACCGGACGCCTATGTTCTATAACATGATCAGTCTGAATGTTAAAGTCCCAGAGGATCTTGACCTGGTCGGTCTCTACAACTTTATCCGGAACATGCTCGTACCATTTTGCAGTCACTTGGACACCATTCTTTTTACACAGATCCCAGTGAACCACTTTGGCCAACTTGTCATGTCTTCCTTTGTACTCCGTCTGGGCCATCATACTACATTCACTGACAATATGAAATACAGTCTCCTCCGACTTATTACACATTCTGCACATAGGAGAGACGTTTGCTTTCTCTATCCTTGCCTTCATTACATTTTGTCCTTAGAGACTGGTCTTGCACCGCAGTAATCAAGCCCTCGGTTTCCTTCTTAAGATCTCCGCTCTTTAACCAATTCCAGGACTTGCTGCTGGCAACTTCTTCAGTGCATCTCAGGAACCGGCCATGAAGTGGTTTGTTCCGCCAATCTTGATGTCTTTCCTCTTTCCTTTCCCTCTTGTACTCCTTCGGCCCAACTTCGCCCGCCTTGTACTTCTGCGCAACTTTCAACAAGTTCTCCTCAGTCCTCCTAATATGACAATGTAAGCTCCTGCGCTCGATGTTGACGCTGTCTGCCAGACTTAGCAACCCCCTACCGCCCTCTGACCTCGGAAGATAAAGTCTGCTCACATTCGCCCGCGGATGAAGCATACCATTCATGGTCATCAGTTTTCTCGTTCTCCTGTCCATGACATCTAGATCTTCCTTAGTTCACTCGACAATACCAGCACTGTACCTCATCAAAGACACGGCCCATGTGTTAATTGCCTTAACTATGTTCCCCCCGTTCAGTTTCGACTTCAAACCTTTCTTTACCCGTCTGATATACTCTGCCCTCAACCTCACCTTTGATTCTTCGTGAAGGACATGGTCCGACTCAAGTACACCAAGATACCGATAACTCTCTTCCTCACCCAAAGCCCTCATCTGTGCACCATCTGGCAGAACGATACCGTCGGAATGTACCCTCTTTCCCCTCTTCATGGTCGTTGGAGCACATTTCTCCAGACCGAACTGCATCCCGATGTCATCGCTGAAAATCCTGACGGTCTGCACCAAAGAATCGATCTCCGCCTCATTCTTTGCAAACAACTTCAAATCGTCCATAAAAAGCAGATGGTTGATCTTACATCCGTCCTTCTTCATTACATAACCTGCACTCACCTTCCTCAGAATCATCGACAGGGGCATCAGTGCACAAAAGAAAGATCACATTTTCTTTTGTGCCGGTAACTCCTCGAGTCGGGCTACGTCCCGTATAGCCTTAGATCTCAAGGTTCTTTCTTAGAATCCTCGCTGTTCCCAAAAGCGCCGCCTTCTGTAATAGATTTACCCTCACATTTTTCCCTAATTATTATTATTATTATTTTTTTTGGTCGTCGTCGTCGTCGTTGTCGTCGTTATTATTATTATTATTATTATCATTATGTTTCTTTTTAAACGTTCAGTCGGCCCAAACATGGGCAATGCATCTTTAACTGCCTGAAGTAAATAACTATAAATATTCTAAACTTCAATGCAAACTGTTATGCTGTTCTTTATAGGGGAAATAGAGTTTCCTTTTTTGACTGCACTACTGAAGAAATATCCGATCATCACTAACTGTGCAGTTGACCCTGCTGAAGATCAGATTATCCAGTACAAGGAACTGGCACAATCCAAGGCACGCGAACTACACGGTGTGAAGTTTGACTGGCGTCAGCAAACCCTGGAGCAATACAGAGATACTGACGGGGATGGAACCAAGTTTCATTTCATCAGCGCTATTCACTCACTGTACTACGTTGATGACGTAGACAGTTCTTTGATGTATCTGTACGACCTTCTGGAACCTGGTGGCAAATTGCTAGTCATCATCCTCTCAGGTAAATACCACATACACTGGTCTGATGCTCAGTGGGGAGGTCTCGACCGAGGTCTCCCCCTCCTCGGTAAATTAGGCTCGGTCTCGGACTTTGAGGTCTTGACTGCAATACAGCTAAAAATGCTACCTGGTTATTCCTTGAAGTTTCGAACTTTGTGTGAGGTATCTTTTGATGCACTTACCTACGAGGCTACTCGTCCAGTGGCTAGACGGAATTATCAGCATATGTTGCTAATTCGCTGCTTTTTAGGTAGATCCGAACTCAGTTGACTTGAATATCTAAGACGGTGACTTATATTTTAAAGAATTGGGAGGATTAGTCGTTTAAATTAGCAAACGAAAAAGTGATAAAGTAAGTAAGATACTAAAGTCATCACTCAGATTTGTCTTGTGCTCCACTATAGGCTATGTCCTTGTGTATAAAGACCTTGTGCAAAAGCGCGTTTTATAGCCGAAACCAGAGCTCAAGCTGAAGTCAAGGTTTCCGAAAAGGGTCTTAAAAGACAAAACAAAAGACGAAACAATCCTACACTACGAAACAATCCTTCACTACCAATGTTTTGTATTTGTTGTGAATAACTATCTTGAATAAATTGTCTTTTTTTCAGACGAAAGTGGTTGGTTTAAGCTCTGGAGCAACGTTCCTGATTCGCTGAAACGGGATATGCGGTACTTTAGCCTTGCTGTATTGCAAAGTCCATTCAATCAACGGAACATTCCCTACATCCAAAGTCATCACAACTCCGAAGTGGATATTACCAAGTGCTTTGACAAGACGTCTGAAGACGGGGAACTCTTGCTTGACTTCCTCGTCCATGTGAAGGAGTTTAAAAAGAAGGCAACAGCCTCTCAGTATAAGGAGGTGATGGAGTATTTGGCCAGCGGCGATTGCTCTAAGAAAGACGGGAGTAAAATTTTCATGAGTAATGGCTGGGATGCAGTCATCGTTACTAAGCTATCTGAAAAGTGAACCCAAATCTGAAAGAACTGAACATGAAGTAGAATGCATGAGAGTAGAATGCATTAAAGTGAAATAGCCAAGTTTTGTTTGCTGGTCTGGTTTTTTTTGTGGTTTTTTTTTTTTGGGGGGGAGGGGGGTTTGCTGAAAATGACCGGGGAAACCTATGTTTCATAAGTTGTAAATTATACAGAATTGTATCCAAAAGAAATCAATGCCCCAATTGGATTGGAATTCGGAGCACAGTAGCAAAACAATTGCTAACTTTGGCAGTTTTGAGAACGATTGTGATTAAAACTGACTCCAATTGTAAAATTTACAATCATCCACCACTGCACCACTCCAGCATCCACACAAGGGATTTAAAATCTATGACACAAATTGATCTTTTTCAATATGGCTCTTTTGCATTCATTCTTTCACAACTTACTGGAAAAAGTAGTTAGAAAGTTGCTATCTCCCCCCCCCCTATATAGCGGACTATATATTATACAAACTTCTTCTGATATTGCCTTCTTTTTTAATCAACCTCATTCAGCCCACGTTAATTTCCCATATGGGGGACAAAATGTCTTTCCCTATGACACCGGAATCAACACAATAGCAGTCTAAATATTATTTCGAGGTGTGTAAATAACGACTTTTGAACCTGCAGCTTCCTGCCAGATTCACCTTTAACCTTTAACCCTTTTTCTTTCTTTTTTCTTTTTTCTTTAAGACATAGGGCCTATTTGGTGTGCAAAACCAAATTGTTGTTGAGATCAACTTCGAATCATAATTTGCAACTATCATCTTAGAGGTGTTTTCTTGGTTGATAAAGCTCACATTTTGTTTTATTCTGATTTTTTTTCCCCCGCTTAATTGTCAGAAATATTTTGTCCTAAGCTGAACTAAGAAGTTGCCTCATTTATACGGGAAAAATCATACACTGCTCTTTGTTTGCAAAAAAACCCATAAAAACATTTATGGTTTTACAGGTCTTAACACAAAAAAACTCGGGCGCTTGGAAACCATTCTGTGGGTTTAAGGAGTCCTTTCTTTTAATAAATAAGTTAAACCATATATATGATATTTTACCACAGTTTAATAAACTGTTACAAATTAAAAGTATCATAATAAAGTAAAAGTAACATCTTTATACTAGTTATTGTTTTTGTTAATCGGCTTTGTGGCAACACCGTCGCATAACTATTTTAAGAACTCTGCGACTCTTCTCCGCTTGCTTGAGCGTAATTTGTTTTACCACTGAATTATCGCAGTATTTGCAAAACCTGTGGTGTTGGTCTTGTTTTTAAAAGAAATCAGAGGTATTGCCGATTTGTTGTTTTTATCAACTCTACATCTTAATAAAGGAAAACCGTCTCTATAACTTAATACGCTTGTTGTCTTAAGTAAAGTTTATCTTAAACAGCTAATCTCTAAACATTTTGCTTTTAGTGTCTTTTGCTTGTTATGTACAATTTATCTTTGTTCAGTACATTTTGTCGGGGCAAACCGCCTCTTATACTTATTATTATGTATGACACCAAACAAAAAGACCCCTAAACCATAAAGGTAGCATAGACAAACCAAGCTGTACAGATGGCCGGACGGAGGGGATGGAGGCTGTGAAAGTTTGCCGCTCTCTCTCTCTTACGTGCTCTCGTAGAGCCAGCAACAAGAAAAATTGTACACTCCTTACACTCCACTGGTCTTTTCATTTAACCAGGTATTATTTTGGTGTTGTTTGCTCTGACCACATGTTTTGCATGTTGACGAGATTATATAATCCCGATGTGTTCAGGCGCTATGTTATTTGCTTTTCACAAAGAGAACCTATTAGGTTCCTTAGAAAGGCCTTACAAGCCTAGAGGGCTACGGCACTGAAACTAAAGACCTGATGCTCCATAAATACAATTAAGAGTTTCCTAATATTTCTTTATTGTTCTAATTAAAATAACGTTACTTTATAAAAATATTTTTTTAAATGTCAGCATTTTATATAAAAAGAAACCATGTCTTTTTTTCAAATTAAGTCTGCTGAGCAATTTCAATTCAATTCAATTCAATTTCGGTTTATTTTTAAAAATACATCACCAAATGGAAAGTCAAATACTAAAGAAATTTGGTTTACAATATTACAATTTTAAAAATGTCTTATATTAAATACAATATTAAGAAGATTACTGAGTAAAAAGACATTTAATAAACTGATTTAAGCATCTGAATTAAGCATCTGAAACATTGATGGAACTGGCGAGTTTCTGTATCTTTTGGTTCTTATTTGTAAGTGTCCCAATTGCCTAGTGTTTCTTAAAGTATGTTCGGACAAATAAAAAGATTTTCGTTCTGCCGGTAGGAGGTGGCGGTGTTTATCGGAAGTGAGCAGTGATTTAGCAAATTTTAGAACCAGGAGTTCACGTCTGTCTTTCAACGATTCAAGCCTAAACAAATTCTTGAGATGCCCTTTTATGAACCTTCTCAATATTATGAGCCTGGATTTCAGTGATTCCTGATGACCGCACAGCAACACCAGATTCTAGTATTGGACGAATGTAGAGCTTGTAAATAACAACAAGGTAATTGACTTGAACTTGATTTTTCTTTAATTTACTGAGTATGTAAAGTCGTCGTGAAGCCATACTGACAATCTGTTGAACTTGTTGGTCCCATCTGAGATTATTTTGAATGGTAATCCCAAGAAGCTTCAGTGATGTAACAGCTTCAAGTTGCACATCATTGACTTGCAGCTGAATAGCTGAAACTGGATTTCGGAGAAAAGAAATCTGCATTACCTTGCATTTGGAAGGGTTCAGTTTCATATCATTTACATCACACCAATGGCACAAGTTCATTAAAGCGAGATTGTAAGTTTGACTGTTCACCTCTGGGAACAATCTCAACCACACTGAGATCATCAACATACTTCCATCGATGTTGGATATCAAGGGCAACATCATTAACCATGGCCGAAAAAAGGATAGGTCCCAACTTGGTGCCCTGTGGAACACCACATGTCAGTCTCAGTGGGGTTGAGATTGCACCGTGATACCGAACACTTTGGGTTCGATCTTCCAGAAAACTACATATGGTTGGGAGGATGGCTGGATTAACTCCTAATTGGAATAACTTTTCAACAACAGTTGTATGATTGACATTGTCAACAGCTTTACTAAAATCAACAGTGCACAAATTGACTGAATTTGAACCCTTATCAATATTCCTATGTATTGTATCCATCATATCAACAAGGTAATGTGAAACTGAACTACCTTTTACGTTACCAAACTGCTGCGGATCAATAATATGTCTAATGTCACTCATCCAATCAGCTTAAAACCCTTCAAAAATTCTTGCAAAAATTAAGGTTATGGAAATTGGCCGTAAATTATCAAAACTGGAAACCTTTGTGATGTTTGGCACAGGACACACACACAAGCATTTTTCCATTTGGTTGAAAAACAACCAACTTCAAGGCATGAATTAAATATATGTGTTATTGGCTCTGATATTTCATATATAGGCAAACTCTTTCAAAAGACGAATTGGACAATCATTTTGGTGAGTGGTTTTAGACGCATTGAGTTGACGTAGATGCTTATAGACCTGATAACGATAAATCATATGGTGGCGGGGATGGGCAAGACTTATGTATCAAGACACAGCTTTGTATAATAGCCTCTTTGTGAAAGCTTATTGTAAATTAGTGTTTTCTGATAAAAGCTTGTTCCTGCAAAGACAAAGTACTTCCTACAGCGTTACTCGCTCTCGTGGGCTGTCGCTGTCATCAGTCTGGTTGCGACATTGCATTGTCTATCCAATGGAACCATAGGGTGTGTATCACTGTTGGTAATTACTCCAAAAGTTAATGACCGTTAAAACTTACTTGGTAAAGAGCACTGGAGAGCTGTTGGTAATATAAAACATTGTTAGAAACGAGACCCTTTGAAGTGTCGTATTATTACTATTTAGAGAAAGAGGTAATTTTTCGAAAAAATTGAATTCGAGAAATGTTAGAGGCATGAAGCGTTTTCTTAGGCATCTGAAAGCACACAATTCTACGCAACAAGTGTATTTGTTTCTTTATTTATTTTCTTGCAACTTTGATGAACAATTGAACCCAAATTTTTACAGGTTTGTTAGTTTACGCATATTTTTGGATACACCAAGTGAGGATACTGGTCTTTGACAATTACCAAAAGTGCACCCTGCCTTTAATAGATTCCAACTCATGTTCGTTCAATCACTACGAACGCCAATAGCTCGCCTGGGCTTGGCGACACTTCCAGACTTTCGAAGTTCAACAGACTGTTCAAAATAATGTACAGTAGCTAAACGAATAGTTTGTTCAGTTATATGTTTTTCCCATAGATGTGCACTTATTTACTATAGTAACAATACACATATTATTTTTAAAAATGTAACATATGTTTTTAAATACAGTTTAAAACTAGTTAAATGAGTGACAAGGTTTGAAGAAAATGTAATGATTTATGTCAACTGTACGACCTATTTTCTAAAACAATTTTGGTTGCCTCATTGGAATATTAAAAACATGAAAAGTATATTTTCTTGCCTAGTTAGGCATGGCATTGTTAAATTATTGTGTCTGCGTAACACGACCCACCCACATTACACTGTAGCCCTTCTCGCCTAAAATATGACGTCACGGCTTGCCCCACGGCCTTCTAATAATATGAATAAAAATGACTCTATAGCGAGAGGGCATTTGGAATGGGTTGTAATTGAACGCAACAATGGTACGTGACAGCTTGAAGCCTTTGTTTCAGTGATGTTTTTAAGCTGAGTATAATGTGCATGTGCATTAACTCGCAGCATTATCTATGGTGTGTGATTCCAAACAAATGTGTGCAAAGCCGCATAGTGGGAGAATTGCGAAAATAGAGGGACCAGTTTTCTTTGGTCACGTGGTTTCTGGACGCCATTTTCGGTCTAAATTTAGCCCAACCCCAGGGTCCCCAGGGAGAACAGTTTTTTGATAACTGATGGGGCTGTCCTGGTTAAACAAGACGAAATAAGTAAATCAATAGATAAATAATCAACCCAATATACAGTCTAGTCTGGCACCCCTATGTGCGCACAGGCGTTTCTTTGACCGAAAATGGCTTCTAATCACAAGTTGGCGCAACTCCCAGAGGTGCAATATTTGTCAGAAGACGATTATTTCTTTGCTGTACTTTCCTTCACAATTTTGGGAAAAAACACCAGTTTTTTCAAGATTTTAATCAGACTTCAAAATACACAGTTTTTAAACTTTATCATAAACAGCACAAACATTTATCATTATATACTAATTACTTTTATTTAATTGATAGAAAGCGACAAACAATCGACTCATCGTTGTAAATACAATTTTCGTCGTGACACGCCAACAGGTCGTACACGGTGCGGATTCACTCCAAAGGCTGATCGTCTCACTCAATGTTAATGTGGATGGTCATGTAATCTGCCATGCCCAATGTTCCATCTGGAAACAATAACAAGAAAGTGAAAAGCACCATTATCATTAAATTGTAAAATTCTGCTTGTTGGGGATGTGTGTTTTGTTATTATTACCTGTTTTTTTTTTTTTTTTAGAAATTTAAAATGACGTGCTCGGCCGCTGGTTACCACACCGTTTTTTGTGAAACAACCACACGTGGTTTATAATGCGGTATTAGTGCACGGAAGGGGAAAACATTAAAACAATGAACATATTTGTCAAAAGGTTCGGCAACACTCTTGAGAACATTATCAGTTTTATATTTTAAGACTTCAAAAATGTATTTTAAAAAAAACCAACTAAATATCAGTTTGAACAAATGTTTTGATGAGCCTATAGTAATCTTGACAGAAGACAGGGAAATGCATTGTGTAACTATTGCCAGGTTCATAAATTTACAGAAGGTTTTAACTTCTGAAGGGCTGATTACACCTTGCCATTTTTACGGAAATAAATATCGTTAATGCGACAATAACCGTACTACCTTTGCTTACATCACTCCAGATGCTTGCGTTCTGTTTGCTGTACAGTATAGTTGGATAACTGCCGTACGTTTGCTCCCATGAGCAGATGCCTTCTGATGACTCGACCACCACCAGCCATCCACTGTCAAACATACATCCGGCGTGGTTTCGACTGATGTAGAACCGCCGTTCAGAGAAGCTGATAAAGTATGTACGTGAAAACGTACAGAAAACCAATAATGAAATTTGATATTGTTACGAAGGACAGAACTAAACAGACAAGACAGACTGAAGACGCAATTGAGTGACTCAAATAATTAGGCGGAGGACGCATTAAATTAGAGAGAAAATAAATATTAATGCTTGTCTCTCATTTCTGGATTCGATAATTACAACTAAACCATTACAAATTAACAATTGATGTATACAAGAAAAATAAGTACATGTAAGTTAAAGAAATAGGTGTGATACCGGTATCAACGTAACGGGGGTGTGCTGCGTCATGCCCATCAAAGTTCTTATGCTGGTGAACGAGGGGAAGCTCGGCTGCTCGGCAGGGGTACATGGACACTCCGGTCAGCGGTAGTCATCCTCTGAAGACAGGTGGAAATCGGACAACCAGTCATCGGGAACGGTGACGGGAGAACCCACGGCAGGAGCGGGGTGATGGTGAGAGAGAGTCCCTCGGCAGGAGCAGGGAGGCGACGGGTTAACATCCGTCCGTAGAACCCAGTTCAGTCCAGTCCATATTGGGCGTGGCTCGTGATGGCTGGAGAGCAGCAGTCATACGTCACGTCAGCACACCAAGTGAAAAATAACGCTCTGGCCCGATTTAGGCATGCACGCCCGTTTTAAGAAACTATGTAACATTCCTAACATTTCTAGAAACCAGACTATTTTGAATGGACGGAGAGTTATAAAAACAAGGATAAGCCGTGATTACAAGTCTAAACCGCACTCGTAACAATATTATATATACCTTTCTATTGTTTATAAATAAACAGCGCCGGTTGGCATGGACTGCCAAATGTTAGCAAACATTCAATCGTGTTAACCTCATTATGTTGTGTCCGAATTCAACATTTCAGCAAACTATTAATGAACAAAAATACATCCCATGATTGGTTGCTTTGTTTCCAACATCAGCACTATTTTGATTATTTGTGCAATACTGCTACAAACTGTGGCTATCTGTTTTTGTTTTGCATTTGTGGCTTCCCATAGTTTTCCAGCCGTTGGTTGGCAAACATTTCACCCCTAAAATTAAAGCAACGACAGGCCGCGGGGATTTTGGGTGTGCTCTTGGACGTTTGTAGGGATCCTAGGTTGATTGGGTGTCTGGTGTGTGGACGATTTTGGTGATTCTTTTGTGGAGTGTGCCAGAAGTGGAATGATGTTGTTCATGCCGGTATCTTGTAGTACTGTGTTGTGTCTGTTGATCTCTGATCCTTCTCTGATGCGTCTTTGGTGCTATTTGTCGATCTTGGCGATGAGCTGTGAGTCGTTCCACTGGATGATATTATCTGTTTCACGCGATTGTTGTACGATGGCCGACTTGTAGAATTCTCCCCGTCCGGGTGTGCGATGTGTTTCTTGAGTCTTGTCTTGAGACTTATTCCTGTTTCCAGCTGACACCTTTCCGCATTTACACGGAATACAGTAGACACCAGTGTCTTGGGGATATGCTCCAACCCTCAACCCCCCCCCCCCCCGGTAAGTGTATGTGTCCCCCACACGGGAAATAGTAAACACAGGCTGATGAAGGAAATTAATTAAGAAGAGGGCGCTATCAGACAACACTTTTACACAAAATTCGCACTTTACAGACTATCATCGTCCGTTTTGTTATGTCCCCGGGTGAAATGTGGGTACAGGCACACAAACTGTTGTGGGGACTTTTAAACAATGACACAAAGGTCCTCACACCGTTTTTCTTTGTTAATCTACTGCCATGGGTTCCCCACAAGGCAATTCTATAAGAGGGGGAAAATAGAACAATAGCAAGTCCCCACGACAAAGAATAGGTGTACACACACCCACACTCCCACGTGTGTAAACACTGGCAATCGTGGACCCTTCCCTTTGTTCAACCCTTTGTGATAGCAACCGTGGACCCCCATGTTTTCCTTTGTGATAGCAACCGTGGACCTATTGTCCCTTTTGTTATATGTTCCCGGTTTGAATGTGTTTACCTACCCAGTCTCACTTAGCTCCGCTCGCCCTGTTCTAAATGCTGACTCCTTATTTATTTGATAATACTCATAATTGTTATTTAAAGTTTGAAGCACGTAGTCAGCTTAAAGCAATAAATTCGCGACATACCTCTGCTTCACGAATCCGGTGGAAGAGAAAACATTTGTTTCTGCCGTTGGTGTCAGGTCACCCCATGGAGAGGATACAAGACGCTCCTTGGCGAACCAGCTCAAGATTTCTGAGTCTCTTCCTTTGAAAACCAACTCAACTTTGACCTCAGCGTGATTATACAAGGACAGCTTGACCTGGGTTGCGATTCAAACAATTGTTTTACAGGGTTGTTTGACGTAAGAACAGGGGTTTGTTTATCTCAAGAAGCTCTTGTGAAATTTATATATCATGTTTGGACAGAGTTGTCGATTCCTTTGATAAGAGATACCGCGTTTGTTCTACATTTTTAAATGTATTAAACAGGAATGGTAGTGCCAATATAGTCGCAGTTTACAAGCGTTCATGTTTTGCGCGATCAACCATAATATACACGAAATAACAAAACCTGTGAAATCATGGCTTTGTGTGAGTCGGGAGAAAAGAGTGAAAAACCATGCACAATTTTCAGCATAATTAAACCCATTGTCCTTAGTTCTGGTCGTATAAAAACCGAAAGCAGCTGTTGCATTTTTAAAAAAAGGTTTTCAGATACAATGTTCTCGAATATGACTTCATTTAAGAGTTGTTATTTCGTGTATATTATGGTTGATCATTCAAAACATGAACGGTTGTAAAATGTGACTATTTTGGCACTACCAATCCTGTTTTGAATACATTTAAAATGTAGAACAAACGCGGTATCTCTTATCAAAGGAATCGAAAACTCTGTCCAAACATGATATATAAATTTCACAAGAGCTTCATGTAAGAGTTAATAAATGTTTAACAGACAAATAGTTTTAGTATTCTTTTTAAAATCAGTAAAATTTCTGACTTATAAACAACTGTGTTTGTTATCCTTATCGATTAGAAATCAACAAAAGTAGCCAGTATCGAAAACTTTGAGTCTCCAAAGACCGCCCGTGGACGACCGTTTGAAATTTGCTGGTGTCCGTTTGAATTATGCCATTCCCCGCTAGATATTCGATGTTTTTGGTGAATATACCGTAACATACGTTTTCTCACTAGGACTTTATTCCTCTGAAACTTTCACAAGTAAATTTATTGCATCTGAATAATGTTGCCTAAATATGAGCATTACGTCGACAAAATCCAAACAATGACCTTAACTGTAAAAAAAATAAAAATAAAAAAATAGTTTACAATTTGCACAATTTCAACAAATCGAAAAGGTTATCTCAATTTGTGCGTGCTAGTCTTGTGTACTGAATAATCGTAGTTGCTACAAGATAACATGCCCTTTGAGATGCTGTGCGTGCAAACATTACGAATAAGTTCCCGTTATTATAAAGAAAATTAACTCACCCGTTTGATGTTTAATTGCCCACTGTTCCAACTATTGAACAATGTTTCGTTCCGATAATTCCCACTACACCCCAAATCTCCACCCCAGGTGGCGTTTGTCCAAAGATCATACAGCTTAATTCCCGTCCCAGCAACCCCTTTGAAGACCAGTTGCCACTCTGCCCCTGTATAGGAAAGGAACGTGACGCACATTGTGAAAATGTTGCTTGTCTTCTGTTGCCGTCAAGGACGGCTATTACGATTAACATGCAGGCTGGAGTGAAGCGTTTTCGTAGGGGCGAGGGCGCTGTTTCGTCATTTTGGTTTATTTCTTAAGTTTGAATGATTTATTTATTATTCAAATATTATAACCACGCAACACTGGTGGTGTTGTCACAAAAAGACTGTGTAAATCGCAAGACCCAGGTTTGAACCCTAACGGGTTTTTTATATATTTTTTATCTTACCATGTATGGAAAATGACTATTTATATCTAAAATAAAGAACAATTCAAGTAGATCAGTCAAGGCATTGCTGCACCAAGGCATTGCTGCACCATTTTTCTCTTATGTTTAGCATCTGTCACTGGTTAATATTTGAAATTATTTACCGAAGCACAACCATAAGAAATCAAACTTACCATGAGGATTAGTGCAGGGAGATGCTGATATCGCATTACAAGGTGCAGCACGTGTTGAGTCAAGCTGAGCGTCACATCCCAACTGACAACAAAAAGGCAAAAAAACAACACATTATTGTGACACTCCACATCCTACCAAAATGAACTTATTTCCTCCCCGGATGTCGGGAGTTTTTGTTTGTTTTTATTTTTCGGGGGGGGGGTTGGTCTTCAAGTAAATATTTCTTAACTTTATCAAGGCTGATGCTTCGGTTGTCTTCACTTTTATTATCATTTCAATGAAAAATGTCCTATTTTAGTCTGGAGCGCAAAACTTGTTAGGGCAATTGTCACAGAATTACGTTTAAACAGATTGGTCTTTGTCACCGTACTTTATATGCAACATTATATTATTATCCTTGACGAGTATGCCATTTGCAAATTAAGTTATGACATCTAATTAGAAAATGACTTGCCTCGTCACAGGTGAACGCTCGATTTTAAGCCACTACCAGTTTTTACATACTAGCAACCACCAGAAAATACTGACCCTATAGCTCTTATTTTCCAATAGATAGAGTCCTATTGAAACTGGGGAAAAATTACAAGTCTCTAACACCACGTTAGTGCTGAACAAGATCACTATTTTGGATACTCTTTCAGAGTGAAATTTTAGTCACGATGTCATCAGCATCAAATCAAGTATTTAATAGTCTTTATAGTATACAGTACATGTCACGACACTGAGGCGTTTTAAAGAGGCGTCCCAAGTTCAAATTCAGTTTTGTGATCCGCTCATTTTCCATTAGACAGAGTCCTTATAAAGTGGGGAAATAATTACAAGCTGTTTGATACCCTTCAAGTGAATATTGTTTTCACAATAAAAAACGTTCGATGACGTCAACTTTCAAACAATATTATGGTCTGTTCATTTTTTGTACGGAGAATTTTCACTTCATTCCTGAATTCTGATAATATTCAATCAAACGGCATTGATTTTGAGCCTGTGACCAGCTCAGAAATTCCTCTTTGAAATGTACAGACTTGATACGGTTCTATCGTATTTCCAGACAACCCTAGTTTTTATGGAAATTACTTGTAGCAAAATAATTCTAGCGCGTAGCTATAAAGTCATCTGCTCGAGATTGTCGAAGGTCTGTGTGAGTTCGATTCCCGACTGAGGTAAGGGTATTTTTCCCCGGTGTGGGTTTTTTTCTCTCCGCATGTCTAAAATTTCCTTTCAATAACTATATACACCGAGTTAAACAATAATTTGACAAAAACACCAATTACCTCAGATGCCGTATAGGTGTAGATGGACCCAGGCTGCTCGACCAATCTCCCACCTGCACAAACATCAAGGTATGAGGCACAGTTCAAGTCGCATTCTTGATCTCCAGGCCGGTAATTTGCAGATTTACATCTAGGTGAATCCTTCAGGCAGGCCTGGTAACACAGCTTTTGATTCTTGGTGGCGTTTATGGTCGTGTAGTTCCGGTTAACCAATGTATAGTCAATGATACCACACCATGAATTCACTTTCCCGCAAACCGAAGGTATTCGTGACACCGTGTAAAGAGTAAGCAAGATTCGGAGATATACAGAGATGCCGTGCTCCATGTTTTAAATTTTTTTTTTTTAACCCAAAGTATTCCTACACCATGGTTGGTAAATACACCATTGGTAATAATGTGAGTTTCACCTAAATGTTCATACACAATTAGTTTCAAAGCAATTGCTCACACACAAAAAAGAAGTAATATAACGGAATACTAATTTGACAGCACGGTGATCACCTTCTAATGTCTAACGCTGGTTGTCTTTTATTGCAGACTGCGGCGAAGCAAGCAGTGACGTATTATGTAGCGGTAAATGTTGCAGTTACAGCCGTGATGCATCGATGAACGATACTATAGTGTTGGATACCAAGTTAAATTTTAAAGCGAAAGTTTAGGTAAGAATTATGTTGTTTCAGAAACAACACTAATTAATATGACAGCGTCGTATGTGGCAACATACCCCTACCGGCCCAATTTCATGGCTCTGCTTTACCGTAATGAAATAATCGGTGCTTAAGGAAGCAGGGAATTCCGTGCTTACGTCAAGCGGCGTTTCATACTTCCTACGAATGCGAATGCGAATGCGATGCGAATTTTGACGTCACGAATTCGCAACGAACAATTCGGAAGAGGGGAGATACTGAGGCGCAACTCCTGCGAAACATTCGCAGCGAAAACAGAGCTGTGACGTCAAAATTTGCTTCGCATTCTCAATCGCAGATAGTATGAACCGGGCTTTAGCAGGGAATTTTTGCTCGTACGCGTGCGTACTCCACGTTCTAGGCATTCTTCGCCCTGCACTATTAAGTGGGGAATGATGCTGATCGTAAGCGCAGAATTCGGCGGTAAGCAGAGCCATGAAATTGGGCACTGGACCACAAAAAAGAAACAAGAAAGAAAAAAGGAACCCGTCATATAGGCCCCCTTGTAGTACGTTTATAGCGGCCACAATTCAAATATTTCAGGCGCAAAAGAAATGTCTCATCCATGATCGCTGACCCCGGATGGAAATCTTTGGAGGACGAAAAACCATATCAGACTAACTTCTCAACAAAAAAACAAAAACAAAAAAAGATAAATACTCCGGGTCAGATTTGTCCCCGGATTCCAGGTCCAAGTTGGCCTACACTATTTCGGGGTCAGGCTGATCCGGACTCATGCACTGTAAAAAAAAAATCCTGTAAATTTACAGAAAAATGCAGGCAACTCCATTTCCAACATTTCGCTGTAAAATACTTTTACATAATTGGTATGTCAAATCGGTTTACAAAATTTCAGTAAAAGCCTAATAACGAAACTTTAGTATATTTACTTTTTCTTCCGTTCTTCCCAAATACAATCATGTTGTATTAGTACCCCCTCATTTGTTATTCCTTTGTACTGGAAGTTTGTGAAAATGCTTAAACTTTAGTTATTTTACAGGGTTTTTGTAATCGAAATGTACTGTTTTTCTGTAATTAATATTACAATCTTGTTTTTTAGGTTAACAGCAACTAGGTTGTTTTTAATAAAAGAAATGTTATTTTACAGAGTTTGTGTAAAAGATAAATATGACATCACTGTAAATCTACGCATGTTGTGTGTTTTTTAAGGATACATTGATTTAGAGTTATTTTACAATTTGTGGAAAAAATAATAACACATTAACAATAAATTTACAGTTTCAGTGCTTTTCATGTTCAAATCAGCATGACCTTTATTTCAACAAAAACTTCGTAGTACAAAACGCACATTTAAACATTTTAACTTGAAGTTTTAACGAACAACTTTTCCCATCAAAACTACAATTAGTGTTGTTTTCAGTTGGGCATGGTAGGTGAAATTTGTTTACAAAAATAAGTATTTGCGAAAATCACAATCTTTGGGTCGTATGAATAAAAAGTAGTAAATTCTGAAAAGTATTAGCAAAAAGTAAAAGCATCAACTTCCAAGTAGAAGCATTCAGTAATAGCATCTTCTTAATTCCGTATGAATAAACGTTTTCTTTTACTGCAAAGTACTCACTTAATGCTTTGGAGTAAATACTTCTGATATCTAGCTGTCTGCCATGGCTGAATGGCTCTGAACAAAAATGTCCCTTTGTGTTGTAACACCCATTCACGTCCACACACACACACACACACACAACCTTACGGATCCGGTTTGTGGGGAACTGCTATTGTTGTTCTATTGTTCCGTTTTCTAAAGAATTCCCTTGTGGGGCCCTATTGTTCCTATTGAAATTGCCTTGTGGGGTCCATTGTTCCATTGTTAAAAGTACCCCTTAAGTTGGCATGTGTAAGGGCACACCCACACAAAGGACAGCTTTCTCTATGCACACACACACAACCTTATAACGAATCGGGTTTGTGGGGTCCTGCTATTGTTGTTCTATTATTCCCTTTTCTAAAGAATTCTCTTGTGGGGTCCAGGTTGAACAAAGAATTCCCTTGTGGGGTCCATTGTTCCGTCGTTGAAAATACCCCACAAGGGCGCTCCCGTAAGCCCACACACAAGACTACGGATCCGGTTTGTGGGGGTACTGCTATTGTTGTTCTATTATTCCCTTTTCTAAAGAATTCCCTTGTGGGGCCCAATTGTTCCTATTGAAATTACCTTGTGGGGTCCATTGTTCCATTGTTAAAAATACCCTGTAAGTTGGCATGTGTAAGGGCACAAGTGTACACCTTCAATCCAGGGTGCCTCGCGGTCCCTCTTTTGTTTGTATTCTAATTTTGGGCAAAAGCTCCCATTAGTTTTGTACATACTTTCCACAATGAGGACCTTCACCCAAACGGGAAACCCTCTTGACCCTTTTGTAAGATTCCTGCTTCAAATGTGTATGATTAAGAGGTCCTTCTATTGTTGTTCTATTATTCCCTTCTTCTAAAGAAATCCTCTGTGGGGTTAGCACTTGAACAAAGATAACCTTGTGGAGTACCATTGCTCCAT
Source organism: Pisaster brevispinus (assembly GCA_023634235.1). Lineage (NCBI taxonomy): Eukaryota > Metazoa > Echinodermata > Asteroidea > Forcipulatida > Asteriidae > Pisaster > Pisaster brevispinus. Next base: position 17,621,314 of record JAMKCF010000008.1, read on the forward strand.
TTTGTAAAGTATCCCTCAAGTTGGCACGTTTACAAGGCCACCAATCCCAAGCCTCAAACTCACTCCCTAAACAATAAAATAAATAAATAAATAAATAAATAAATAAATAAATAAATAAATAAATAAATAAATAAATAAATAAATAAATAAATAAATAAATAAATAAATAAATAAATAAATAAATAAATAAATAAATAAATAAATAAATAAATAAATAAATAAATAAATAAATAAATAAATAAATAAATAAATAAATAAATAAATAAATAAATAAATAAATAAATAAATAAATAAATAAATAAATAAATAAATAAATAAATAAATAAATAAATAAATAAATAAATAAATAAATAAATAAATAAATAAATAAATAAATAAATAAATAAATAAATAAATAAATAAATAAAAAAATAAAAAAATAAAAAAATAAAAAAATCATTATTGGCGAAGAACAGACATGTGGTGTGCCTAACCGGAATATTCAGGATAACCTCATGATTTTAAGAGATACGATTGATTATGTCAATTGGGAAAATCTAGGTGCCGCTGTTATTAGTTACGACCAAGAAAAAGCTTTTGACAGAATCAATTGGGAGTACATGTTTTCTATTATGCGTAAGATGAATCTTCCTCCTATTTTTATCAAATGGATTGAACTCTTCTACAGTAAACCCAATTGCAGAATTATCTTGAATAACTTTATTGGTTCACCAGTCCAGATTAGTAGAGGGATCAGACAAGGTTGTCCGCTGTCTCCGCTTCTTTACGCCATATGTGCCGAAGGACTAGCGAGTCTTATTAGAAACAACCAGGTTTTCAGAGGCATTCAGACTCCCAATGGTGAGACGAGTGTTAAGTTAATCCAGCACGCCGATGATACCAACATATTCATTGGCAATCAATGCGAGTTTAATATTGTGGAAGATCTTTTTGATACATATTGCAAGGGCAGTGGATCCAAAATTAATGTTAATAAGACCAAAGGCCTGTGGCTAGGCAAATGGAAACAGAGGCAAGATAAACCTTGTCGTTTTAACTGGTGTAATGATAAAATTAGAATACTAGGTATGGTGTTCGGTAACGAGGTAACAGCGCAAGACAACTGGGGTCAAAAAACAAACAAAATCAAGTGTGTGCTTGACAAGTGGTCAAAACGTAACTTGACTTATACGGGCAAAACCGTCATTGTTAACACTTTCATTGGTGCTGGTATAAACTACTTAGGCAGTGTTCTGGCCTGCCCAGTGGAATTTGTTAAGAAAATTAACAGTTACATCTGGAATTTCTTTTGGGGTGGCCCGAATGACAAGATAAAAAGAAACACTGTTATCGGTCCCAAAGCGCAAGGTGGAACAGGTCTTCTAGACGTTCAGTGTAAGCTAACTAGCTTAAAATTAAACTGGTTAGCTCGTTACCCCCTAACGGAAGGCAAGTGGAACATTTTCTTTGATCATTGGATCAATAAAGCTAGTGGTAATAATAATTTTGGTTGGTATATTTTGGCTAATACTAATATTAAGATACAAACTACTCCTTTTTACGAGGAAGTTATTGATGCCTTTGAGAAAGCTGGTGGCAGTCTGACGTGTAACTTTTCTAGTCTTTTAGAGACTCATGCTGTTCCTATTTTCAACAACTGCATTGCTACTAGGGATGACACTGTCTTAAACAGTCCTGTCCTTAATGTCCCATTCAAAGAATCAATGCAGGTAGAATCATGGGCAGGTTGAAAGATCATTTAGATTTCACCTTAGTTAAAGAACAGAGACAAGGCCCTGCTAATGATATATGCAACTGGCTTGTTTTCCTCGACCATGATGGTAACAGTGAGCTCCAAATCAAGAAAACTAATACCAAATCCAATTACTCAAGGTTAATTTCCAAGAAATTTATCCCTCCTAAAAGTCAGAAAGTTTGGAAAGAAGTCTTCTGTTACGCTCAAGATTTAAACTGGTCCCTGATATGGGAAAACGGGTACAAAAACAACCTGCTTGATCCCGAAGATAAACAGTTTTGGTACAGATTAAAACATATGATTCTTCCCACAAGAGACCTTTTGTACAAAATCGGTAGAGTTGTTGATGTCAAATGTCCATTATGTGAAACAGAATCAGAATCCCATCAGCATTTGTTCATTTATTGTATTAGCACTCTAAACGCTTGGATCTTTGTCGAGTATCTAATTAGAAAATACACAGACAACAAACACTTTTGTCTTAGCGACCCTAACAGAATCCTGGGCTATGAATTACAACCAGTCCAAGGAGTTCTTGTCGTTAAAATGCTCCGCCAAATCTGGAATATCCGATGCAAAAGGGTCTTTAATGATTATAAGAAACCATCCGACATTGACTTCATTTTTCAGTTCAAACTCAATCTTAAACGGTTTTTGACTCTAGAGAAGGGCAGAATGAATTGTGAAAAGTTTCAAACTGTATATGTTCGTAATAAGTCTCTGTGCTCCATCAATGAAAAAAAACAATTAGAATTTAGTTATTAAAACCTTTTGTTCCCCTTTCGTTTAGGATAATCCTAACATTATTGCCCACCTCATTCTGTAAGTAATATAAGTAAATAAATAACTTTACATTCAAACGTGTAATAACTTTTTATTTAATCTTCAACATGTAAATATTGTAAATTAATGTTTTTTGTTTTTCTTGTATGAGTAAAATTGTGATTTTGTTCTTTGTGCAGGCAATGAAATAAATGGAGCTGTATAGCTCTACTTTCATGAAAAAAAAAAAATAAATAAAACAATAAATAAATAAATAAATAAATAAATAAATAAATAAATACATACATACATACATAATTAAATAAACAAACAAATAAGATTTAAATAAATATAGAAACAGACTAGACAGGCGTTCTGCGACAAACAGAAAGACAGGCAGGGTCATCAGACAGACAAACATGTGACAGACACGGCAGGCAGGTAGGTACGCATAAATAAATAAAAATGATACCAAAGACAGAACATGGTAAAACAAATGTTTGTTTCTACTGCAATTAAACAACACGAATAACCTATAAACTAATTCACCAAGCAAGCCACGTTTGTACATCAACTACAAAATTCCCGGCTAACCTGAATCAACGAGATTAAATGTTTTATTTATTTATTTATTTATTTATTTATTTATTTATTTATTTATTTATTTATTTTTTTGGGGGTAATTGATGATTCTGCACCTAAAGCAATATAGAATTTCGAGAAAAAAAGCATTACGTTGTAAACACGCAGACCAAAAACACACTGGACTACCAGTACGAGAGCTGATAGGGCTTTATGGCTCTACAGTGAGGCTGCTACTGCTTGCTTATCATCATTTCGTGCCCACAACTGCTGGTGAGCATGCAGTAACAGCCTCACTGCATGCTAGTGATCTACATCATTAATGAGTGTCGATATGTCACGCTGAAATGCTTTTAACAAAAATGCCATCAAAATAAATCATTCAGAACTATCCCAAGGCTATACTGATGACAACACTTTTGCGTTGATGATTTTGGCTCGATGTTGATGTACTGACTTGCTTTTGGAAACAAAAATCGCGCAACAGAAGAAGCCGTACTTTTTGCTCAATATTTTTGTTTTGTTTATTTCAAAAAAGTTAATGAGGTGCTCTTGTTTTTAACTTTGTTCCAAGTGTACACTAGACCCCTTTTAGTTGGTTACTTGCAATAGGCTATTATCATGGTTGCAAGATCGTGGTGGCTATAGAAGAACATTTCATAATAATTTTATGTGTTTAGGCCCTCCTTAGGCCCTCCTATGAAGATAATTGCATCCTATGGAGTTTTGATTTAAAGCAGTCCACTGAAGTAACTCCAATGGCATCTGTGGGAAGTGAGTTCCACCCAGTTGCTTTTCTTGGGAGGAAAAAATAGTAGCATTCCTTTTAAGATCTAGGGTGAACGAAATTAATTGATAATATTATCTCGCAAGAACTTGTTCCATTCTGGGATAATGTTATCCCACATTCAGCCTTAGCCAACTCTCGGACAAGGATAATATTATCTCGTGAGAACTTGTTCCATTCTGGGATAGTATTTTCCCACATTCAGCCTTAGCCAACTCTCGGACATGAGTAATATTATCTCGTGAGAACTTGTTCCATTTTGGGATCCCACATTCAGCCTTAGCCAACTCTCGGACAAGGATAATATCTCGTGAGAACTTGTTCCATTCTGGGATAATATTATCCCACATTCAGCCCCAGCCAACTCTCGGACATGGATAATATCATCTCGTGAGAACTTGTTGCATTCAGAGATAATATTATCCCCATTCGGCCCTCGCCAACTCTCGGACATGGATAATTTCACTTGTGAAAACTTCATTGTTGAATTCTTCCTAGGTCCATTGCCATAACTTCATTGTAAAATTACCGACTATATGTAAACGATCTTTTATGATAGTTTTAACCACTTGGAGAACGCCTTTCCTGTAACATGTTATTTCTGTTCGTAATTTTCAATCAGTGATAATTTATGAAATTTGATAGGCGGACAAAACTTTCAATTTTATCAAAAATTGAAGTTCACATGAGTTCACTTTGGTAGTATTTGCTGTTTGGAGATGATTTTCCGATGAGATTTTGCCCCCCTTGTAATCAACTGGCTTGGTCAACATTAATTGCAATTTTGTGATGAATGGATTTGTTAAGCAACACCCCCAAAACTTCCGGGTTAAAACCTGAATCCATTTCCGGGTCAGTTATAACCCGAAAACTGTGTCAAAATGACCCAGAAGAGGGTCTTTATTGACGCAGAGTCCGAATCAAAAATCCCCCTTTTTTTTAACCATCACTGTAAAAAAAATCTGTATTTTTACAGAAAAAAACCCCACAAAAACCATTTGTTTTTCATTTTTACTAACAAATTTCTGCAAAATGACAAAAACTTTGTAAAAATCACAGGTTTTTTTACAAATTTCGTAAATTTACATTTTAAAAGTGTTTGTACACGTAAAAAGGGACGATTTCCGTAAATTTACAGAAACCATCGTAAATTTGTTTGTAAAAATACATGAGTAATGTTTCTCAGTAAGTTTTAGGTAATTTTACTCACTTTTTCGTATATTACAGAATCTTGTAGAATAGCTTGGTAAAAATACCGATAATGCTGTAAAGCCATGCATGATTCGTACCTGACTTTCTGTTTATAGGGACGGGCAAGCATGAACACATATAACGATGAGACAAAAAAACAAAACAAAAAACAAACAAACAAACACCCCAACACCCCCCCAACACCCCCCCCAACACCCCCCCCCCCCCCCAACACCCCATCAAACAAACAAACAAAACAACCACCACGACAATACTTTTCAGGCCTATTGACATGTTGACTTAAGAGTAAAGTAATACAATAGTAGGGCCTTATAACAGTAACAATAAAAATTTAAATCATTGCATGATAACAACAACAATAACAAAGACAATAATGATAAAAACAATCGATAAGTGAATAAATTAAAGAAAAAAACCGGACCACTCTGTCGAGGACGGATAAGCTACTTGAACAACCAAAATGTTTTTTCAAACATTTACTGCAGAATAACATTGAAACTGCTGCATGCGCCGCGCGCGCGGTGCAAAGCAATCCCACAATTCTTTGCAGAGTACCAACCAAGCCACGATTTAGGCACCGGTGTTTTGCGTTTGAGAGAGTGTGCACAAAACGTGTGTATTCTCACCACATAACTTAACTTCGCTCGTCCCCAGCGCCTTGCCTTAAGACCAAAGGCGCTGGGATGGGCAAACGTATCAAGCACGCTCGTTGGTTAATGCTCAGTCCCATCATGCATCACACTCACACTGCAAGCACTGCACGCATGACGTACTTCCTGAACAAGAATCTGTGCAAGCTGATTAGCCCATCCCAGCGGTCCTGGATAGGCCGCTGGGGCCGAGCGAAATAACTTAACAAGTTTGGCTACAACAAACTTTTGCGCTTTCACCGAACCGACCATCGAGCGTGGCGGGGAGCTCATTGCGTTGTGATCGCTCTTTTTCCAGGTAAGAAAGTGTCATATTTTGGAAGATTTCGTGCAATATCTGCACATTAATCTGCACAAGTATTTATTGTGGCCCATTGACAGTTTTTTCATAAATTAAAATCATAAATAAACTATAAATCAATATCGCTTCTCGTCCTCACTTATAATATTCCATTTAAATTTAATTTAAGCTGTCACTACTGTAGTGTCAGGTAACGTTAGACCGGGTGGACAACTCCTCCGTACGAAGGCCAAGGTAGCGTTAACTGAATAGACCCGACTTGACGTGATATGCCTAATCTTTGTTTTATGTGTTTACCCCTTCTCCACCCATTTGGGTCCTTTTCCCCACATATTTATAGTACAAAATATCGCTTCTCGTCCTCACTTATATTCCAACTATTTGCAGTTTTGACCAGGTTCATCGAGCTTAACTGCAAAGAATTTCATGTTGGCCGTTGATAGAGAAATCTGTTTTGACACCATGACTCTCCAGTGGGTGCGTTGTGCATTTTGTTTGCATCCTTCTGTGTGTTTAACATCCAGTATGCTGGAAAGCATAAGCCGACATTGAGTTTATGCAACGGTAAGAATATCGATGTGTAATTTTATTGCCATAAAATCACCAGTAATTATTGAACAAGTATTATGTTATCTTTACACATCTCCCCCCACCTTAAAAAAAAAACACACACAACAACAACAACAACACAACAAAACAAAAAAAACAATAAGTATGTAACTTTACACAATTCCCTCCCGAAAAAAATAAAAATAATAATAATAAATATAAAAAAAACGGAACAAAAACAAGAGGTGTTCCGGGCGGATTGCCCGAACACCTAATAATAATAATGATTCTATCTTGGAGAACACATACTTTGACCCTAGCATGAGACTGTGGATAAACAATTTTGTTTGGGTCCACCACTTATAATATTTTATTTCTCCATGTTCATCTTCAACAGATGCTTGGTTGGAATCAATCCATGCAAAGGCTCAAAGTCTTCAAAATCGTGGAGGTCCTGTGTTAGCCCCAATGTGCTCATGTTGATAAATTCAATGGAAGACTTCTAGGTTTGCGATTAACAGGTTTTGTACTCTTTGTTTACATTACTTTAATAATTTCTTTACCTTTTTTTACAAGAGAATATTGAACCAGAAGGTGTGTAAAGTTTGCCACAAACGCTTAAATGTATTTGTATCTTTTGCTTTTTACACTCAGCATGCCCTTTTAAAAATAAGACGTGTTTTTTCACATACTTTATTTTAAACAAGATTTATTTAAAAAAAAAAATGCAAAAGACTGTATTCCTTTAAATTCCTTTAAAGTTTCTGATAGTGACTGATAGTGACTGTTCGTTGTTGTATGGTAAAAGGCTGGATTTCTACTGTTCTTTTTGAATATGCATTATTCAAATTAATAAGGGGAAATAGAACATTTAGTGTGTCAAGAGTACCACAAAAGATTTATAACATTATTATTATTTCCCTTCAAGCCCTACTGAAAACAATACTAGTGGCACAAAAGGACAAATCTGAAAGAATGTCTGTTTTTATTTTTTTAGAGATAAAGCTGTATTCCAAAAAGCTTATTTTTTCACATACTTTAATTTTAACTATATTTCTTTAATCTTATTTTGCAAAACGCTGTATTCCCAAAAACTTCTTAAACGTTTCTAATAGTGCCCGTTTATTGTTGTACGATAAGAGGCTGGATTTATACTGTTCTTTTTGGATATGCTTTGTTGAAAAATTAAATAGGGGAAATAATTGAACATTTAGTGTGTCAAGTGCACCACAAAAACTCTTCTTCTTATTATTTTACCCATCATGCCCTACTGAAGAAAATACTAGTGGCACAAATGAATCTGAGTTTAAAAGATAGAAAGTTGCATGCCAAAAAAAAAAGGTTTTTTTATTGATTGGAGCTTTCCACCGTTGGATAATGCAATGCAGGTTTCTTTTTTACTTGTGGATACATTATGCTGAACATTATTATTTTACTTATTTTGCAGGTTGGAGGCATATTGGGTCGTATGAATAAAAAGTAGTATTTTCTTTTGCTTGGAAATTTCAAGTGTTTACTACCACCCATATGAATAAAAGGAAGTAAAAGCTTTTACTGGAAAGTATTTACTTAATACTAAAAGAATCTACTTTTACATGAAAAGTATTTACTGCTATTTTTAGCGTTTACTTATTTCCATATGAATAAAATGGAGAAAATACTACAAAATGCAAGTAAGTACTGGTCATTTTTCAAGGTAGCCCCAGAGCTACCTTGGGCGCAGAAGTAAAGACACGTCTGAAGAAATGGCAGCGTTTATGAATGTTCCTCACAGGATAAAAGTGTATGTGCCAAGGAGAAAATGTCGTGATGTTGACTACAAACAACTGTACCGTTTTGAAGAGGAGAATGTAGAGTGGATGGCTGATTTTTGGCACTTGTGATTTCGTCAATAAGACGCTATGAATTTTAAGAAGTTTCACAAAAACGTTTTGCTTTGATTCTGGAGATCCAGATGAATTTCCTTCATCAAACTGATGATTGTCAGAATCAGAGTCACTCATGGCTGACTTGTAGGTTTCTATATTTCTACCAATTCAAATGCTACTTTGTGTGTGGCTGTGTGTGTGCCCTTACACATGCCAACTTACCGGGTACTTTTAACAATGGAACAATGGACCCCACAAGGCAATTTCAATAGGAACAATAGGGCCCCACAAGGGAATTCTTTAGAAAAGGGAACAATAGAACAACAATAGCAGTACCCCACAAACTGGATCCGTAATGTTTGTATGTGTTTGTGTGTGCGTGCAGGGGTGTGCTTGTAGACAAAAAACGTGACATCAAAATAAAACTAAATAGCCATCGGTACGCTTTGTTCAAGTCAATGGCAATCGTATAGACCATTTTAATTTTTCCCGACTGGTAAAATGTTAATAAGGATGAAACTATTTAGCTTTAATGTAATTTTTCGTTCATCATCATGGTAATGTCAAAAACGCAAAGATTATAAGCAATCGATCAGTGAGCATTTGATGCCAGGGATAAGCCTTCAAAAACTATTGTGTTCATTCATCCTTATAAAAAACTAATCATCATAAAAATTACCGGTAGCTATTAACGAGAGGCACTTATTGTTCCCTTGGGTCTTATCACTTCTAAACCTTACATATTATGTTATTCAATGACACTATTAACGAAAGGACGATATGTTCGTAATCAACTAGCATTGGAAATATTTTTCAATTTGAGCAAGAGCAATTTACTGCAAGAGTCTCGAAAACGAAATATCTTTTCACCCAACATCGCCTCGTGAAAACAAGTCATTTTGCAAATTACACTAATAATATTCCTGCCCCCCCCCCAAAAAAAAGAAAAAAAAGAAAAGAGCTATTTATGTGCCAAATCGTGTCTCTGATTATACGAAAGAGCATTTAAGAACTTAAGGGATGGTTCAAATGTTTTAACCATCAAGGTTGGGCTTATCGCAGTCACCCAATATTTAGTTGAGCTTACCTAAAACAAAGGTTAAAAACAAGCCTCAATGTTGGTTAAACATTTTAAAACCAATTTGATGGAGAACAAGAGGCCATCTGTTGGTCTTAAGGTAAAACCAAGTATCTTGTACCAAGTAATGGTTAAAAGGTTTTTCTAAACGACCAATTACTATAGGTAAGTTTTAACCAACAGGGTTGGGATTATTGCAGCCACCCAATATTTGGTTTAGATTTACCAATAAAAGGTATTTTGAAACTGACCAACTCAACTCATAAGTTGGGTAAAAATTTCCAACTTATAAACCAATAATGGGATCAACATCGACCAAACATTGGTCAAAATTTTATAGAGTGCAGGCCGTATCAGTTCCCAGTGTACGAGACGTCGCTTCTTTATACTTGTCGTTGTTGCGTCCTGCGTCTCATTTTGTTGTCCGATTGGACTCAAAATAACCTTTGGAGTGAAAACTGTTTTCCACAAAGTCCCAGCAGCTTGTTTTCCTGAACACAGCTCTGCGATCGTTGACATTTTGATCCTCATTTTCGGTGATATAGTGTCTGATCTATAGTTCCTGTGACAATCATGTTATTCGTCTATTACCGAATCATCAAAGTCAGTCAACAGCCAAGAAAAGATGTTGAAGACATTCCTAATAGTCACTGTTATTTTTGCCGTTTGCTACACACCAAGCTTGGTGTTATACGCGTTTACAACATCGATGGGCGTTACCCCTCCCACAGTTATTGAGTGGGTCGCAGTATACGGTTGACAGTGAGCAATAGCATGTTAAATGTGTTCATCTATCTTTTCAATAAGTCTTTTCGCCAGGGGGCCAAAAGAATCGTCTTTGGGCGATGAGTCTGTTGCCAAAGATCATGGAATAAAAATAAGTGAAGCAAAAGAAGCAACATTTTGCTAACTTGTAAATGGTTTTATTGGATTGTTTTAATTTTGTATGTGATAAAAACAAGTTAAGCAAAAAGAAGCCATATTTTGCTTACTTGTAAATAGTTGATTGCGTTGTTTTAATTTCTTACAAGATCAAAGCAATTTAAGCAAAAGAATCAATACAAGATAAAAACTAGTAAAAGAAGCCATATTTTGCTTGTTAATGGTTGAATGCATGGTTTTATTTGAATGTTTTTTACATGATAAAAACAAGTTTAGCAAAATAACCTCTTTTTTTGCTTTCTAACTCCTTGAGTGCACATTTGTTAACTGGATAAAAACAAGTTGATGTCGTTCCATGAAAAGTCTGGGTTGGGCTTGGGGGAGGCTAAAAAATATTATAATTTTGCTGTGATTAATGAATGAGAAAAACTGAAATGGGTTTGTGGGGCAAGTTATTTTTCATTGACAGAAAATGTAGACAATATTTGTGTCATTGTCAATTTTTTAGAATCACTGTGGTAATTCAAATGTGGCAAACAATCAGCCATTAAAGTCAACTACAGTTGTAATCTGGACTGTTGCTGGTTGTTTAAATGCATGTCTTCTTCAAATTTACCATGTTAAGAGAAATTTTAAAATCAGACTTTAACAATCAATGTACAGTTTAGAAAGAAAATTGAAATAAATAAATGATCCTTACTTTTTGAACAAAAATATGTATGCGAGTGCTTATTTGTACCCACAGTATTGCTGTAGACATTGGTGAAGGGAGTCCCTTCTTAATTGTTGGAAGTTTGTTAAAGTTTTAAAGTTCTGGCCTGGATGCTTAAGATTAATATTCACTTGCTGTCAAAAACAAAATCATATTGGTATATTATATATTTTTCTATTAAGCTTTTTTTCCCTTGTGAGTGAGTAAATGTTATTTTGCCTATATTGCCTTTGAAATTATTGATGGATGTGATTGATTGTACTTATACACACAATTATACATGGAGCTAATGTGGGGAAAACCAAACCAACTCTGTGGGGTACTTTGAAATACCCCATAACCAGGGCCCCACAAGTAGCCACCATACTGACATAGGTACCCCACAATCCAGTGCCCCGTAAGTGCCATTGTGTAAGTATGTGTGTGTGAGTTTGTTTTCACATTCAAACCGGGGACCTATAACAAAAGAGGACAATAGGGTCCCCGGTTGGGTAAAGGTCCCCAGTTGGAAATTGTGTACAAAACCAATGGGAGCTGTTGCCAAAAAGTTAAAGTCCAAACAAAAGAGGGACAATAGGAGGTCCCCGATTGGAGGTGTTTACACACTTGTGTGTGTGTGTGTGTGTGCCCTTACACATGCCAACTTACGGGGTACTTTTAACAATGGAACAATGGACCCCACAAGGCAATTTCAATAGGAACAATAGGGCCCCACAAGGGAATTCTTTAGAAAAGGGAACAATAGAACAACAATAGCAGTACCCCACAAACCGGATCCGTAAGGTTATGTGTGTGTGTGTGTGCCTTTACACATGCCAACTTACGGGGTACTTTTAACAATGGAACAATGGACCCCACAAGGCAATTTCAATAGGAACAATAGGGCCCCACAAGGGAATTCTTTAGAAAAGGGAACAAAAGAACAACAATAGCAGTACCCCACAAACCGGATCCGTAAGGTTGGGTGTGTGTGTGTTGGGGGGGGGGTATGAGGGGCGGGCCAAAGGCTCCCCTTGCCTCCTCTGGCTACGCCCACTGCGTGCAAAACATCCACATTTAACAACGAGACGAAGACCAAACCAAAGATCTCTATAACGATTATTTTGTTAGACTTAGAGCCCCTCTTTAATTCTACGGGATTTGCAGGGTACAGAACTTGTGTTTCTCTCTTAAGTGGGCGTGGGAACTATACGAATACTCACCACAATGCACAGGCCAAAATAATGCAAATTTGGCAACAGTGATCTGTGAATTAAAGCTAGTGCCAAATTTGGACCGGACACCAAATTTGGTGCCAGCACCAAAAGTAAACAAAGTCTATAAGATCATTTAGTGTGAATAGGTGGCCTTTTGAAGTGCGCTTTTGCTAGTAATAGCCGCTGACCCCTGTTCAACCATGCATGAACGATTCAACTGAGTGGAGTGTTGTGTTTTGTATTGTGTCATGTAAGTTCCGCATTTCCCCCCATGGCCGTAGTCTATGATCATGACAGGAATTCGTTGGAACGTCCTCACTGATAATACAATTTGTGAAGCCGTCATTACATTTTGGGGCTGAAACAAGAAGAGCAAAGAGTTTGTGGCTGGTGGTACCATGGAGTTCTTAACGTCGATAATGTTGTGTTTGGTGGTCTTGAGTTTGCTAGCGTACATAGCGGTAAACCTCGCCGTGACAGACCGGGGACCACTCCATGGTACGTACGCTGTGCCCGGTCGGTGGTTCACGCTCAAGTTCGTGGCCATGAGGTGTTTTCTCGCGTGGAATAATGTCAGGAAGAGTAACATCCGTAAGAGGGCTCTCAATTTGCCCATGATGCAGAAGAAAACCAAAGAAGTGGCAAAGATGGAGTTCTTCAGTGGATTTGAAAAAGTGGGTGTTTGATCAAAATTACTTTTGTGCATTCATTCGAACCAAGTAGACATCTGCTTTTCTAAACTTACGAAGTATGGAGATGAATGCATAGATAGGTTAGGGCCAGGGTGGCTAGTTCCCAGCGTTTATGCAGGCATGGAATTTCATCTGTGAGAGGGCAAAACAATTTTCATTTTGCACAGGGCACTTCCATTTGAAAGTCTATGGGAAAGTTTTGAAGGGGCACCAAGGCCAAGATCAGGGCAACAAAGGCTGTGGCCGCCTTGTAATTCGAAGCCTGGTTGTGGTCGTGTTTGGTTTTTTTCTTCTTCTCATTTAGGGGGCCTACAGCCAGAAAACCATGCCACGCAATTGAATGAGAACCATGGAAGGAGGCCTATCCCTTTTCTGCTTCTGCTTCCAGGCCAAAAAAGCTACACCACCAGTTGATCGTCCTGGTTTTTATTAAAGTGGAGTATGAGGGCATTTTTTTTTCCTTTCCTTTCCAGGAGGAAAGATTTTGTAGTTATTATTTTGTTTATTTCTAAATAAAATTCTATGAATATTGTATTATTGTATTACTAATTATTGTTATTTTTTAGGCAGTATATACTTTATCGGACTGAACATGCGCAGTGACCAAAAAAAAAAACCTTTTATGAATACGGGACATTATTTCCCTTTAAAAAAATCCTTGGGCACCATAAATCGGACATCAGAAAAGGCAATACTTTAACACTTTCCATTTGTAGGAATAAATATTTTGCAATAAAAAAGAATATTCTAAATTATTAAGGGATGAAAAAACAAAAACGCCTCAGCAGGGAATCAAACGTTGAACATGTCGATTGATAGGGGTGAGGCTAAGCAGCACAGCAGTGGTAAAAGTCAACCCAATTAACAAAACGACACTATATAATGTCGGCTACCTGTGCAGAGAGGGCGCTATACAATCTGCCGGCTTAATAGCATTTGATAAAACTTAGCTGGTGCCGGCAATATATCCATTATCTTTTTATATTATGATATTTTTCATTTGATTTCTTGTTATTTATTTATTTCTTGTATGTTGGGGTTGGGGTTGAAGGGGTCGGGGAGGAGGTCAGCGTTGGGGGTCTATTCTTAGTTATTTGAAACTCTGTGGTCGATAGTAGATGTTGATACACTTTTAGGTGTGGTTCAATCTCAGATTCAACCATTATTTTCTTGTGTGTTGTATGCATCACACTTTTGTTTTGTTTCTCGGTTTATAAGTTTAACACTAAATAACAGCTTTTTTAAAATTCCAGGGTCAGAATTGCTTGTACATCAATGGAAGTGACCAAGGTGGTGCGACTCGTCTCACAGTCCGGGTGACAATCCAGCCAGATGACCGGAGGGAGGTGTGGTTCCTATTGAGAGTGCCGGGTATCGGAGACCTGGTTCTACCAAGCCATCCGGACTGCATTGTCGACAACGTCCGCCCTGGGGATGGTTTCAGCGGAGCAGGACTGACATGCACTGCCATCGATCCTCTACGAACCTGGAGAATCTCCTATAATGGGCTTTGTAGGTATGTGTGTACTCCTCTCCATGGCCTAATGGTGTACACCAGGGCCCAATTTCATAAAGCTGTTTAACAGAAAATTCTGCTAAGCAAACTTCTTTACTTAGTAAGAAATGAGCGAAGTACCAGTGGCAACAATGTAAACTTTATGGAATGTTGGTTGGTAACCTGTTTCTGCTAAGCAAGATTTTCCTGTGCCTAGCAAGTTTTTGTGCTTACAGGTTTTATGAAATTGGGCCCAGCCTACTCCTCAGTGTGGGAGGGGGCGAGGTAAGGGGGCAGAGATCTGGGTTGCTTAGAGAGTCCTTTTTTTCTGTCAAAATCTGTAACAACAAAGTTCATTATCTTATCAAGCTTAAGGGAAGCACACCATCTACGTTTAATGGTTCCAACACCATTTTTAATTTTCATTCACGCAAAAATAATACGAAAATGTCCTTCGTGCCATTTAAATGCTTGCTCTGTTCCTTTTCATGGTCAACTCACTTTCATATCCATTTACCTGTCAGCAAACTAACGTGGTTTTCGTGGTTTCTTTCCCTGCCTTTCCCCTCTGTGGACTCTGGTTCAAATCCATCTCAAACCAGAGCCTTGCATGTGGATTGGGTTTTCAGTCAGTCTCTACCTGATTGTGTGGGTTTCCCCCATTTGGGGTTTTCCTCCCACATTTAAAACTGAACATTTCTTATAAATCGTTTCCTATTCATCCTGTTATTGCGGCCAATTGTTCTGTTGCATATTGTGTAATAAAACAGGGTTTTTTTTATTCAAAATAAAATAGGCCTAAATAGCGCCAAATCGTATTTTATAAATGATCAAAAGATCTGGCAGCCATGTGTGGGGTCACAATGAGTTCAGCATTGTTGGATCACTCTTCTGCTGCTTGCAAGTGTGCCTTTCACTTTGCTCGCAATAAGCTGTTGTTATTAAATAGGGACTACGGTACTCAAGGCCTTTCCGTAAGCAGAAAACGTCTCGCTTACAGGCTTTATGAAATTGGCATTTAGGCCTCCACCAAGAATCAGACATCTGGTTAAAAGTAGGGTCATACTTTGTTAATGACCGGAACAAAAACTGTGTAATTTTTATCCAAAAGCCTACCTAGTATAAAGATGGCAATGGTACTAAGCACCCTGCGATATTATTATTAGAAATCAATAAAAATATGTCAAAAAATTTGAATCTCCAAAGATTACCTAAAGGCTAGTTTAGAGATTCAAGTTTCTCTGGTGTCCGTTTGTGAATGCTGAGGCCCATACGGTTGGCACCTGCTGTTATCTCGCTTAATGGGATAGGTTCGAAGTTCTTGATAAATAAACAGTGACAGGTTTTTTTCTTCCTGTTTTCTCAACAAGTAGACACTATTCAACTGAAGCTTTTGGCCTTCGTTGACAAACGACAAGCGATAACCCTCTTTAAAAAGACGTACAATCTTATTTTTTTTCATAGGATTGGCATACGTCAGGAGTGGCATACCACCGATGAGAGACCTTCAGTTCATCTTCGATGCAGTCTGTTGTAAGTACATTCACAGAGAAAGTCCTTTCTCTATGGTATATCAAAGTTCTGCATTGATGCTATTTTACAAGGGAGTAGTAGGGGGCCTACAATTTTGGTAGACCATAGATTTATCATGTGGAGCATCTTGAAATATTGGCTTACAGAGCCCCATTTCATAGAGCTGCTTAATTACAAAAGTTAACTAAGCACAATAAAATCATGCCTACCAAATTAAGGTTACCATCCAAAATACCATTCCACATGTACCATCTGTGACTGGTATCCTGCTTATTTTTGCTAAGCAGAAAACTGTTAAGCAATATTTACTGCTCTATAAGGCCCTGGTCTTTTTACACCCTGTTGCGCATTGACCAAGGTTATAATTTGAGACTCTGGTAACTGCACAATCTTTAAAAATTGTGTAAACATTAACCCTTGTACTGTTAGACCATTCAAAACCACTCAAAATTCCAATGCTCACATTTCCCCATTGCTAATGTACACATTTGTTATCATTCGAACAGTATTTATAGCGAGCTGTACTACCATTCAAAACCATTCAAATGGTTTGGAATGGTGGATACACTGGCACCTTGCGTGGTGTTCCATATATTTCAAATGGTTTCAAATGGTGAATGTACTGCACAGTGAACGGAGTCTTTGGTTACAAATCCTAACAAGGTCATGTATCAGCTTACCTGCAATTCAAAACCATTTGTGGAATCAACACTGTAGACAGTTATTTCCCCATTCAAAACCACTATAGTGAAAGGTTTCAAATAGTGGATCAACCTAATCAAGAAAGGTACCATAAGTAGGAGGGTTAATAATAGAAATGCTAACTACCAATGGACAATTATACAGTGCTGGTATCAGGCCTGGAGTTTCGTCGTTGAGAGGGCAAGGCCATTTTCATTTTGCAAAGGGCACTTCCATTTGAGAGTCTTAAAGTCTATGGGAAACTTTTGAAAGGGACACCAAGGCCAAGACCAGGGCATCAGAGGCCATGACCTCTGTGGCTTCTGTGTAATTCAAGGCCTGTGGTGTCCACACTTTGTATGCTAACGAGGCTTGAACATTATACCCCGGTCACAGGGGTTTTTTGTTTCATTTCTTAAACCATCTCAGCTGGGGTGTATGCAGGCATCAATGTCACCCTTGGTGAAGAGAATCAATTTTAGTTAAATATATCTTGTTTAAGGACACAAGTGTCATCTCCTGGACCCCGCTTACACTTGATCTAGAAAGGTGGATTAGACCCGGTTCTGATCCTGCAATGTGGTTTAGCTGGCTAGTGTAAATGCAAAAAAGCAGGATCAGACCCGGTTCAAGATCCTGCAATTTTTATCCACCTTTTGAGGAGGGTTGAACCCTGCAATTGGTGGATCAGATCCGGCAAAATGGATTCCAAAAAACAAGTGTGGATCAGACATGATCAGACGCTGCAATTCAATGTGGTCATTTCAGGTTTTTGCTATAGGAATGGTGGGCTTTTTGCTTGTGTTTCTGTGTGACAGCTGTGATCAAAAGTGGGATCAGAGCTGGATCAGGCACTGGTGTAAACGTAACACCAGATCTCGATATGTGGTTGCGATAAAAATGCTGGATCTAAATCCACCTTACTGGATTGAGTGTAAACTTGGTGTTGGACTCAAACCCATGCACACCCGGTGCCCTATACCACTCGACCATGACTCACCATTAAAGGATTAAATTGGGTGGATTAAGATGTTGTTGTTTTTTTCCAGGTGGAGTACCTTCACAACATTTTATGATTTTGCTTCAGACTTTAATCCCAGTCTTAAAGCGGACAGTCTGGCAAAAGAAAAGTGGACTCAAGAATGGTTTGCGAAGCTCAAAAGGTCAGTTTGAGAAGTAGTCCAACGACAGCAAGGCAAATATTTATCTGCTCATCTCATTGTGCCAACTCTAATTCTAAGCAAACAATAAACTCACAAATACCCATTAGTTAGGCAGTACGCCTTGAGCCCTATGGTTTTTAATGCCGAAGGCTTGCCCCATTGCTAAATCTACGTCTCATAGTCCCTTTACAAAACTACCACTTCAGCTTCAGCTCTGCCTTAGGTTCAGTCAGTAGCTTTGAAGTGACACTCTCGGGACGGGACTCCATACAGGTGGAAGGGGCATAAGCCAGAGTCGAAGCCGCCTAAGCCATGGTTTAGGAAATGTCTGTAGAGAAAATACAATATTCTGATCTTTTTCAGCATGCATCAGGACCACTATACCCAGTTTGGCATGATCCATGGAGTTTTTCAAGTTAACGATGGAGACGAGACTAAAGTGATCATGCGTGGTGTCAAAGAACGTGTCATTGGTAAGTCTATAATATTAGAAACCACATCGGTGTAAGGGTAAAACCAAAATTAATAGTATTAATAGTGTTTGACATTAATTATGTTTGTTGCCATTAAAGGTCCTCAACAGCTGGATGACATCCATACTCGTATCTCAAACTACATCGTGTTGGAGGTGAGAATTTCACTTGACTCATTAAAAACTGATTCACGTAAAACTTCTTAAAATACCCCCCCCCCCCACCCCCTTCTGTACAAAGATGTTGACAAAATTGGGTGTCTGCCAATGTCTGGGCAAGATAAGTTCAGTTGGAACAGCACCAACACATTAGTCCAAAGGTCATAGGTTCAAATCTCGCTCCAGTCAATTTTCTGTGTTCATTTGAAATTAAGATTTATTACAGTGGATATATGAAAACCAGAGTGCAAAGTCTTGATGTGACTTTTTTTTTCCTGACAGACTGCTGTTGCATGCCCTGGTAAGGGAAAAAAAACATAAAATCTTACATTTATGGAAATTGTTTTCTTCAATTTGTATCAACTTTTGATATAAAGAAATGGGGCACACCTCAAACCTTGTATTACTGTATTACTGTACTTGTATGTTACAAATCTTCATGTTAGGCAGTCATTATGACACACAAAGCAAATTTCTTTGTGTGACCTGTGCACAGTACCCCTAGACTGCTCTGGAATGTACAAGGTCACACTTGGCGACATGGTATATGTTTTGCCAGTTAACGTTGACTTTGTATTTTTTGTAATTTTTTTTTTTCACGCAGAACGGTAACTGTTTATACACTGAGGCTTCATGTGCACCTGGATACAAGTCAAAGTAAGTTGTTTGAATGTTTTATTCAGAATCACAAAAATAGAACCCGGAGAATGCTGAGCTTGAGACCCAATTTAATAGAGCTGAGTGTTTTGAGCACAAACCATAGGTAAGCACACCAAAATGATGCTTACCAGAATAAGGTTACCTGCCAAAATACCATGTCAGTGATGTGATTTCTCCATTTTTGTTCTCCAGAAATCTGTTGGGTTTTTTTACCCCCCCAAAAAAAAACAAAAAAAATAGTAATAATAATAATAAATAAAAACTATTATTATTATTTTATTATTTTATTTCTGTTATTACGACCATAACAATTATGAAGATAAAACCAAATAGAATGCCCCAGAGTGCAGATAAGGCCTTTTAAAACAAGTTATGCATGTAACTAGTCTTCGACCTGCAAGTTTTCGCCCTCGCAAGCTTTCGCGCTTTGCGCTCACAGTTCAGGTTTGTTTTTTTCAACAGCCTATCACATCCCTGACCATTGTTGTCACTGGTTTCTTTTATTGTTCTCTCCTTTGTTCCTCTACTTAACATCTTCCCATACACTATGTGCACAAAATGTCATGAGGAGCACCCTGATCTTTAGAAAATTCCATATGAAAACCTTTTGTTTTCCCGTTTTGTTTTGTCCTTGTCTCCATAAGGTACTGAACATAAGTGTGTAAACATCTACACTCCGGGACCTCCTATTGTACCTCTTTTGTTTGTACTTTTGTAACATTTCGGCAACAGCTCCCATTGGTTTTGTAACATTTCGGCAACAGCTCCCATTGGTTTTGTAACATTTCGGCAACAGCTCCCATTGGTTTTGTAACATTTCGGCAACAGCTCCCATTGGTTTTGTAACATTTCGGCAACAGCTCCCATTGGTTTTGTAACATTTCGGCAACAGCTCCCATTGGTTTTGTAACATTTCGGCAACAGCTCCCATTGGTTTTGTAACATTTCGGCAACAGCTCCCATTGGTTTTGTAACATTTCGGCAACAGCTCCCATTGGTTTTGCAACATTTCGGCAACAGCTCCCATTGGTTTTGTAACATTTCGGCAACAGCTCCCATTGGTTTTGTAACATTTCGGCAACAGCTCCCATTGGTTTTGTAACATTTCGGCAACAGCTCCCATTGGTTTTGTAACATTTCGGCAACAGCTCCCATTGGTTTTGTAACATTTCGGCAACAGCTCCCATTGGTTTTGTAACATTTCGGCAACAGCTCCCATTGGTTTTGTAACATTTCGGCAACAGCTCCCATTGGTTTTGCAACATTTCGGCAACAGCTCCCATTGGTTTTGCAACATTTCGGCAACAGCTCCCATTGGTTTTGTAACATTTCGGCAACAGCTCCCATTGGTTTTGTAACATTTCGGCAACAGCTCCCATTGGTTTTGTAACATTTCGGCAACAGCTCCCATTGGTTTTGTAACATTTCGGCAACAGCTCCCATTGGTTTTGTAACATTTCGGCAACAGCTCCCATTGGTTTTGTAACATTTCGGCAACAGCTCCCATTGGTTTTGCAACATTTCGGCAACAGCTCCCATTGGTTTTGTAACATTTCGGCAACAGCTCCCATTGGTTTTGTAACATTTCGGCAACAGCTCCCATTGGTTTTGTAACATTTCGGCAACAGCTCCCATTGGTTTTGTAACATTTCGGCAACAGCTCCCATTGGTTTTGTAACATTTCGGCAACAGCTCCCATTGGTTTTGTAACATTTCGGCAACAGCTCCCATTGGTTTTGTAACATTTCGGCAACAGCTCCCATTGGTTTTGTAACATTTCGGCAACAGCTCCCATTGGTTTTGTAACATTTCGGCAACAGCTCCCATTGGTTTTGTAACATTTCGGCAACAGCTCCCATTGGTTTTGTACACACTTTCTAACTGCAGACCTTCACCCAATCAGGGGACCCTACACTCCTGTGTAGTATCAGGAAGTAATTGTGTGTGACATTTTGACCTGATCATAAAACGAAATACATTGTCTGCATGTAAAAATGACAAAATAGATTTTAAAATGTTGAAGTATCACATTCAAGCTTTTTAAATGTGGCGGGGGGGGGGGGGGGGGTTTCACAGGGACATCGATAGGGGGCACGTGACTCCATGCCCCCCCCCCCCACCCCACCACCAACACAGCATAATCGCTGTTTTCCCAACTGTGTCACGAGAAAAGATGCTTTGCTTCTCCCATTTTGCGACAATGAGGAATCAAGCTTTACATGTCGCTGTGCTTATGTTTATCCTGGTTTAATGTCAGACTTTTTATTGTTTACTTCTTTTGTTTTTCAAGTGATCGAAAAGGCTTCTTGACGAAAGTGATGGGTGACGTCATTACTGCATCTTCTGTGAACCTCCCACTATCCGTTCTGATGGAGAATTCGGAAGAAATACCCAAGAACTTTACCTATGACATCCATCTTGAAGGTAAGTTTTATCGTTATATTATTATTATTGTACTTATTAATATTATTTTATATGTTTCGGGTAATTTCCAGCCAGGCTCCTAGTGGATGTTGTCCATGTTTACATCCTTACGGACTGTGCTTGCTATGTGAACCAGAACATTGAAGTTAACCCCTACTCTTCAGCGTTGTTCTGGGTTCTTTTTACAGGCACTACCAATTATAGCTTCATGGGACTTACGGCTTGAAAGGGACACTGTCATGATCAAAGCAGGCCTGTGGCTGAACATGGAATGATGAACTCTCACCCATAGTGCCATACACATTCATTCACAATTGTGTACGGGTCAGGGTTCTCCCTCATGCACAAGCTAGTAGTATTGGGACAATACGCACGAATTGCAGGCCGGTACAAACAAATTGCAGCCTACATGCACAACAAAACAACCACCTTTTTTTTTTCTTTTACCCAAGATCAAATACCCCCCCTACCCCCCCCCCCCCCCCACCAAAAGAAAAGAAAAGAATTTGAGGCGTCCATTATTTCCCACTTGTAGTGTACCACAATAATAATTCCCATTTTCATCATGGATTTACATCACTGTTCTGGATACTTATTGCCTACTTGTTTGTAGGTTTGGTTCCAAATCATATTTTCTTCTGGCTGATGAGCACTCTAATTCACCAGACTCTAGTGCTGGTATTGTCTCAGAGTGGTTTTGGGTGCTGATCATGTATCTTTTTATTTGAGCTCTCATGTACTGCATACCCTAGATTTTGTGTTGTCATAATGGGTTTGGGTCCAACCTCTTCCCCAGGGTGTGTCGAGCAGTACGAGGTTGACTGCTCTCTCACCCTGGTATTGGAACATTTGCATATCCAAAAATGTTGGATAAGTATGCAAATTAGAATAGTCTGGCTGCATATCGAAATTCACATCTTCGCCATAGTCTCGTGGTCCGGTACCAGATTTAGTAGCTTGTATGTATTGGAAACATGTACATGTGCTAATGTAATGTTGTTGTCCAATCAGGGTCCAAGTGAGGAGTTTCCATCCCAGGGTTTACTATTTACAAACATGGTTGGAAATAAAGTAAACCATGGGGACGAGGTTGGTTTGGGTCCTGATTGTGGATCTTTTTTTGTTGAGTGGTGTAGTACACCAGACTCTTGTTTTTGTGTTGTCAGGGTGGGTAAGGGTTCTGATTATGGTTCTTTCTGTGAGAGCACTCGCGTACACAAGACTCTAGTTCTCGTGTAGTCAGAGTGGGTTTGGGTGTAGGTCATGGATCCCTCTGGCTGCAGAGTCTAGTACACCTCTCTGTAGCTCTCATGTTGTAAGAGTGGGATTGGATCCCAATTGTAGATCTTTCTGGCATAGTGGTCTAGGGCACCAGATGCTAATTCTCATGTTTCAAGATTTCATTTCAAAAAGACCCTTTTCTTTTTCTTCTTCCTTG
Source organism: Pisaster brevispinus (assembly GCA_023634235.1). Classification (NCBI taxonomy): domain Eukaryota; kingdom Metazoa; phylum Echinodermata; class Asteroidea; order Forcipulatida; family Asteriidae; genus Pisaster; species Pisaster brevispinus. Next base: position 17,644,345 of record JAMKCF010000008.1, read on the forward strand.
TGTGCATATATTTTTAAGCTTGGATTTAACAATTTCGGGGCTATGCAGTCCAAGGAAAAACAGTTCTCGCTACTTAATATTAAGAATTGATTTTTGGAAGCCTTAGCCGAGAATTTTATATACTACCTCACTAAGGAAACATCTTGTGATGTGACATGTCCGTTGCAGGGTCTCTTGTTACTATTAGCTACTATCATTACATGATTTTCTTCTGAACTTTTCTCTTGGTAGATGGAATGAGAATGGACATTAAGGTCACTACAGATGACACAATGTACTTTAACATGGGCAGCGACTGGGGTGTGCAGTTAGGCGAGGGAATGAGCTGCTACTCTGTAAACGGCATAGCGGGATGGGGTGTGTGTCAGACTCTAAGAAGGTAAAACTATTAAGCTAACGGAACTATTTGGCTTCATGAGTTAAGGAGGAAAGCTGGAACAGCATTCCAGTTTTGGTGATAATTATCATTATATCCTTCTAAAATGAAACCAAGGAACTCTCAAAAGTGCCTTGCACTGTAACATGTAGGCCTGAAAATACCTGTAGAGAAAATTATGAAGAAATGTCAGTCTTGGATTTGGGAGGAAAAACCCAACTGGGGAGAGCACACACAATCAGGTGGGAACCCCAAAAAACCCAGTTTACATGCAAGGCTCCAGTCCAGGATTTGAACCTGGGTCGCAGAGGTGAAAGGCAGGGAAGAAACCACAACCTTACTAGATTGTACCTCCACCATGCAAATTTACAAATCCTACTCTTGTACGTGGTGTTACCACAAACCTTACTAGACTGTATCTCCACCATGCAAAGTTTCAAATTCTACTCATGTGATTGGTGTTACCACAAACCTACATGTAGCAAGATTGTTTCTCCACCATGCAATTCAGTTTCAAATTATACTTGCATACATGATGTTACCACAAACCTCAATAGATTATATTTCCACCATGCAAAAGTTTAAATTCCTACTCATGTACTTAGTATTACCGCAATTCTTAAATTGTATCTCCACCATGTTAATTTACAAATCCTACTCTTGTACATGGTGTTACCACAAACCTTACTAGACTGTATCTCCACCATGCAAAGTTTCAAATCCTACTCGTGTGATTGGTGTTACCACAAACCTAACAAGATTGTATCACCACCATGCTATTAATTTTCAAGTTCTACTTGCATACATGATGTTACTGCAAACCTTACTAGGTTGTATCTCCACCGTGCAAAGTTTAAAATCCTCTGTAATAATGAGGAATTTCTTCATCCCAAAATAGATATGGTGGAGTTAGAAATGTCACAACGAAGGAATCATTGCCCAGGCTGTACAGAGAACCAGGTAAATAAGTTGGTTTCGCTCATCAACAAAAGGCAGCAAAATGACAAATATTTATATTTAATAGATGTTAATTTTGCATTTGGGATACAAACTTTGTTTGGTTTTTGCCCTTATCGATGTGTATTAAGCACTGTATACTCAGTTCTTTCCAGAGTCCTGTGGAAAAATAAATAAATGAAAAATGTTCACCTGCACGAAGCCAGAGGTCATTGGTTAAAATCCCGCTCCAGTCAATTTTTCTTTGTTCAACCCCAAATCATTGAAAAAAGTTTCAAAAACTGTTGCACAAACTTACTTTGAGCCTGTGCCTTAAGTTATCTTTTGTTAAATAATTTCCTTTCTAATAATAAGCAGACACAGTGCCTCTTAAAGATTTGACGATGCTTGTTGTGTCACTGTCGGAGAGGGCCTGCCAACTGTCAGAATTTACTGGCGGGAAAGGATCCCAACTTGCAAAATTAGTGGCGTTGCAGCACCAAAAATCTGTTGAGGTAAGTCAGGAAAGCTTGCAGATTAAAAGGAACCCAGACACTCAGAGTTAACGGGAAGGTTTACCTCTGGTAATTATTTCAAAAATTATTAACCGTAAAAACTTACATTTTAATAGGCACTGCAGCTGTTGATATTGTTTAACATTTTAAGAAATAGTTCCCTTCAAAGGAATATGGTTTTAGAGAGAGGGATTCAAAAACATTTCAAACTGAAAACGTTTCTGAATGAAACGTTTCTCAGATTGTGTATTCCAACTACGGATCATTCTTCCTGCATGGACATAACTGCACCAGATTTCGGGGATATCTCATAAACTTTACCACTTTTTGAAATGAAATTTTCACAGCTTTGTTCCATTGTACATATCTGCATTTATATAGGATTAAAACCATGGAACGGTTCCAAATACTAAAGGTAAACTTTGCCTTTAAGAGAAGGGGGTTTGCCGCAGCCCACAGTGTTTTCTTGCAAGGTTGGCTGCAGATTGCACCAAAGCAGCTTGTAAAACTTTACAAGGTGCTACATGAAATGGGTTTCATATTCATAACCGTAACCTGTCATAAAAAACAATGAATGAATATAAGCACAATGAGCACCCACCCGTGGCGGATACCTGTGCTTTATAAGTGTTCACCAGTATCATTATCTTCGGGATCGGGGTCTAATGATCAAAGTTTTTTGAGGGGACAGACTACCGAAGGAGCTGCCAGGTTTTGATTTTGTTTTTATGCCTCATCAGTAGGTTTTTTTTTTTTTTATCGTATTCATTTAGATCATTTATTGGGTTCTTATTAAACAAATTTCACTTTATCTCCGTAATCTAGTACACAGTTCCACCTGGTTTCTGCATAACGACGGCTGCATTTGACAAACATGTAAAGGTAGGCTGTAATTTTTAGTTTATCTATCAAGCCAGGTTTTGTTATTTAGACGTAAAATGCATATTTTATGTTTTTCTTTTATAGATATTAATTTTTTATCAGGATTAAGAATTTCATTAGGTTTTGTTGTTGCTTTTTTTGTTTTTTGCCCTTACAACGATGTGTATTGAGCACTGTATACTCAGTACTTTCCTGAGTCCTGTTCAAAAAATCCACAGGCATGTCAGTTGGCTGGGATTTGAATCCAAGACCTTTGCCATGATAGAGCAGACGTCTTACCACTAGACCATAGAACTAGCCTCTTGGCTAGAGGCAGTTCGAATCCTTGGAGTAAACACCTGTAGGACGGTGGATTTGAATCAGACCACTATGATTTCTACAATGGAATCTGCATTTTACAACGGTATAGTTTCAGTTTGAATTGAAGACGGCTTTTTTCATCCCATGTACATACATTGTGTAGAACAACCCAAGTATGAAGAAGGCTGTGACAGAACTGACTGAAGTTTCTTGCACCATCCGGGAGGGGAATCTGAAAGAAGAATGCGAAAGGTAACTATCGAGATCCATTAAATTTTAATAATTAATTCAATTCAATTCAAGGGACGCAAATTCAGTTGCAAATAGACCGTGTCAGGCCTGGAATTTCATCTTTGAGAGGGCAAGGCCATTTCATTTTCCTAAGGGCACTTCCATTGGAAAACCAAAGTCTATGGGAAACTTTAGAATGGGAACCAAGGCTTATCCCAGGGGCAGCAGAGGCCATGACCTCCGTGTAATTCCAGGCCTGCCATGTAACCTTTTTTTTTTACGAAAAGAGTGACCTTGTCCATTCCAGGGCCTTTCTGGCAGGCGAGATACTACACTGGTCATTTCAGATTTTTAATTTTTATTTCAGTCTGTGATAGTGAAGATAACTACAAGAAGTCATGTGTTGTTCTCTCCCCCCCCCCCAACACACACACATACACCCCTGCTGATATATTAACCCCAATCTACTTCAAGGTAGTAGATGAACAAGTGGACAAGTTATTCTCAGGTCTAGATAGTCTCTTGTTTTCCCAATCTACTCCGAAGTAGTTGATAAACTACAGGACAAAGTTATTATCAGAACTAGATGGTCTTTTTCACAACCTACTCCAAAGCAGTAGATAAACAGCAGGACAAAGATGTTACCAAATCGAGGTAGTCTCTGATTTCCCCAATCTACTGCATGGTAGGAGCTTAACCACAGGATAAATTAATATCAAATGTAGGTAGTATCTGGGTTTTCAAATCTACTCCATTGCAGTAGATAAAGAGCAGAGCAAGATATTGTCGGATCTAGGTAGTCCCCTTTTCTCCCGATCTACTCCTTGTTATAAACAGCACGGCAAGTTCCTATCAGAACGTTTCCAGTTTTTTTTGGTTTAGTATGCTTCCGATCATCTCCAGGAGAAAGCCGGATCATTGAGCTAATCTTCACCCATGCTGCTGTTCCAGCTTTTCTCCCTTCGTGCACTCAATACAACTTGTAGCATCAGAGTCTAGCTTTCTGCAGAAACAATCAGAGCATACTGACTTGACTGATCGAAGGAGTCAAGTTGATAAACCTTCTGGTCTTCTCAAAACCACCACCACTCATGAGAAATATTTCATTTTCCCACAAAACTTACTAGATGAAATATCACCCTAGTGTAACACTATTTGTGCCTCAAGTCACAAATAGGTGAACAGATAAAACGGAAAAATAATAAAAAACATTTATATAGGAATGATTTATTCAGTAAGATGAGGAATATTACTTTAATAACTGCATGGATGCATAAATTTACCTTGGTTCAAACCCAAATTGTTTATCAGCATCTTCCCTGTTTTTTTGCAGAGTGGTTGACTTGGTATCTAAGACCGATCTCTCGAAGGCTTTGAAGGATGAGATCACCGAGATCTTCACAAAGATTTTTGGAGATTCAGAAAGCTCAAAAACATTTGCAGTCCGCTCGTCAGCAGTTGGTATGCTTAGCTCAAATAAATTGATAGAAATGGCCGTGTTTGTCCAACAGATAAAAAATCAACTGGTAGTAGTAGAAGCGTTGTAAGACTAACCAAATTAAAAAATAATGTAATAAATTTGCTGTCACACCATGAAGTTAAAGCTCTCTTTTGAGTTTGTGCAGTTCCAAAGGATCTGGTGAACTCCACATTAAACTCAGTCTATTTGTCTCATGACGGACAGAGTATACTGTCCGAAACGTTGAGTCCACAAATTCCTTCATGACCATGCACTCAAAATGTACTCAAAAGAGATATTTAACTACATTGTGACAAGTTTCTTACAATATTGTCTTCCCGCCATGCAAACTTTCAAGTCTTATCGAATACAAAAACCTGCATGAGCTTTCTAAGGAACAACTTCATCAGATGTAGATGTATTAAAGTAGTCGTTGCTACAAAAGTTAATTAAGGGTTTGTATTAAGTTTATCTTCAAGTGCTACCCCTACCATTTCTTGGTATAAACTTTACTGACATCATGTTCAAACTGCACCACCAGTGGGTTATCTTGAAACAATGATCAAGTGTTCACTTTGGTTTTACCCTTACACTGGTGTGTATTAAGTATTGTATACTCGGTACTTTTCCGAGCTCTGTGGAAAAAAAAATCCACAGGCAAATCAGGGTGGGATTCAAACCCACGACCTTTGCATTGCTAGAGCAGATGTCTTGCCACTAGACCACCAAGCTAGCGCAATGGCTAAAGGCAGGCTCGAATCCTTAGAAGCGGGTACTGCAACGGTTTAATAGATGTTAATTTTTGCATCAGGGATAAAGAATTTAATTTGGAAAGTACTTACAGTGCTTAATTCACATCTGTGTACTTGAAGTCTAAATCCAAAATAAATTCTTTATCCCTGATGCAAAAATTAACATCTATTAAAGTGATTATATACTTGTGCGCTGCAGCTCTATTTCGCTTCATTTCTTTTCCAGGGGAAGATAGTTCTTTGACCTCTTCCGCTGGCCAGATGCAAACATTCCTTGGTGTGAAGAGCTTGGATAAGGTAACATATATACACGATGACTGGGTAGTTGTAATTTGCCAGCAACACCTTTCATTATTATTATATCTATCTGGTAATGAAACCAAAGATTCCCAGCACTGTGACCCTTAGGGTTAGTGAAGGTGCATGTGTAGAGAAGATGATGAAGTGACAGTATTTAGATGTGGAAGCATGATTTTTTTTAAGGAAAACATTTATATGTGGTGTTAAGTTGTTTTTCCCCTAATTTGCAGCCATTTTAAAATTTAAGGATCTATTGATTATCAAACAATACAATTCTGATTCAAAGATTTTATTATCAATGAATGATTTACAATAGGTACAAATATGAGCCATTACAAATAAACTTAAACTAAGCAAAATACATGAATTAATAATTCCCAAAGGAAAAGGAGAATATCAAGTGCCACATGGTACAGCAAAGAGAGAATATGTCCATAAAAAAATACATATTTATCCTTAAAGAAAACATTACAGGGAAGTCATACTTTTGGTTACTACTTCACAAGTTAATGAACATAAAAACTTACTTGGTAAAGAGCACTGGAGAGCTGTTGATATTACAAAACATTGTTAGAAACGACTCCCTTTGAACTAATGTAGTTTTTTGAGAAAGAGGTAATTTGTCACCCAAAAACTTCAATCTGAGAAAGGCTTCAGGCATGAAGCCTCTCTCAGGCATCTGAAAGCACACCCATCTATGCATCAAGGGTTTTTTTCTTTTTCTCTGTTTTCTTGCAACTACGATGACAAATTGATCCCAAATTTTCACCGGTTTGTTATTTGATGCTTATGTGTGTGGGATACACCAAGTTAGTTAGTATATTGGCCTTTACTGGATAATTACAAAAAATGATACCTGCCTTTAAGCAAGACTTGTTTAGAGGAAATTAAGTTTGTCAGTACAAAACATCCCAAACATAGCAGAAATTAAAACGGACATCTGTTCATGAACATACTTGAGAACCCATATTAACATTAAGCATTCTAACTATATGAGGCAGAGCACTTTTCTTGTAGCATTCTGCCCTTCGCTTGATTTCCGACAATTGTGAAACTTATTTGAAAACAAAAATGAATTAACAAATAAGCCACAAACGGCTTGTACCAAAATGGCTCTAATGGTCACAAACAGCTGCAAGATTTTACCTACCTTCATGCAATTTAGCACAAAAAAAATGTTCTTCTTTTTTTTACAAATTATTTATATACTCATCACTGTTAACAGTTTCAACAAGTTTCAGGGCCTACACATAGTAGTTTCTGCTAAATAAATGGGTCTCGTAATTAAAACTGAAAGTGCTATATAAAACTTGCTTACAGTTATTGTTAGTGGTGTGGTTTGTTTGTAATATGAAGAAACCTGATTAGTTTTTGCTTCAACCTGGTTGTAGATATTTCAGGCAACACAGGATTGTTGGGCTTCCCAGTTCTCATTTCAAGCTGTACAGTATCGAAGGTAAGGGGTCATTTCATTACTGGTAAAGGCTCTAAAGGTTCAGAGAGTACATTTTGCAACTCGATCGAACGGTACCTGTAGATTTCTTTCCTGCAGGACTCGTGGTGGGGGTATACAGTGCTGATCACATCTTGACGGTGTAAAGGGTGTAACCAAAGTAATGTTTTAATAGATGCATGCAGATTTTTTTTCCGGAAAGTGCTGAGTTTAGAGTGCTTAACACACATTGGTGTATGGTTAAAAATTAAAGTAATATACAAATATTGGATGCATATGAGTATATTGTTGCGGAATATAATCACAAGGTGAAATCTGGACTATTCCATTTCACAAGGCGAAGCCAGGTGGAATGGAGAAGCCAGATTTTACTGATTGAGTATATTTTGCAACAATGCATGAATGAAATGCACTCAATGTCTGTCTTATATAACTCATACGTGTAGATCCTTGCCATTTGAATTTTTTTCCCAATAAACACAAAATGGACACGGAAGCTTGTTTGCCCCACACTCTGAAAATTCTAAAGACCCCAACATAAACAACTCCATGTAAACAACCATGCACATATTGTAAATAAAAATTTCAAACTCTTGTACTGTCATTTAAAACTGGCTAGAGTGGGAGGCAAAGGGTGTTTGAGTGTCGGTAGGAGGTCATTGAATTAGTCGACTCCACAAGCAGCAAATTTATGGTTTCCTGATTTGGATTGGGATAAAGGAGGAACTAGATTATACATGAATGATCTAAACCAAAATTTATCGACAAATGACCTTTAGTGTCCAAGTGTTGAATTTCTTTTCTACATGTTTCCCACCAATTAAATTTGTTGCTAAATATTTTCCCCCTTACAGGCAGTACGGTCAACCAGTGGACACCGCCATGGCAGTAGTTGTACAAGAAATAGTCCCTGGAGAGAGTGCTGGTAAGACCTTGTCATTAGAATCTTTTTTTAAAGGTTTATGCTTTTGTATCAACGTGATTTAACCCTCTTGTTACCAAATTCTTTTGGCGTAAACACTCGCTGGTGACCACATTGTTTGACCACTCAAACGTGAAGCACACATATCTGGAAAGCTTGTGTTCAAAGGCCAGTTTTACAAACTCTATTAATACCTTGAAGATTTCATTGTAGATCATTATAAGTCAAAACAAATTTATTGAATTGAAAGGGTTAAGAACGAGAATCCCATCGTGAACAAACTGTATATATGTACAAATCAACCAACAAGAGAAAAAGTTGTTCAGTGATATCTGGTTTTTTGTTTACCTACTTTCCAGGTGTTGTGTTTAGCCGTGATCCACTGACTGGTAACCCAACCAAGATTGTCATCAATTCCAACTATGGACTAGGAGAGGTAGGGAATTGAAGATTTTCCTTTGAAAAAATTCTTGCTTGCTTCCCAAGTTTTGTATATACACTAATTAGTCTGATACAAATCTTGGTTCTAGATTTTAGTGGCGTGCCTTTATTATGTTGGATGGTCGGTGCATGAATAACAATAGTAATAAATCGTTTTTATAAAGTGCATTATACACAGAGTCCCAATGCGCTGTACAAAGTCAATTGAGAAGAAAAAACTAAAAATTTGAGTTGAACAAATGAGTTTTAAGAAGGCGTTTAAATTGATCCAGAGTTTGTGCGTCTTTGATGTTTTGGAGGAGTTTGTTCCAAAGAGTGGGAGAAGACATAGAAAAAGCATGTTGGCCGTATGACTTTGTCGATGCCAATGAACAGGCAAGTAGAGATTGTGATTGGGAGCAGAGCATGCCCAATGGATTAGCTAGGGGAGCAAGGATTAGCTAGGGGAGCAAGGATTAGCATGGGAAGCAAGGATTAGTTAGGGGAGCAAGGAGGAAACACTTGTCACCTTTGGGGGTGGGGCACCACACCAACCATGTTTAAAGTGATGTTTTATTGTTATTATTCTCATTATTATTTTCAAGTCTGTAGTTTCTGGAGTGGTAGAAGCAGACACGATGATACTACGAGTTAACCTCAACAAGACATTGACTGTAGAAAGCAAGGTGATCGGTCGTAAAGAAGAGGCAATTTACGTCGCAGGTAAGTTTTTTCAAAAGACACAATCTAAACCCCTACTCATCTAAAACCGTACCCATTCAAAGTATTAAAACGATTTATTTATGGCTGTGCCGCATAACTATGCAACGTGAATTATGTAATAGCATTTCGTAATGTCAGTGCAAAAATGTTGTATCTCCTAAGATAGCAGTCACATGCGAGTTTGAAAGTAGAAAGCGTAGTATCTTTATTAAAATATCTTGGATATACAAACAAACCTCAAAAGGCACCGAGATACATATGCCTGCACTGAGAACTGAATGCCTCGGAACAGATACAAAGCTCACAAAGGCTGACATTGTTCTAACTTACTCAGTTTACTTCCGTCTGACCTTAAAGAGGCAGGAATGGGAACACTGAGATCCGGAAGAAACTGAAGGAGCTGAGTAGGCTCCGCTGAGGACAAGAAGAAGCAGTGGATTAAAGTGAAAAAGGACTGATTGCAACTGTAGGATGTTTCTACTACTACAGTGGCAGAACACAGTATACATACAAACATACATATATACAATGTTTTTGCTATTGGTGAAATGCTACATCATTACAAAATTAAGATAACTTGTTTGCACTGATGCCATGTTTATGGAATTGTTTATGCAAAATTATGTTGAATTGAATTGCAAGTGTACTTATCTTTCCTGCTGTATTAGAGGGGGGCGGGACACAGACCATGCACCAGACTGACAGTCAATCAGCAGAGAGCTCAATATCGGATGAGCTGTGTCTCAAACTTGGCCGAATTGCTCTAATGGTAAGATGATGGCATTGTCAAATGACATAGACCTTTGGGTTGTAAATATACGACACAAAGCGAACCTTTCAAAGCAGGGGTGTACTTGTAAAGAACATGAAGGCCTACATAAGGAAAAGATTGTTCTTCAACTTTAGATAACGTTCTATTAATAACAGGCATTATACTTATCCTACTTAAGTCTGATTTCCAATTTATTTATTTTTTGCCCTTGGAAAAATCTGAAAACTGTGATTAAGTAGCCTGAAGAGTCTTTTAAAGCATATACAACATGAACATGTAGGTCAGCCCTTGTACTCAAAAAAAATTTCCTACTTTTTTCCAAGGACTTAACATCATGCCTGTTATAAATAAAGAATTCTATTGTACATAAATAAACACAATAAACCCAATAATGACAGTTTGAATGTGGTCATTTTTGACAGTTGGATGAGTGTTTTTCTGATGCCAGGGACATTGAGTGGGCTGCTGTTGGAAACACTGTATATCTACTTCAGGTAACATACCGTTGTCTTAGATGTTACCACTTAACTTACGAATTCTAGGAGACAAATTAATTTATGCTTTTGAAGCATTGAGCAAGTTCAGGTGGCTGACTAGAGTTTTCTAGACTTGACCATAGTCAATCTAGATGTCACTCGAACGCTGCATGGTTGAACTAGCTAGTCCAACTGGATCAACCTAGCTCCGGAGCACTGTTTCTCTAGTCAACTAACGAATTTACGTCACTTTGTTAAGGTGGCGTTTTGGTTATGTGATTGAGAAAGTTTTTAAAACTTTTGCATTTACACAAAAAGTTGGTCTAAAAATAAATGGTAGGTTTTTGCCAATGAAATGTTTAAAGTATTAAGATAATAATTATTCCTGCACTATATTATGAAAGTAGTTTTTTTATTGGACAATAAATGTTTTTCTCTTCGATACGTCATTACCATACTGGCTGCCATATTGGACGTATGAATCGACTAAACATGTTCGAGTGGAGCACAGATCATGCATGCGTGATTTAAACAGCAAACTGACTAAAAAGTTAACCCCAGAACTTGCTCCTAGTGTAATTTATAGCGCTAGTTGTAGTTCCTTTGAGAACGGCAGGAGAGAACATTTTTGTTACTTTCACTTGATTAATTGTATTTCCAGGCCCGTGCCATTACAACGTTGGACGTTCCATCACAATACGAGCTTCTTCATGAATTTGATTCTGGTGTAGCGTCTGAAAACATCTGGTTGACCACTGCCAATGTCCAGTAAAATATCATTACCTCTAAAATTGCGCTATTATTTGCTGAGTGAATTAGTCTCATCTCTCCTTGTCTGTCTCACAACCAAGGGGTCATATGGGACACCTATGCATTGGTGCTCCATTGCAACAATGACTTCACAATTGTCTTTCCTGTTGCCGCCACTGCTCTCTGTTCCTAACAATCTCTCTTCATGCCTGTCTGTCCCCCTCTGTTTGTAACAATTTCTCTCCTTGCCTCTGTCCTCCACTGCCCTGTGTTTGTAACAATCTTTCTCCATGCCTCTTTGTCCTCCACTTCCCTCTGTTTGTAACAATCTTTCTTCATGCCTCTTTGTCCTCCACTTCCCTCTGTTTGTAACAATCTCTCTCCATGCCTTCCCTCACTGACAGTATAGGCCAGGAAATCCCTATTCATAACAACCTCTCTCCATGCCTCTCTGCTGCCCAATGCCCTCTGTTCCTAACAATCTTTCTTCTCACCTCTCTCTCCTCCACTGCCCTCAGTTCCTAGCAATCTCTCTTCATGACTCTGTCTTCCACTGCCCTCGTGACAATCTTTCTCCGTACATCTTTGTCCTTCACTGCCCTCTGTTCGTGACAATCTTCGTGCCTCCACTGCCCTCTCTCTGTTCACATGTCTCTCTGTCCACCACTACCGTCTGTGAGTTGGCAAACTCTAGTCCTGTCCACTCTTTGATGTTGTCTTCCCATATCTTCCTCCATCTGCTTCTTTTTCATCCTCTTTTCACCGCGCCACGCTAATTTAATTTTTTTTTTGCCAGGCCACGTAAGAATTAACATGCTCGCCCAGATCGAGGGGCCTCACAATTCTGTAAATAACCATTTCTACTTTGAGAAAGATTTTGCAAGGGTTGTAACTTGTGGCCGTTAACACTGTATGCATCTTTGTGTATGGCAGATAAGTTTTATTGTTTTGTTTTTTAGAGAGATGTGCCCAGGTGCCGTGTCCCCACTGACCACATCAGCATTCGTTGTTGACTGTGACCTCATAGAGCAGGTATTCAGCTTTTTCATTTTCCTGTGATTTGACCAACGATTTCATATATTCAACTGCATGAGATGTGTGATCAGAACTATGGTAGTGTGTACCTGTGTAGATGCATTCCCCACATGACATCATGTTGTAAGCTGGAATCATTTATCTTTCGTTTAAAACCACTGTGGATGATATTGAATGGTCAGGGCCAGGCAGTAGGTGGGTTGACTTTGTACTGTGTAGTGCATTCACCACATGAAATCATACTGCACGCTAGCAAAGTTTATTTATTTATTTATCATTCATAAATACCTTGGACAGTTCATCCATTCTGATTGGTGGAGAGGAGACCACATGCCCATGTTGAAGCGGCGATATAAACACAGTGAGGAGTGTTTAAACATAGCCTGAGAAAATTGAGTCAAAAGAGGGCGGTATCAAATGATTGCACAAAACACGCCAATTTTACAGCCCAATTTAATCTGATAGGTCGCATACTTGGCTCGCGTGCGATAGCCAGCGTCGTAGGGGGAAAAGAATGGGGGCACAAAGGGGTGCACCATTTTTTTCTGGAGGGGCACAATTCTGGCCAAGTTTCTGTTTGCAAGTTTCTGTTAAACAAGCCCCTTTTCAGCGCCTTTTTTGTATAAGATAATCTGGCATGAGTGTAAAAACTAATACATTGTGTGTAAATGGAAAAATAGTTTTAAAAACATTGAATTATCACATTAAAGCATATAAAGGGTAACATTTTACTCTGGAAATTACCGATTCCTAAAGTCCAGATTTCAAATGGTGGGGCACATGCCCTCCCCCTTAATTAGTTACGCCACTGGCAACAGTTTTAAACTTAATAGCGCGCAAGTTCTAAACTTGCGCTAGGAGTTACTTAGTGCTCAACATGGTTTAGAAGTTGAAGGACAGAGGCGAGCCGAGGCTAAACTTTCAGATTTTTTCAAAACTTTTGTTCTCAAGTTTTTTGGATGTTAACAGAAAGTTATTTATGAATGGGGAAAAAAAGAGTGGAAACTCGGTCCTAAACGGCCGTATAAAACCTTGCAGGGCTGTTGCCATGCGATAAAGGTCATGACCCTGTCAGAGTCAAATGGTTGTTTAAGTCCTTGTCATCTACTCTTTTATTCCCTTATTTAAAACCACAGTGAATAATATTGAATGGTCAGACAGTGTAGTACGGTTGAGTAACTTTTCTTTTCCCATTGTGTTTCGTTTTAATAGATGCATGGCAGTGAGATACTTAATAAGGCCATATCCTTCCCTGCTGTTCGACAAATATTTGTGTCGTGCAACCACCCATTCATGAGTCTAACGGTAAGTTCTACCTGTATGGTTTAAAGTAGTGAATGTTTCTTTTTCATCCAACATTCAATAAAAAACAATTTTTACTTAAAAAAACAAGTTTTAAACGGAAAATACTCGGGCATCATTGTTTTGTGCCGGAAGAATAAGTTAATTCTCATCCTCCAGTATACAAATAATTAATATTTATGAGTGCTATAAATAATTTAGAATAATTTCATGAGTTGAAAGATGGAATGAACCATTCAACAAGGCGAAGCTAAGTTGCATGAAACATTCCATCTTTCATCTCATGAAATTATTTTTTGTGATGCGCTAAATCAATCTAAATTGATATTCAAGGCGCAGGGAGATGAATACAAATGGAAATGAAGTAATCAAAGCAAGAACGTAATGAAAAGTAAACGTGGTAAATAAACATGTATGACTAAACCAACAAGCAGAAAGTTAAACAAACAACAACAAAAATCAGTACTGTCGAAGCTATACCATGTAAGGCTATTTGCAATTCTGTGAACATTTATATTTTCACCCTTTCTAATTTTGTGCACACCCTATGAACGATCTGATTAAATCAACTGACAGTGCATCGTCATGACCGTTTTGAAGTTGAAGAAGATATCTGGAAACAAAGTGGACGGAGTTCTCTTTGGAAAGGTGAATTATTTTAAACGAAAACGAAAACAACAGATTTCATTTTCAATTTGTAGGGAGGGGGTGGGGGGGTCAGCCTGTCCTCTACAAACCCAAATCCCTGTATTGAATAATAACTATTGTTCCCTGCTTTTGTTTTACATTTAACAAAATCAATGAGCTTCATTCAGTGGGTAAGAAACTTGATTTTGAAGAACTGAGTAGGTGTACTGGTAATTGGGGGTGTTGGCCATCTGCCGAAACCATCATTGTTTTTGTTCAGATTGTTGTTGTTTTTCTTCATATTTATTTTTCTTTCCAACCCAAATCCCGTAGGGTTTGTACACAGAATTTGTTATCGGATTATCTTGTACTTAACATTGTCCTTTTGGTACAAGTTACATAACATATAAATCATGACGTCATCAGGATTCAAATGACATTGAATCAACAGTTTTTAGTTAGAATCCAAAATCTCTTGAACCACATGATATAAACCTATAATCTTTGCAGTATTTTGTAGGTCATACCTAGTGGTGCATCTTTTGCACACACATGACCCAATTTTACCATTTTGTACAAGGGTTAACAACCAAATTTGGCATATATTTAAGTTTTCAGTGTTTTTTCTAAGTAAGAAATCTTGACGATTTATCTTTTTGAACCGAGCTCCCCGTGTTCATTTTTTTTACAAGCAATTAATTTCTAGTTTATAGATAAAATCTTCTTTCAGGAGAACATTTCTGAAGATGGCCATAGCACATTGTCGATAAAGTCAAGTCTCTCCTATAGCTACCCCAGATCTTCTCAGAACCAATACTTCTCCAAAAAATATCCAACTTTCATGCTTTTTATCCATAAACCTTAGTCCATTCCAAGCTTCAAGTGTTATATATACTAGAACATGGTTGTGTTGTTTTCTTGTCATGGTTTGAAGCTAATTTGGAAGGAGAAATGAAACCCAATACCTTTCTCTAAGGGTAAAGTTCTTTTTGCCCACTTCCCATCTTCCCATTTTGAATTATTCTATTACTCTTGACCTACCATCAGTACAACATTAGTCAGTCTCTGAATATTTCTTTCTTCACCTCAGCCTTTTGACGAAGATTGCGTTGCCGAGGCCAAGAAGTTAAGCAAACCTTTGGTGTCTGGGAGGCGCATGCTGTGGAATTCACTCCAGTTTCTTCTGGTAAGGAAACACACCAAGGACTCTAGATTTGTTTTCCAAAAAGGAACGAAAAAATGAAATACGGTCAGAAAAGGTCAGTAAAAGGTTGTTACAAAGGAAATAGATTGCAAGCCTTCAGTGCAAAAGTCGGAACGGTCTAATCCAACCCAAGTTATGCCTGTGAATTTTTGTTCACAGGACTTGGGGGGGGGGGAGGCATTGAGTATTCAGTGCTTAACACACATCGGTTTATGGTTAAAATAATGTGTATTTATGCTTTCTCATTTTTAAATGTTAGGCGATCGCATTCAATCGCGGGAAGTTAGAGAGAGAGTTTGCTAGAGAAGTCCACCATTTGACGAGCCGCTGGAACACTGCTCAGGAGCAGTTTGAAGACATATGCAAGTACCCGGATGGTCGAGCTAAGGTATGATTTGATTTCAGATGTTCTGTTCATATTGTGTCCCAGTGGGATGTGGTAGCTCAGTGGGTTCATTGGTAACCGGTATCCATGGTATAGTTGTGTTCATCTTTGGACTGATTCTTTCACCTCTTAAGGTTTCTAAGGGCCATGTCACACAGGGCAGTTTACGGGAGTTCCAGGCAATTCACCCAGAAGAAAAAAACATTCCCGTGTCAATTTCCACGTAATTTTCTTGAGGGCAGTAACATAGTGTAGGCAAATAATGTGTTGTACTTCAAAAGTGGTCCTTGTTCATGCAGTGCGTTGGTTGCCTTCAAGTTGCCTGTCAAAATTGCCGTGTGACAATGCCTTTAGGATTTTTGCAAAATGGAGTTTTGGCAAAATGGGGGGCTTTTGTGTGTGGGTGTAATTGAAGCCAAGTATGGTCACACAAAAGTATATTGTCTTTTTACTGCATAGATGTCAAACTTTTTTCTGCAGACTTCGATGGAATCTGGTCAGTAATTTTGTTAGTGATGCCATACGAGGAAAATGGCTTTGATAAATAAGTTGAGGTTTACATTGATAAAAGTACAGCTTTGAGTCATATATTATGTGCTTTAGAATTGTTGACTTGAAGCCTTTATAGAGGCTGACATCTTTATGACATTGTAGACGGGTACCAGTTTAGGGCTAGTTCTGAAAAGAGGACATTTGGGTTTGCAGACTTTGGCACAGGCGCATTTTGGCAGAACCCGACCAGAAACAAGTTGGAGCTTTTGTCATTGGTCTAGTGGTTTTGCATATTCAGATAAACTGCGGTGATGCAGCAACTCTTGATAAGGGGCTATAAAGAATAAAATATATCTCTCTTTAAAACAGCGTAAATTGTAGGAAGTAAGGAAACATGCAAAATTGGAAATTAGTATTCAAAATTTGGTTTGTTTTTTATCCTAGGTTTTCCTTTATCATGGTGTGGAGACACACAGGGCAGGTATCTGGCAGCAGATGGTTGCGTCGATAATCAGCAAATATACAACAAGTAAGTTTGATTTTCTGTTTCATAACGGGGAGTAAAAGAGCTGTGACGAGGTCTTAAGCGTCCATCTAAAACCAGCAGGGTCTTGGCAAGGTGATAAAGGACTGAGCCAAAGGCGAGGTCCTTTATCACACGGCCACTTTAAATGGATGTTTTGACTGAGTCGCCACTCTTTTTTTCCCATTCATATAATACCCTCCGTTAAAAACATTTATAAACTTTTAAAAGTTAAGAACAAATCTGACAGTTTAGCCTCGGCTCACATCGACTCTGCATTTAGGTTCTATGTATGTGTCGAGTGCTAAGTAACTCCATGCACAAGCTTCAAACTTTCGTGTTTATTTTTCAAACTATCACATGCAAGTTTCAAACTTTTGCAGACCAAATATGCCCCCCTATACAAACTTAAATTGGGCCATGAAACTTGCGCACTCACCGCAATCATCTGATAACGCCCTCTTTTGACTCAATAGGCAGGCATGCAACTCTTCCGCGTTTTTTTTAAATGATCAGCGCTAAAAAAAAAAAAAAATCGAAAAAAAAAAAAATAAATAAAATTTTTGGCGATTTTTTTTTTTTAAAGCCTTATATATGCTTGGCAACAACAATGTACAACCACAATAATGTGAAATAAGCCTAGTACATGCTAAGAATGCACCTAAGAGCATAATAAACCTCAAAATTTTCTAGGGTACCATTGTGGATCTCATGTCCCTTGGCGTTTTGGCTGCCTCGCTCCGCCCTTGCGTTGTACCTTTGAAAATTTCCTCTTTTTTTTTCATCGGGCAGTTGCATGCCTGAATAGGGTCAGGTCATGTTTAAACATGGCTAATCAGTTGAACATGGCCACTGTATCTCCTCTCATCCAGTTAGAATGGATAAACTGTCCCAAGTATTTATGAATGAGGGCTCAAAATGATGGATGGGTTGCCCTCAATAAGTATGGTTTTGCATAAATAAATAAATGATTTTCATGCAAAAGACTCATGTTGAACACTGTCTACCATGTCGATGGGGGTCCTTCAGTACGCTAGGTTGGAGCAGGCGTACCAGGTAATTTTCCATTGTTAGCGTATTTGTGAGCAAGCGTAATACAGGAACAGTGTATTTACCATGTAAGTCTGCTGCCACCTAGTGTTCCCAAAAGTCTCCCATTGTACTTATGACACGGTAACAAAAGGTTCTCCAAACCAACTGCATCTAGCTGCGCACCCATCACGCAGTCACTTGGGTAGACGATCTTTCAGATTTGCTGTGCAGCCACCTTATGGAACTCATTCCCATCTGATGTGCGCCTTTTGCCATTTTTGTCAAGTTTTAAGACGAACTTCGAAGCGTTCCTGTTCAAGGACTCTTTTTTTTAACTAAGGCCCAACTTCATAGAGCTACTTAAGCAGAAAATATTACTTAAAAAAATTCTGCTAAACATCATTAAGCAGGATATATGGGTCACAGATGCTACATGTATAATGGTGTTTTAGCTGGTGACCTTTTTCTGGTAAGCATAGTTTGGTTGTGCTTAGCTAGTTTTTGTGCTTAACCAGCTCTATGAAATTGGGCCTTGATGTTGTTATCTTGCTTTGCATTTGTTTGTGGTTGTGGTTGTTATTGGCAGAGTGCTCTGAGTATTATTAAGTTGATGGATACTTGCACTATACAAATTGTCATTATTACTTTTATTACTTTTTTTTGTATTTCAGAGGAACTGCTTCCTGGCCACCTCGCCCTTTTGTTGTCCTCCTGTCCGAATGTCGAGAGTGCCCAGGTGCCCTTAGCGATGGAGGTATTGTGTTTTTAGCTCATGTAGACCTAGCCTTTGTGTGTCATGGCCAAATGGTCAAGCGCACTGGTTAACTCGGACTCAAGCTCTTGTGTTTCTGACCAGCAGATTGTTGGTTCGAGTCCTGGTCTTGACACTTGTGTCCTTAAGCAAAATACTTAACTGTTATTGCTTTGTCCTTAAGATGGGACGTAATGCCTTCGGTCCTGTGTGTTGTGTAATGCACGTAAAGAAACCCAGTTACACTTTTTGCTAAGAGAAGGGGTTTGCCCTAGTGTTTCTGGCAGTGGCCGCTGAATGCATTGCAGCACCTTGTTAATGCTCACAAGTTGTTGCATAAATGGGTCTCATAATTTGTAAACTTCTAAAACCTTGTCTGGAAATAAATGATGATAAGCGCTTTGTGATGCTTGTAGATAAGCGCTTTATATAAACCATTATTATTATTATAAGACTCTTTAATGCGAGCACGCCCACCTCACCACAATGCCTTGCTACACATGCAACAAGTGGGTTTTCAACTTAGAGATGTATATTGTCACTTTTCTTTTCTGTCTCTTTTGATTAAAGAAAGTTGCAAAAGCCATTTTGAAAGAAGACAAGAGTGAAGAGTTTCAGGCCATGACTCCGGAGGGTGCCCTGGAATGGCTGCAGGGATCATCTAGCGGTGAAGCAGGGATCGTGTTTGCTGATTTTCTTCGATGCCACGGTCACAGGTGCGTCCGTGAGGTAAGAGCCATGAACACCATCGACATCATCTGTCCATTTAGTCTTGATGGTTCTGAAAAGAAGCGACTGCTCCGCACCACAGTTCCACCAAGAGGTGCTCAAATCACAAAACAAAGAACACAAAACATAGGAGTGCAGCTTAAAATTGACAAACTAAACGTTTAGTATAAGTAATTAGAACAGTATTAGCGGCAACACCGTGTAAGTTAATCTCTCTTTTTGTGCAAATGTGATTCTGAAAGGAACTGGTGGACGGGTTTAATCAAAAAGTAAATAGACCTCCATTTCCATCCTTGTCTTTGTGTTCCAGGTTGAGCTTCGGGACAAGTCTTGGGGTATGGATCCAGTGCAACTGACGCCATCTCTACAGGTAAACATGGTAAAGGGAAAACATTGGTGCCCATATCATGCATTCAGATGCTGTGGCAAGTGTTTTGTTGTATTCCTAAAAACCCACAAATGTTATTGTCAAAGACCAGTATGTGCACTTTGTGGGACTGATGCATGAAATAAAAAGTCTGAAAGTTTAAGCTTCATCGGTCGTCAGAGTCACAATAAAATAGTTGGGGGCGGAGGAAATAGTTGGGTTTTGGACCCACGAGATCCAAACTAATTGTTTTACTCATTGCTTAAAAAACTGTAGCATTTCAAGCAAAAGTATTTCAAGGGAAGTTTTTCAGCATGAAAATCTTTTATACCATGTAAAGTGGTGTGCAAATCTGTGTGAACATTTATACTTTCAATCTCCAATGGTATGCACACCCTTCTTTAGGGGTAGGGTCAGAGATTGGCTTTTGTCATGGTTAATGCAGTGTCTACTCGTTGAGAAACACTAAAAAAACTTGGTATTTTCTTCAAGAACATTGAGTCCATCAATGTTAAGCAAGGTGACAGCTGGTACCAACTGCATCTCTTGCTGCTGCTTTCACAATTGGACACCAAGGAAATTTGAATCTTCAAAAGTCGCCTTTAGGAGATCTTTGGAGATTCAAAGTTTCAGACATTCTTTTATCGATTTCTAATCAACGGGGACAATACAGACAAAATGATTTGGCAGGGTGCTTACTACTTTCACTTCTTTTATAACAATCAAGTAATTAACCACAAGGGAAACTGACTGGGTAAATTTTTTAATAATTTGGGGGTCTCCCTATTAGTCAATATCTTTGTTCAGGGGTGCCAGTCAGAAGCTTTTATAACAGTATGCTTTCGGATTGAAGTTACACACATTTTTGTTGGGGTCATTCCCAAAGTATGACCCTACCTGTAATGATTCAATGTTGAAAAAAGTATGAAGTAAGTTTGTCCAGGGCATTAAGAACACAGGGGTATTTAATAACAGCAACAAAATTTCAATTTTTTTTCCGGATTTACAAACTGACTCATTGGCAATATCAACAATTTGCAGGCAATTCTAGCTACGGGTTCACATAACGCATCGGAGAGAAAACATGTACTGAGTGCTGCTGAGGCGGTGGATCAGCTCGGTCTGGCCCTACCTGCTCTTGCAAGGTAATGTTATAAAGAGTAGACATCCATGAATACCTGGGACAGTTCATCCATTCTGATTGGTCGAGAGGAGATAACATGGTCATGTTTAAACGTGCAATTTAAATACCGTCGCAGTCTGGTTAAACATGACATGACAGCATTGAGTCAAAGAAGGTGCAATCAGATGATTGCTCAGAGAGCACTGCCCAGTTGGTAGGTCGCATATTCAGCTTGCGCAAGTTTGAAACTTGTGTGCGGGTCAGCTACTCGGCGCTCAACACTTGCATAGAAATTCAACGCAGAGTTGAGGTGTTCTCAACTTTTAACGGTCTTTTGATGGAATTAAAAGAGTGGTGACTCGGTCTGAAACTGCCCTTTAAAACCTTGCGATAAAGGACCCCCCGCAAGGCCACGACCCTGCCAGTTGTAAATGGCAGTTTTAAACCTCATTGCCTACTCTTTCATTCCCTTAATCAATAGCTGTTTGGACTTGGATAGATTGATATGGCATCCTGTGTGGAATCTAGATGAACATGACTGTATTTTTGTTCTTAACAGAAAGCTCTTGGTGAGTTTCCTCGTTCCTAAAGCCAGAGCGGGCGTGGCATGCAGGGAATCAAGCAAGGTCAGTTTAGTTACTGCTCGTAGTTAAAAACTCAACCATCTAGCCACTGGCGTGTTGTGGCCAAGCGGTCAATCACACCAGGCTCAAGCCCTGGTGGTTTTGAGCAGCAGAGGGTGGGTTCAAGTTCCGGTCTTGAGACCTGTGTCCTTAAAACGAGACACTTAACTATTTTTGCTTTGTCCTTTGGATAGGATGTAAAGCCATAGGTCCCGTTTGTGTTGTGCAATGTGCCCAATAGAACCTAGTGCATTTATCCTAAAGAGATGGGGCTTGCCCCTGTGTTTCTGGCATGGTCTGGCAGCAATATGCGCCACCTCACCTTGTATTCCTTTCAAGGTGCTGTATTATGGTTGCTTCGTCTCATAAAATTAATCTTAACAATCTCCACTAGATTTGATAATTCGGTGCCAGTAGTGTCATTTTTGACAGACATGGTGCATTTTAAATGTACACTATTATAATAATTATCATTCAAAAATGAATCCGTCACCATTGAAAAACAAAAATGAGAATTTGACAGAGATTAATTGCATTCTGCTATAGATTCTTTCTTGAAAATCTTTTCAACTAGATTGTAAATATGAATTTGCTCTAACCCTTTCACCAATGTTTGATAAGCACTGGACACTCTGTAATTTCAGAGTCCTGTGGGAAAACAAATCTACAGACAATTAATTGCTATACCACTGAGTGGGCCTGATGATGAGAGGCCAGTTAAGCAGCAAGATACTCAACAAATTAATTGATACAACAATTATTTCTGGGATAGAACACTTTTTTGTTTTACCCTAACAATGTGTGATAAGCACATGGTTTCCAAGTCCTGAGGAATTTCTTCTTTTTTACAATTTTTTTAAAGATAATAATGTAAACTCTTCTTTTAAGAGTCAATAAGTTTATTGGTAAAGGATGAAATCAGTGTTGTTTCTGATAAATAAATTGCGACTGTTTTCTTTTTTATCTTCGGAGCGTCGACCGAAGGACCATTGGTTTTAAAACTTTTTGTTGGGCACGCAAAGTACAACATTTTGCCCTAGCAGAGGGTTAGAAATGATCAGATGGCTTTTTTGAGGAAACAAAGGGCATAGCACTTGATATCTTTAGTGCTAGAAATTCTCCAAAGACATGTTTTTAAGGCCATGTCACACATAGGAATTTTTTCAGGCATCTTGGAGGTAACCAACTGCACTGCATGCAAAAAATCTTCTTGCTGCAACTCACTATCCCAATAAAGTAATGAGAAAACTGAAATGTGAGTGAAGTTTCTGTTTGGAGATTGCCTGGAACTGGTTGCCTGTTCATTGCCTCATGTGACATGGCATTTACATTCCCTTGGAGAGTTGAACTTTTCTACAATGACGTAATAGATGCTTTCAACCTTTTGTTTCTAGTCAATGTACATTAAGATCAATCACAACTTAAAGGAGGCGTACTGGAGGTTGGCCAATCTGATGGTCAGAGAGGTAAACTGAATCATGTAAAGATACTTAGGTTAAAGGTCAACTTCAGTTTTGAGACGCACTCATTTACCAATGGAAAGAGCCCACATTGATATTGGGGGAAAAACATTACAAGTCTCTAGCCTCACGTGAAAATGGTACTTATCCATAGCAACATTTAAACCGTGACATCATCAAGCGTAAAAACAAATGAGTCTGTAACATTAAAAAGGAATACTTTGTGGCAGTCAAAAAATCAAAGTCAATGCTGTTTTGATTGAATATCATAAAAATTCAGGAATGATCTTAAAATAATCTTCACAAAAAACACATCAAATGATGATGTCATCAAACGTTTTTTTTTTTTATTATGAAAAAAATTGCACTTGAAATGTTTCAAATGCGGTGGCATTTTAAACCGTTTTAATGTAAAATTATGAGATTTTTTATTGTTTTTATCATCTTCCCAAGGATTCTATCTTTTGGAAAATAAGTTGATCACAAAACTGAGTTTTACCTGGGAGTCCTTCTTTAATTAAAAAAGAAATGATGAAATGTGTAACAACACAACTACGAGAATGATGAATCTAACTCTGTGAGTCTTCTTTTCAAATGGGTAAAACTACATTCTGTCAAAGAGCCAGTTGTTTTATTAGTTCATATTTTAAAACCCTCAACAAAACCTAGGAATTTTTTGTCAAACCTTTGTAGGATTATGTAGACCCTCTGAAGGGTATTGAGCTTGATTAAAATCGGAAACAGCTGATTTTGTACCATAATTTCCCTTACCAAATGTAAGAAAAAAAGTTCTTTTTTTTAAATGTCCGCCGCAGTTCTTAAGACTTTGTTTGGATGGGACTTAAACTTTTACCCATGTGCAGGCAGTGGTTCTTTCATAACTTTTGGATGCTTGAACCACCCATTTTGGGAAAAACATGGATTGGTGTTTGGGTGTTTTAACTAGCATTTGGTCGGCAGACCACTGTTTGAAGTGAGAAGACTGGAAATACCATTGATTCCACAGAGAGAGAGACCTAAGGACCAAACTTCACATTGAGCTCTGACACATTTTGAATTGAGTTTTCATTATTGCATGCATGGGTGATTTGTTACCTGAAAACAAAAATACAAATCTTTAACTTGTCGAATTCTCTTGCCACAGGGCCGTATACCTGATGAAGATTTGCTGTTTTTCTTCCTACCTAATGAGATAGACCGTCTTCTGAGGGAAAAGTCACCTGCTCTGATATCCAGGTATAGTGCTGTTAAATCATGGAAACCAGTCCATTCCATTAGGGCTAGTTAGCTCAGTTGGTAAAGCACCGGCATGTTAAGCTGGAAGTCTCAGGTTCTTGTCCTGCCCTGGTAAATTTTTTACTTTGTTCATCCCAAAATAATATTTTAGTGTTTTGTCTTTGTTGCTAACGGCAGTTTTCTTGAACCATTTCTCGGTTGGCATTCAGGGCGATGAGGAGACGCCGTATTTTACCACTGCAGGATGCCCAAGCGTTCCAGCTGATGTTTGCGGGTCTACCACAGCCGGTAAGGAGATTCTGTTCTAACATGCGTGTACAAACTAAAAACACACCTACATCTGGCCTACATCAACCCCAAAGAAAGATTGACCTTAGGGTTGTAGCCAGTGGCATAACTAAGGAGGGGGGTGGGCACACGCCCTTCCAATTGATGTACTTGCCCCTTTTGATACCTGGCGCTTGTTCAATCATTTTTGGGACCAATTTGGTCCCATGTCATTGCTTTATCACTTGAAGGAAACAAACTTGCGCACTTTATACATGTCTCGATGTTCAAATACGCTTGAGACTTGTACAGTCTATGCATTATACAAAATTCTTACTAAAAGACCAACAGATTGCCATCATTAAAACAAAAATGTACCCTTGAATAACTAAAAATGTTTTTTTTTTATTATTTGTTTTGTTTTTCTACAAAACAAGATTGCGGAGGAGATTGATAACGATATCGCAGAAATGGAATTGAAAGGTTAATATCACTTTAAATATTTGGTAAGTAAGTTTGCACATGTCGATGTTTAAAGTGTGTTGTGATGATGTTGTGTATCCTCGTACACAGAAACTTTGACCATAAGTCGTTAAAAGCAGGTTGGCAAAAGCAGTTTTAGTCAAATGTTTTGTCAAAGTATTACGGCCCTCCTGTGAGCCAAAGTACTTGCTGCTGTAGAATTTTTAGGAATGAATTAGATTTTTTTTAAATTGAGGACATTATTATCTCTTTATTTTTTTTTTTTTGAGGGGGGTTTCACACATATGTGTATTGAAGGGTAAAACTAAAAGTGTCTTATATTACTTTCGTCTCGATGCAGTTTCTACATCAATTATTGTTTTGTTTGTTGGGGTGTTGGGCTGTTTGTTTGTTTGTTTGTTTGTTTGTTTGTTTCGGAAAGCTCACACAGGGGAATGTAAACACCAAGCTGGCAACAGCGAATCTCTCCCATACAAACATTGGTTTAACGTCTATGGTTTTGCAAAAGTCAATAAATTGTGATTCAGTAACTAGACGACAACACTAAATAAAATACTTATTCTTAAATCTCACATGGTCAGATGGGCTCGGCTGGATTCAAACCCACAACCTTGTGGCTGCAAGTCCTGCAGTTTAATCACTTGACCCTGATGACAAAGATTGCTTATGAATACCTGCAGCTAATTACATTAGTCCAGCTGCCCTGCACCAGTGGAAATGCTCAGTTGTCTAAAGACTTGTGGTCTAGAATGCATGGGTCAGGGGTTTGAATCCCATCCGCGCAGTCTGTGGATTATTTTTTACGCAAGACTCGGAAAGCGTTGAGTAAATAATACTTATCACACAGCGATGTAAGGGTAAACCAAACAAAAATAATTTATATCCCTGATGCATTTATTACATCTATTGATCTTTATCATTTGTTGAAAATACATAAGTGGGCCATTACAAATTTTGTTAATTATATTGAATTTGAAAGTTGTGTAAGTTTTTAAAGTGAATATTACAAAACCAACAAAGAGGATTAAATTTGTGTACAACTTCTGATTCATATTCATGACTGACTTATTTACCGCCCTCTTTGACAAAGGTACGCCAATCAGTCAAGGGATCATCAAGGGCACGGCCAGGGTCATCACAAAGCTGCAAGATGCCGCCAACATCAAGGTATTAACAAGCGTCTTGCTGCATTCCCATTAGCTTTCCTTAATAAGATAATAAATTCAAATATCATGAACAAGACACAGGTTTTATGGATAAACAGTTTTTTTTTCACACAGGGTTTAAATGTTGGGTCATACTTTGCTAATGACCCCGACAAAATTTGTGTAATTTCTGTCCAAAAACTTATTTGTTATACATTTTATAAGATCGAAATGGCAGTAGGCATCCTCAAAAATTTCGTCTGAAATGCTCCCGTTGATTGAAATCAATAAAATTATGTTAAAAAAGTTTGTATCTCCGAAACTCAACTCTAAAGGTGTTTTGGAGATTCAAACTTCTGTAGTGTCTGTCTGTTTGTGAATGCTGCAGCCGGAGATGCGGTTAGTACCAGCATCACCTGGCTACACGTGGATGGATTTGACGTCCTTGATGAAAATATCATGAAAGCTTTTTGTTGATTTCTCAATAAGTACACACTTTATTCAGCTGAAACATTCACAGGTGACTTATAAAGTGTATCTTTATTGACAATTTGACTGATAAATCCTCATTATGTTGACCAAAACCAGTCTATGACCCTATGTTAACGGCATTGGCCCTACATTTCTCAGCTTCAGTAATGTCCAGCTTGGATTTTACCTTATTAAGGGAAAGTACCTCATTGTCTCTGGAAGAGTAAACTTGGGCGTGGAACGGGAGTGCAGGGGGATTGGGGCTTGTTTCACGGGGTCCAGGACCAAGGTTTAGAGCTGCTCTACGCTCTTGCTGAATCCCATTTTAATTATATGTTCTGGTTTTACAGAAAGATGATATCCTCGTGACTAGGATAACCGATGTTGGTTGGACTCCGTACTTCCCTCTCATCAGAGGATTAGTTACTGAGATTGGGGGCATCCTCTCTCATGGTATGTCATTTAAGCTCAGTATCAAGAAAAAGAAGTCATATATATATATATACGCTTGGTTATATTAGTAAAGACAACAGTTTAAATGTGTATCAGTGAAATTCCTTTATATTTGGTAATAACTCTCTGTCACTTTATTACTCCAATTGTTTCCCCCCTCCATATATTTTTTTTATTCACGAATCAATAATGTATTTTTCCCCAACTTTTGATTTTATCTCTCTTGCATTTTAACCCATTTTTTTGTTTGTCACCTGTGTTAAAACTCCTTCACTTATTTTGGTAGCTCTGAGCTTTCAGACCTGGGGCCAATTTTATAGCGGTGATGAACGGTTAGTAAATTTTCGTGCTAACTGTAGCAAAAAAATTTGCTAAAGCATAAGCGTATTTCACAGGTTAGCAAGAAAATTGGGCATCCAGCTTGCGCGTTCACCATGGATTTGCATTGTTACATCATTTATTTTCATACAGTAAGCATCAGAAGGTTGGCATGCCATTTCGTGTGCTTATGGTTAGCGGTGCTATGAAATGGAAACTCCCGCAGCAAGCCCAAAATCGGCCGTTAAGCAGCTCTAAATAAATTACATGGCTCTGCTCACTGCGGATTTCCTTTTTTTTACTTGGCACTTATTGATAGTCTATGACAACCAATGGAGTTCACTCATCCATCTTTTTATAATAAATGGTGTTAGCTTTGTGTCTTATGGGTGTTTAATTGGTGTTAACTTGGTGTTTTTTCGAGTTTATCTTTGTGGTTTGTCAGTGTTAGCTTGGTGTTTTTTCGGTGTTAGTTTGGTGGTTTATCGGTCTTATCTTTGGTGTTTTATCTTGTAAGCTAATAGCACTGATTGTTCTTATATTTAGGTGCTGTTGTGGCCCGTGAGTTCGGGATCCCATGTGTGGTTGATGTGGAGCATGCAACCTCTGTCCTCAAATCTGGTAAAGTTGGCTTTTTTCCTACAATAACAACAGTTTATTTTTCATATAGCGACTTGTAATCAAGCGTCACATAGACAGTTTATTTTAGGGAAATTGAGAATAAGATGCTCACAAGTGCATAATAATCTCCAACATTTAAACAAAAACATTGACATGAATCAGAAACAGTTATTCACAGTTTACCCATCATGGAAAAACAAACCATAGGAAATTACCATACGGCTGAAAATTCTATGACAACCAATAAAGTTAACTCAGGCATGATATTCTTCCTATTTTAGTAATAATAAAAATAATTGGCTCTAATAGCGCACATATATGTCATATCATGTAGTTAGATCAAGGTGCTTTACAACATGCACAATGCATACTTTTAGACCATTCCTCTAAATTCTTCAACTCCATGATTTCCTCCTTTTTTTTTCTCTCTTTTTTGCCCTCAGAAAAAATGAGCAAAGGTTTAAGCAAATGTCCTGGAAAGCCTCCTCATGTAACATAAGTTGGTCAACCCTTGTACTCAACAACATTTTCCTACTTTCCACAGGCCAAATATTATCATACCTGTTAACTTTGCATCAGCATAGGAACTGAATGAACCAAACGGAAATGATAGCACCCAGAAGGAACATTTAATGAATAAACATTTTACAAAGTTTTCACTTTAGTACACTAAGAAACTGTTCGTTCTTTGTTTTGCATGCAAGTTTTTCATTTACATGAAATTAAACCCACTGGTGCCCACAAAAAAAACCTTGTGGAATAGCATTAAATTCTTTGCAAAAGAAACCTTACACTGACAGCAGTAGAATGCCTAGTTTTGCGCATGTAGTGTGTAAATTACCTTTTAATCGGTTTGACGAGAGAACTCATTTTGGTTATTTGTAAGATAAACTCTTTTGCACAAACGGATTTTGGTGTCTGTGATATTACCTTAGTTTTTTTCACACTTTGGAACTTGCAGAGTTGTGAAAAACGAAATCGTGGAATCAATATAAAACGAAGAACATTGAATCTACTGTAATCTCTTATATAAGATAGCAACTGTATAGTGGAGTGTATAATTTTAGTAACTGACATTTCAAACAATAGACCCCTTGGATAGGCCGCCATCGCTGGTCAAACAATGGAAAGATGCATGTGTCTACGCGCCATGCACAACTCTCAGCCAATGATAGGTCTTCCTTTCAACTCAGTGAGGGCGCTGTTTGTTGTTTGGACGTCATACACATTTGGGTGCATTCCTGACGTTTGTAAGCAACCCATCCAAAGGGATGGCTCCGGCTGTGACTATAGTCAGATCGCTGTAAAATGCTTATTCTTCAACACTGCCACTGCATCAAACGGCCATAGCCGAAGTCTGTATAATTCCGACGCGGCCTAACATTTTCAGTTTTCACTACTGTTTGTTTCAGGGGATGTTATTATTCTGAACGGGAGCCTGGGAACGGTGGAGAAAATCAACACCTCACAATAATTATATGACGTCACCTACTCAAAAGAAGCCGTTTTCAACAAAGATATAGATGTATAGCTTAGTTTTTATATTTAGAAAAATATTTTGATATATCTAGATTATTCCTAATAAGTATAACTATTTTGTGTGTATTTTTGAACAATAGTTGTTTTTAAATCAGAATATGTTGTTGTAAGTTTAGAATAGCTTATATTATGTATAACCGTCTTCACTACCTCGTTTTTTTATTATAGGGCTAAAAGTCTACAGTAACATCAAGCCTTAGTATTTTTAGACATACATGCATTGTGTAGTTGTGCCCGTGACATAAACATATTTCCCCAGTTGAAATAAAAAAATACATACATAAGTAAATAAAGGGATGAATTTACAATGATTACATCTTTTGCAACGTCACGAAGTGCCCAAAACACGAAAAAGATATCGGTTGGAAAACTCGATTTGACTTTGTTGGTTTGATTTAGTTGATCCGGTCTAACAATTTACGACGTTATACGTCTCAAAATCATCTAGTTTATTATTTATGTTAAGTTGATGAACGGCAAAACCTGAAGAATCTGGAATTGCGTTTTCACAAAGTGCCATAAATCTGGTTGTCACTTCGTGATTACGCGACCGCGTTAAAAACGGCTGTAAAGTTCCAAACATGAATGTTCCGGCTTTTGCGTTTTAACGAAGGGCCATAAACTTTGACCTAAGTGTTCTGAACGGCAAAATACCAAAAACACGGAATTACGTTTTCATGAAGTACCAACACAGTTGTCACTTTGTGAACGTGATCACGTTGATTATATTATAGCTGGCACAGTGCCAAACATGAGTGCCCGGTTTTTAAATTCAAACGCGCGTTTCTCCAAACATTACGGTTTTGGGCATAGTAAAATGTATTGGCCCATAAAAAATAATTACTTGCATATTATAGTGCAATGCTATTTATTAGGGCCTATCTTAAGAACTGACATATTTCAACCTACCAGTTATTGTTAAACCAACTTTTTGTGTGATTGCAAAAGCTTACCAAACTTTCTCGATCACGTAACCAAAACGTCATCTTGACAAAGTGACGTAACTTCGTTAGTTGACTAGAGAAACAGTGCTCCGGAGCTAGGTTGGTCCTGTTGGACTACCTAGTTCAACCATGCAGCGTTCGAGTGACATCTAGACCGACTACGTCAAGTCTAGTCAACTGAACTTGCTCATAGATTGGATTTATAGTAAAGTCTCATAATTATCATCGCGGGTCTCCTATCACAGTATCAGAAGTTTCACGTTTTGCGTTGCCAAATACGTCATTTATCAACTACTTTTTAAAAGTGGGTTTTGGTAAGTGCAATAGATTTAAGTGTCAATTAGTTTACGTATTATAGAGTATATTTTTTTGATAACTGAATTTCTTTAGATATTTTTAGTTCTGAAATATGGTTCAAATTATATGAAGTTTACAAGATTTGCTTTCTTAATTTTTAATCATTATAGTTGATTAAATAGTAAACAAAAATCATAATTGTGTTTCTTTTTGTTTCTTTTGCTTCATTGTCTTTTTAGCATTTGAATTGATTTGTTACAATCAATTGCAAGTTACATATATTTTTGAAGGTTGCTTACCCAAAACTTAAAATTCCTGCCGATCGGCTTGCTGGTTGTGTGAAACCCAAAACCCGACGTCCGCTTATGTGCACTGTCTGACAAAAAATCCAATCTGCTGCGCTTTACGGGTTGGATATAAAAGTAGAAAAATAGATTAATATTAAATGTTCTACCCGCTTTTCTGCTTCTAGGAGGAACAAACAATGTCCACTTTTTGACTGTCAGTTAGTCCTAAATGTAGTTGAATAAAATAGGCCAAAAAACTGCTTTTCTCGAAACTGGAAAATAAGACAGTATAAATAAGGTTTAATCTACGTTTTGGGAGAAAAATATCAGAAATGTTGACAAATAAATGTAAAAAACAAACCGTGCATCTGTTGTGTTTGTGTGTTGATTTTTGTTTAGTTTTTTGTTTTTCATCATATTTAGAAAATTTGGCTTGGACAAACAAACAAAAAAGATGTCCACATTTCGACCTCTGGTGTCATGAGTAACCGTCATTTGACCTCTAGCCGAGGGCGCCCAACTCAAATGACCTCCTTTGCGCAAGGACGTCCTACTCACACAAAAATTTGAAACATTTTGTGCACAAGAAATGTGACCTGTGGGTTGTTGGCTGCATGCACAACTTGTCAGCCACCACAGAGCACAGTTTTCTAGCTGTAACTCCTAACCCCAGGAAACTTTGATGATAAAACTCCATTGCGTTGGCCGCCATCGCTAAAGTCAAACAATGGAAATGGTACCTCTTTATTGACCTCAATGAGGGCGCTGTTTCGGTCAATCAGCACAGTGTACAGTTTTCTAGCTGTAACTCCTAACCCCAGGAAACTTTGATGAGAAAACTCCATTGCGTTGGGCGCCATCGCTAAAGTCAAACAATGGAAACGGTACCTCTTCATTGACCTCAATGAGGGCGCTGTTTGGGCTTAGTGACGTTATTATGGAAGTGGAAGGGGTCTTTTGACACAAGAAGAGCACATTAACACATTTTTAAAAAGCACTTCATAAAAACAAGGGGGAATACGGGCAAGGAAAGCACATGCAAAAATATATAAAAATTATTTCATAAAAGACAAAAGGGGGAAAATACGGGTAGGTTTATCAAGCAAACCCCGTACCCTAAAAAACTCTAACCACCTCTCCCGTCTTACCCACCCAAACAGCAAACATCATTTAGACCAAGCCCATTAGAAAACAAGAATATGTTTACATTATACCAAGAAGCCAGTGTTTCGTGCAGCCCCATCTCTTCCCAACCCTCTGCTGTACGTAATTCTGCCCCATATACAAGTTATTGCTGTCATTAAAAATACGAATAGAGTGGGGGTTTTAAAAAAGAGCTTTTTAATTATCCTGGCATGGTTTTTGCACTTCAGACTTCTCAGCCGCCAACCACACCTCATTTTTTCATAAAAATGCATGTGTGTTATTGACAAACATTGACTTTGGTTTAAAACAGATGGGGGAGTATACACCACGACGCAGTGTGTGGGAATAGCTGTTGGAATGGCTCTTTTTCTACATTTCAGCATAGCGACAACAGGCAGGATAAAAGCCTGGAAAGAACGGTTACATAAGTATTTGTGCATAAGTAGAATGATTTACATGCAAATTACAGGAACAATGTGGCGAAGCATTGAAGTTCTTGTAGTTGCATACGGCAACCTGCCTGACACTGCTATGGGGGTTTATACACTGTATGTAAACCATGAGTTTGTGCGCTGTTTTCAAAGCACCATATGTGATTGAACACCGCATGACAATGTTCAGTACTGGACTACGACTGGACCACCATGGACTGGACGCAGCGTATACTTCTCAGCTGCGAGGACGGGATTTGGACGCCGCTCTTTTGATGAACTGAACTCTTAAAATTTGTCATAAGAAGAACCTTCTGAAATTCAACTTTCATTGGTCAGAAGGAAGTATATCTTTTAGTACATAAATCTGCAAAAGGTTCCCTGCTCGAGCCCTTCTTTAGTAAGTCTAGTGGACAACTTCGGCGTTGAGCACGCGAGCGGGGGGAGAGAACTCCGGTGAATTACCAAAGAGGACTGCAGTCATAGCTTCATTACTGAATTGCCAGGCTAACATGATGTCAAGCACAGCTCACATTTACAAGCGACCTCTCCTAACTTGTTGGGGAAATGTTGGAGAAAATTACCGACAAATTGCCTCGCTTATTTACACCTCTGAGCTGAAACTGTAGCATTGGTGATAGGTGATGTTTTCCCCAAGTAAAGATTTTTCAACGGCGAAGCAGCAATGGTCAACTACGGAGCTCCATAAAGAGACAGGTAAAAACTGAGTGATAAGATAAAGACAACAAATTAACACTAGAGCTCAAGTGTTTGTCACTCCGGAAAAACATAGTTTCAGATGAAAACTTGTACCTGAACCAACTGCATGTAGAAAAGTATGACCAGACATCAAAGATGTCTTAAGTGAAGCAAAGTTTATTGTTTATCTATTTTTAAAAGAACATAATAGCCAATACAAGTAAAAACACATGTTCACGCAAGGTATGCAATTCATGTAGACTTTGTGTTACAATCATTCTTACAAAATTAACAATGAGGTGCCTTCGAAGTTGTACCCTTATTTTATATTTTCATTGCGGTCTTAAGTGTTCTGGTCACCATTTATCTTCATATTGACATAGATAGCTGATATTCTAAAATGTGTCAACATTCTGACATAATAGAGTTTTTGAGATAGGCCTACCAAAATAAGTTTTAATTTGACATAGGCCCTAGATGGTTTTTTTCCACATTGTCATAGTGATGACTTCATCGATGATAGGTTCGTTATGCATACATTTAAAAAAATCCACTGAAACCATGATCAAAATCACCAACTCGAGAGCTCAAAACGAGGCTGGGGACTTTTTTGTTCACTTCAGCTTCTAGCTACTGCCCGAACACATAATTATTTTCGTTCCCTCAAAATGTTATTTCATTCACTTGAAATATTATTTTGTGCCCTCAAAATATCATTTTGTTCCCTCGAAACATTATTTTGTTTTCTCGAAATATTAACTTGTTACCTTAAAACATTATGTTCCCTCGAAATGCTATTTTGCTGGAACGAACGGAACAACGAAAACTATTTCGGGAACGAAATATTATTTTTTGAGGGAACAAAATGTTATTGCGGAGAAACAAAATATTATTTTTTATTTAAATGTAAATATATTTGGAGGGAACGAAATAATTCAGCTGGTACGGTGTCCTTCATATGCCAATTGAATGTCTGGGATATTACAACTATTATTTTAGTGTATCTTTTTCCGAACTCTCTTCGAACAGCTACAACAGGCTGTGTTTCACTGACTCTCTTAACTGAGTGAAGCAAATGATACAACACCCAGCAGCATATTATTGACAGCCCTTTGTTGTCAAGAATGCATCTTATATTTATCTCTATAAAAATGTCACACTTTGGAATTCCGTCATCAGAGCTTCCCTTCTCACTGTATTTGAAACTAAAGACACTTTAATTTAATTATTAAGAAAACAATCTGTTCCCCCCCAAAAAAAAAAAAATAAATAAATAAATAAATAAATAAATACAAATAATAATAATAAAAATAATAAAAATTTCAGCAACAACATCAAACGTACAAACAAACACATTAACAGGCTGTTAGTTCTACGGCAATCTCGTAATGATCTTGGAAAATAAATGGCATGATTTTCAAGAGCCTCTTGGCTGCTCAATTAATTCGAGGGAATGAAATAATATTTTGTTCCTTCATTCCCTCAAAATATGATTTTGTTCAAAAAAATGATTTCGAGGGAACGAAATAATATTTTGAGGGAATTAAATAATGTTAATGTTTTTATGAACCTTTTCATTTTTTTTTTTGACCTGGCCCTTTAGACGACAACCTTTTGCTGACTACCTGGTGGGAACCTAGACGGGGAAACTGACGACTTGTGAGGTGTTGAGGTAGGCGGTACCAGCTGGTGAACAGCTCCCGTCTTTCAGCCATCATGGTAGGAGTTAAGTGAGTGACTGATGACTGTAGACTACCTAGAGACTGTGACAGGAGGGAGGCATGCAGTTGAAGATCTATGGATTGTGTGGTTTCTGTTTGCTGGTTGTCTGAATCTGGACGCACATTGGAGGTCACCAAAGGACCAAGGTAGGGACAACTTGCTGTATCCGACCGGCCACTTTTCAATCAAACCCTTAAAGACCATGCAGTTTGGTTAGCGTGTGGTCAAAATCCTCCAATGTCGTCTTCTTCTATGTCACTCCACCACCAAACTAGGGATGCACCAGTTTGCTATAAAACAAAAATAAAAATTACTTTGGTGTTTTGAATATGGAAACTCCAGATTTCAAATGGAGGAGCATGGGCGGCACCGACATCATTTTGGGGCGGACACAAGCCCTCCTTTCGTAAGCTCCCCCTAGACTAACGCCATTGCACTCCACACCATTTTTTATGCGATTGAACTGCCTGACCCCGCGACAAGCACTTGCTCGCTTGTGAGATTTTACAAAAAATTAATGAACATTAGACTTTGTCAAGCAACTGTTAGCAAAACAACTATTATTTACCTTTCTAACAAACACATAAGATGAGAACATTGACCCCAAAAATTAAGGAGGTCGGATACCCCAAGTTTGTCTATATGGAGACAAGACAAAGAGAAAAGTAAGAAGACTGCGAAAGGTAAACGAAGATCTAACCCGTTCTCTTGCAGAGTCCCTCCCTTTTTGTAACTCCCACTCCCACTACAAGATATTCTACAAACTTGTAGATGTTGTCCTTTACATGTATAGTTTTCAATGTGATGTCACACAGTCTCGGCGTTTTTCTTGATTTGCATGTTGGTCGAAGCCAATGATGCTTTTTGATTAGAAGACTAGTCCATCAGGAAATTTCCGTCGGGGTTGAAACTTTAAGTCGCCAGTTGTCATGTTCGGATTAATTGTCATGATTGTATAATTCTAGCGTAATAGTTATAAGTGATAAGTAGCAAATACAACTTAATCTTAAATTTTGTAATCACTCTGATTGGATTAAATTTTAAGAGTAAATAAGCAAAAATAAAACGCCTCAATCTTCCCTTAGAACAAAATTTCTGCCGGGAGCGCTTTG
This sequence comes from Pisaster brevispinus, assembly GCA_023634235.1. NCBI lineage: Eukaryota > Metazoa > Echinodermata > Asteroidea > Forcipulatida > Asteriidae > Pisaster > Pisaster brevispinus. The sequence goes on from JAMKCF010000008.1 coordinate 17,680,436, forward strand.
TACTCTGAGAACAAAAACTCACTATCCTTGCATTCTGAGGTAATCTCACATTACCTGTATTCTAAATATTTATGTCCAATCTGCTATAAAGCCACTTATCTGCATTCATTTGATGATCAATGTTTGATTTAGGAGTATTAAATACATAATTTAGACAGCCTAAATTAGTATTTGTTTTCCTGATATCAACATTACATCAAATTCTGAATGTAGCTGACTTTATATTTAGCGTAAATGCCACCAAATCCCTTACATTTTAATAAAGAAGAAAACAGAAAACAACATTTTAAAATAGCTGTAATTCTCACTTATTTGGCAAAGTAAAAATGTAAAAAATATATATATTTATATATATATTTTTTTTTTTAGTTTTTAATATAATGTAGAAGCAAAGTTGAAATGTAGTTTTGCAAACTGCAAATCTATTTTAGATGGGAATAATTTCCCGAAACAACTAATTCCACTTGTAGAGCTGTTACAAACAACATGAAAAACATAACAAAAAGGAGGCAAAAAGAGGAAAGATGGGTGAAAACGGAGAAAGAGTAAGGATTTCTCTTTTTCTTGAGGAGCAGAGTGATCAGCCGAGGGAGAGATGACACCAACAATGTCTAGGTTTGTATAAATGGTAAGATAGTGTTGGCCTATAAAGTAATAATAATAGTGTTGGTCTAGATATAAGACTAACTCTCCACCCTTCTAGCAGGTTCAGAGGCAACATGTAAGATCCAAGTCTAAACTTGAGCAGACGACGATGAGTCTTTCTGTGATGTCCTTGATACATGACCCGAGGGTCAGCAGATGTCAAGGACAAAATCAGGTAAAAGTATCTGGGTAAGTGTGAAAAGAAAATAACCTTTTATCTCCACAGCTTCTAACAACCTTTCCCTCCACAGCTTCTAACAACCTTTCCCTCCACAGCTTCTAACAACCTTTCCCTCCACAGCTTCTAACAACCTTTCCCTCCACAGCTTCTAACAACCTTTCTCTCCACAGCTTCTAACAACCTTTCTCTCCACAGCTTCTAACAACCTTTCTCTCCACAGCTTCTAACAACCTTTCTCTCCACAGCTTCTAACAATCTTTCTCTCCACAGCATCTAACAACCTTTCTCTCCACAGCTTCTAACAACCTTTCCCTCCATCTGCAACTTTTAACATTAATTTTATTTTAACAGGCTTTACCCTTTTTTTGTTTTCCACAGTCTGATATCTTCAGATGGTGCGGTACAATCTATAGAACCACTACATCAGCAGAACTAATCTTTGAGCAGGTTCAAGGGCAATGTTTATTGCAGAACTTGAGTCGAGATGACAGGTATCCCTTTGATGTTTCTGTTGCATAACCTGAGAAGCGAAGTAATAGGTCAACTATCTGGGTAAGATTGAAAACATTTACCTTTCTCTCCGCAGCTTTTAACATTTCACTTTTTTATTTCGACAGGCTATTAACATATGGTTCCGAAGCAGATATTGTAGAAGGCAACGCCCTGGTAGCAACTCTTGGACACCGTAGATGATAACAGTTCGGTAAAGTATCGGGGTAAACTCATGGTTAACCTCACTTTGGCTTGAGATGACGCCAAATGCTAACATTGTTTAGATATTTTTTGTTCTTCCAGTTATGCAGATTATGTTTTCTTCTGAACATGATGAACTAGTCTAACCACTGATATCTTCAGCCAAGGTGATCTACCAGCAGGTTCATGGCAATGAAGGCAGAACATGAGCATACGACCAACTCTCTCTTTGATGTCTCTGATGCGTGATCCGAGGTCAGCGAGGTCAGCGAGGTCAGTGGGGTCAGGTGTTTGCAGCAAATGTTAAGTAGCTTGTTTATCAACAGGTAAAGTATCTGGGTAAGTTTGAAAGAAAAATAACATTTCACATCGCAGGTTGTCACTTCTATCAACCCGTATTCCTAAAGCGGATGTTGTGGAAGGTGGTTGTGCATTGCTGACAACTCTGGAACACGTAGATGATGACAGTTTGGTAAAATATATCAATTTAAAAGTAATTCTATGGTGACAGCTTGACTTGATGTGACCAATGAATGCTAATCTTTCCCGCTAATTTTTGAAGAATCATCAAGAAATTTACAGTAATTTTTGAATATCTCAAAGGAACCTCCAAACTATTTGGTTATAACATGGAGGTAGTCTACCTCCAAGGTTGTAACCATCAGAAAAACAAATTTATTATTCGCCATTCCTCAACATCAAGACTTATAAATTAACCAACCAACCCACAAGCACTAAAAAAATCTCAATATGTACAAGAGTTTATTGTTGGATTCTGCAATTAAGAATAGTGCCCCCATTCTTGAAACAATATTCAATTCGTCTTTTAATTATCAATGCAGATTAACTAAGTGGTCGGATACTTGTTTATTTTTCCTCTGTTCAGCAGTCTTGCGCAGTGATGACTTACTGCCGGAGCTGTTTGGGTGTGCATCGGTGGAGGAAACAGCAAAAAGTCAACAACAGACCGCATGGTAAGTTTTAAATGATTTGTTGTCAAAGTATTCTTTGAAGTTCGTCCCCAAGTTTTGATGAAGAGATAAAGGAGTTACCAAGTTAATCACTTTTGAAGGTTTCAAATCTTAAAATCTTGAGAGAATACATTTATTCCTCTAGTCTAGTTTTCATTTTTCAATAAACAAAAACAACAAACCCATGTGTGGAATCTTCATTGGGATTGGAGTTTACGTTTTGATTGAAAAAACAACAACAAACATACAAACAAACGAACAAACAAACAAAAAACCACTGATCTATAAATGTCAGAAGTGTCGTATGTGCCTGCATGCAATTATAGGACTTTATACATGATCGGAGTTTGTACACAGCATTCTCGCTCATGACTATATCCCCATATTAAGACCATAACAAGTACTTTTGTGATTTATGAATCAGTAATTTTTCTCTCACAGTTTGAGACACTTGGATGTTGAGGCTTACCAAGGCTTTTGGACTGTGCAACCAGCTCACGGGACTGCGTCAAATCTAGTCAGATGATTCTCCACAAGGTCAACTGTTCAAGTGATCTCAGCTGGACCATGATGGCGCCCTACCGACTGTATGAAGACATTCGAGGAGAAGACCATGATTGGGCCTTTTCCAAACCTCAGCTTATACTCTGGCTCTGGCTTTATGCTCCCTTTGATGTTCGAACCACCAGGCAAAGTGCTCCAAAAACTTAAAACGGAGCCTATGGCAAGCCGAAGCCAGAGCCCAAGACGAGGTTTGGAAAAGGCCCTTAGTTTGCTTTAAGTAGATTAATTAGTTCCCTGATTTCGTCAAAATACAAAACCCTAATTGCAACTCTGCATTCACATCAGCTGACTGCATACAATTTGTACACCTGGTTTATGATGCCAATTAAGCGTTGCTGGTTTAATGGAAAATCTAATTCATCACATTCGATTGCAGCACCCTTTGGATTTTGACGGATTCCAGGTAGTCCAGAATACAACTTTAAAGATGGTCCAGCTTTGCTGAACAAGTAAATTTAAAGATCGGCTGAAAAATTTGAAATGACGAAATAGACAGAATGCTTGTTTAACAATTATGCTTTAGTAGAATCCTTTGCAACGCGAACCCTCACCACAGCCACTTCACAATAATCTTAACACCAATCCTAAATCATCAATCCTAACCCCAATAACTTTACTCACAATAATTATATGGACCTTATATGCATTGACGTCATTTTAGAGGTAAAGCAGTGATGAAACAATGGACAACCCACCCATGTTCGGACGCAGCACGGGACTCGGCCAATGGGTTGTCATCATTGATATCTATAGAGATCAATGGTTGTCATCTTTTAGCCGAGGGCGCCCTAATGAAATGACGTCGTGTGCATAAGGTCTTGACTAACCTTTGCACATCCACAATTCAACCTGCGCAGTGTATAAGAAAAATCTATGACATATCTTTTTAAAACACGCATTTTGTCTATACTAGCCTTCAAAAAAACTTGATGTTATGCCAAACTAAATAATTTCTTGAATTATTGCCACATGGCAGACATTTATGTTCATATTGGGAGCGGTTTTTGAAATGTGAAATGAAAAAATTGGTTTTAATGAGTAAAATGTAGTTTGAACTGATGTAAATTATTTTAATGTAAAATAATGTATACGTTGGTGTACAGACCCTTAGCGCAGAAGTCACAAATGGTCGTTGTCACCGGTCTGCTATTTTGGGATTCAAAAAATTACATGTAAAGATTGGTGAGCGTGTAAATGTACATGTATTTGTCTCGCCTAAAATGCACAATTTAAATACAGTATCTAAAACTGACTTCCAAAATGGCACAACCAAGAATATTTTGGTGATGACGTCAAGTGAATACGATTAAGTTGTCTATCACTTTGCTTTCCACACTTATAAAGTCAAAATACATGTCGCTTTTTTGTGGCATTGCAATCTTTGCAGGGAGGCCTTTGTACACACAGGAGACAAAATCTCAAAAGCCACTTTTATCATATGGGACCTGACAGTGGAAGAAAAACAAGTGGCAGTGTCAAGATTAAAGTTTTACTGCATTTCGAATTATAGCGGGAAACAGTTGTCTTAAGAACGCATGAAATAAACAATGTAAACGAAAACAGTAATTATATTGAGTTAAGGCAACTTAGGTTTAATAGTGAAAGTTAGTCATAGGTTACTTCTACCAAGCTCTTCAATATAAAGAACACACACTTTTTTGAAGGAGAGCACTGAAATGTTGGGCACAGGTTATCAGAGCAAAAACTTAGTTTTTTTCCTGGACGTCAGGTTCTCTGATCAGGTGATGAGGTCGGGGCAGTTAGCCCTTCGTTTATTTAAGAAGTTTAAATATTATTATTAGCCACTGTAAAGCACTTTGAAATAATGTACAATGATGTACCGGTAATAAACGATAGCTAGCCATGTCACTCATGGGCTATTGCCGAAACACAAAAATGCAGGTGTTTTTTATAAATAAGATGAGACGAAATGCTTATATACTTAAGTGAGCTTATTTTTATTTATGTTTTATTAATTCACTATTAAGAAAATAAAGTCATAAAGTAATAAAACTTATTAAAACCGCCCGCATTGAGGCAGTTGGTTAAGTTGTTTTATTTAGTTATTTAATTTAAATTAGATACCACTCAAATAATGGTGATCAGTTTGAATTTACGTTGGGGGTGGGCGTAGCTGCGATAACAATATAAAAGCTGTTTGTCATGTCCTTTTTAGAACCTCCAGTCATTGAACATTGTGAGGATGGAGGGTCATGATTAACGCAACTTGGGGCATAATTGAACACAATGTACAAATTTGTTGCAGACTTTCACTTCCTTAACTTAACATACAGCCCAAATAAAATGCAGTCTCAATACAGAGAAATATTTCCAACTGAAATCTGCTTGGCTGATTTTGATTGCTGCAATCAAAACAAGCATTCATGAACAAAGTTGCAATAATTGTAACCCTTGATCCTCCCAATTTAGAACTGTAGCTTCCACTTGCATTTGCCGCCCCGCCCCCGTCCGTTCTGCCATTGGAAGAGCCGTCAATTTGTCTCTTTCTTGAACCTTTTCCAAATATTTTAAGTAGGTTAAAATGAATAGACAAAACTCTGAGTCCTCTCCCCTCTCCCACCCCCTCCGAAAAATGATAATAATAAATAAAATAATGAACAAATGTATAAATTCCATAATCAATTTCAATCAAGCTTGGGGTTACAAAAACTTTAAAATAAAAGGTTATAGTTATATGGTATTAATTCCTAACTGCCTGGGTTTTGGGACAAGCATTGGACATTATCGCAACTGGGGGCATAATCAAACACAATGCACATACAGATTTCAGACTTTCACGTTCTTAACTTAAAGCTCATTAATTATAAAGTTTAATCTAAACACAGATAAATATTTCCGTCTGAAATACTGTCCAAAAGAGAAATAATCTTTGCTTATTTTAATTGCTGCAATCAAAATAATTGCATTCATGAACAAAGTTGCGATAATCGTAACCCTTGATCCTCACAAAATATTAGATCTCGTGTTTACGACAAACCCAGCATCGAAACTAGGTCAACATTTTATAGGGTACAAGGGGTGCACTTTTTCTGCTAAGTAGAAGGTTAGGGGCGCACTTCTTGTCAATAGCTCTAGCTTTCTTTTGCATCCCCCGCCCGCCTCCCCCTCGTTCTGCCATTGGCCGAACCATCCATCTGTCTCTTTGTTTACCTTTTTCCAAACATTTTATGTAGGTTTATAAATATAACATAGTAATAATAATAAGAAGAAGAATACTTACTATGCCCCGGTATCCGTCATGTCTTGATGCTCATGGCGCCGTACAAAACACAACAATAGTCCAGAACAACGTACATGTATCAATTATAGCATCAATATCTTAAAACTAAGCAAGCTATACCAATAAACTATAGGCCTTGAAAAACTCCTGACCCCAGTCTGCGCCCCCTGAAAAAGTTTGACATTCAATTTCAATTTAGCTTTGGGTTACCAAAACTGTTCAGTTTCAATTTCAATTTAGATTGGGATAACCACAACTTTTCAGTTTCAATTTCAATTTAGCTTGGGGTTACCAAAACTGTTCAGTTTCAATTTCAATTTAGCTTAGAATAACCACAACTTTTCAGTTTCAATTTCAATTTAGCTTGGGGTTACCAAAACTTCTCAATTTCAATTTCAATTTAGCTTGGGGTTACCAAAACTGTTCAGTTTCAATTTCAATTTAGCTCGGGGTTATCAAAACTTTTCAGTTTCAATTTCAGTTTAGCTTGGGGTTACCAAAACTTCTCCGTTTCAATTTCAATTTAGCTTGGGGTTACCAAAACTTTTCAGTTTCAATTTCAATTTAGCTTGGGGTTACCAAAACTGTTCAGTTTCAATTTAAATTTCAATTTAGCTTGGGGCTACCAAAACTGTTCAGTTTCAATTTCAATTTAGCTTGGGGTTACCAAAACTGTTCAGTTTCAATTTCAATTTAGCTTGGGGTTACCAAAACTGTTCAGTTTCAATTTCAATTTCAATTTAGCTTGGGGCTACCAAAACTGTTCAGTTTCAATTTCAATTTAGCTTGGGGTTACCAAAACTGTTCGGTTTCAATTTCAATTTAGCTTGGGGTTACCAAAACTGTTCAGTTTCAATTTCAATTTAGCTTGGGGTTACCAAAACTGTTCAGTTTCAATTTCAATTTAGCTTGGGGTCACCAAAACTTCTCAGTTTCAATTTCAATTTAGCTTGGGGTTACCAAAACTTCTCAGTTTCAATTTCAATTTAGCTTGGGGTCACCAAAACTTCTCAGTTTAAATTTCAATTTAGCTTGGGGTTACCAAAACTTCTCAGTTTCAATTTCAATTTAGTTTTGGGTTACCAAAACTGTTCAGTTTCAATTTCAATTTCAATTTAGCTTGGGGTTACCAAAACTGTTCAGTTTCAATTTCAATTTAGCTTGGGGTTACCAAAACTGTTCAGTTTCAATTTCAATTTAGCTTGGGGTCACCAAAACTTCTCAGTTTCAATTTCAATTTAGCTTGGGGTTACCAAAACTTCTCAGTTTCAATTTCAATTTAGTTTTGGGTTACCAAAACTGTTCAGTTTCAATTTCAATTTAGCTTGGGGTTACCAAAACTGTACAGTTTCAATTTCAGTTTAGCTTGGGGTTACCAAAACTTTTCAGTTTCAATTTCAATTTAGCTTGGGGTCACCAAAACTTCTCAGTTTCAATTTCAATTTAGCTTGGGGTTACCAAAACTTCTCAGTTTCTATTTCAATTTAGTTTTGGGTTACCAAACTGTTCAGTTTCAATTTCAATTTCAATTTAGCTTGGGGTTACCAAAACTGTTCAGTTTCAATTTCAATTTAGCTTGGGGTTACCAAAACTTCTCAGTTTCAATTTCAATTTAGCTTGGGGTCACCAAAACTTCTCAGTTTCAATTTCAATTTAGCTTGGGGTTACCAAAACTTCTCAGTTTCAATTTCAATTTAGTTTTGGGTTACCAAAACTGTTCAGTTTCAATTTCAATTTAGCTTGGGGTTACCAAAACTGTACAGTTTCAATTTCATTTTAGCTTGGGGTTACCAAAACTTTTCAATAAAAGTTAACAGTAATGGTGCTCCTATTATGGCGTGTCGGCACAGCATACATGGCAAAAAAGAGCATGACACGTGACGCGTGTTCCACCCATCAAATTTCAAATGTGTATAATAAAAGGAGGCGGTAGAATCTTTCACTTTTCAAGAAACACACTGTATAACAAACAAACCCAGCGACGTCAGAGTAAATATTACGGGATAAAAGAGGGTGCACTATATTTTTTTCAAGAGGGGCATTACTGGTCAACTAAAACTGTCATTTTCATGTGCATTTGCCCCCACCCCCACCCACGTCTAGCATACCATCAATGTGTCACCTGACCTTTTTTAATATACATGTACATGGCAAAATTAAAGTAGACCTATGACACGTGATGCTTGTTCCACCATCAAATGTCAAGTATCTATGCGTGTGGTATATAAGTAAAATCGTTCATGGATGAACATCAATCAACAAACGTGTTTTTTTTTACTGCAACAATCTTAAGTCGGAAAAAATTATGGGGGGCAGGGGGTGCCAAATGCTTTAACTACATCCATGGGTTGAAAGTTTGTATTATAGGCCTATATGTCTAAATTTTCACTTTTATTTTAGCAAAAGCAAGCTAGATTGAAAATGAGAGAAAATCCTTTTCGGGTTTGTTTATTTGTTGTGGTTTATTTGTTGTGGTGGTGTTTTGTTTTGTTTTTTTGGTGGTGGTGGTAGTTGCGCAAGAGAGTAAAGAAATGTGTCTACTCATTGTTTATACAATGTGTGTGGTTTATTGAACGCATGATCAGTGCAATATAAAGCATAATACAATATTAAGTTGAAATCTGGACTTCAAAAGACAAATTAGCAAGTGAAATCGAACAGTCCGTTATTCAATGAAAGACTATAATCTAACCTTATAACTAACCTCAACCCCGTTAAATCTAACCCTAACCCCGTTAAATCTAACCCTAACCCCGTTGACCCTAACCCTTATCCCCTTGACCCTTACCCTAACCCTAACCCTAAACCCAACTCCAACCCTAACCCTACCCCTAACCCTAACACTAAGCCCAACCCCATCGCCAACCCCAACCCCAACCCCAACCCAACACTAACCCTAACCCTGAACCCGTTGACCCTAACCCTAACCCTGTTGACCCTAACCCTAACCCCTTTAAACCTAACACAAAACCCCGTTGACCCTAAACCTTACCCCGTTGACCCTAACCCTAACCCCGACCCCAACAATAACCCTAACCCTACCCATTACCTGAAACCTTACCCTAACCCTAACCTTAACCGTAACCCTAACCAAAACCCGAACCCAAACCCCGACCCCAACCCTAACCCCAACCCCTACCCCAACCCCAACCCCAACCCCAACCCCAACCCCAACCCCAAACCCCAACCGCAACCCCAACCCCAACCCTAACCCCAACCTCAACCCCAACCCCAATCTAAACCCCAACCCTAACCCTAACCATTACCGTAACCCTAAGCCAATTGAGGCTAACCCTTACCCTATTGCACATAACTCTTACCCCATTGACCCTAACCCTTACCCCCTTGACCTTAACCCCAACCCCAACCCAACCCCAACCCAATCCCCAATCCTAACCCTAATTCTAACCCTAACCCCATTGAGCCTAACCTTAAACCAATTGAACCTAACCCTAACCATGTTGACCCTAACTCTTACCCCGTTGACCTTAACCCTAACCCTAACCCTAACCCTAACCCTAAACCCAACCCTAACCCCAACCCAACCCAACCAAAACACCAACCCTAACACTAACCCTCACCCTAACCCTAGCCCTAACCCTAGCCTTAGCCCTAGTACTAACCCTAACTCTAACCCTAACCTTAACACTAACCCAAACCCTAACTCTAACCCAGACCCTAACCCTAATCCTAACACTAATTCTAACCCTAACCCCATTGAGCCTAACCTTAAACCCGTTGAACCTAACCCTAACCCCGTTGACCCTAACTCTTTACCCGTTGACCTTAACCCTAACCCTAACCCTTACCCTAAACCCAACCCTAAC